>CM073763.1:1662990-2030329 GCA_037127475.1 Arma custos | reverse complement strand
ATATATGCAATATAAATAAAAATCAAAATATTTCGCGTAGATCCAACTCTGTTTGGATTTTCCCTCTCTTTCGGCAACTTTCATACTATTGAAATGAAACTGGGGCATATCGATTTCGCGAAAAGTAAAATGAGTCACTTTTACTGAACCATCCGGACCATTCAGAACCATTCAATGACGTCACATCATTTTCGCTGGCCCACTTATGACGCAATGGCCTTCTCGATCCGGCAAGGGTACATCCGCATACAGTTAAGCCATCTGACTGTTTTGGCCTTTTAATTATTTAATAAAAAATATGAATAAATTCACAAAATAATTATTGTAATTCAATTAGTAACCATCCCCCTAGAAAATAAAAGCCTCAAGTGTCCAAGTACTGGGAAAAACCAAACCAATTAACGTTTCGACGATCCAGGCATCATCCAGGAGATAAACCAATAAACAAATCCCATCATCGAATATCAAATGCAACATATCTCACACAATCCAAACAGACTCGACAATTAGAGATACCAGCCTCACTCCAAGATGGTCAATGAAAGACAAAGGAGAGTGATATACGAAATGCTGATTATTTTTAAAGCTTTATTTTGGCAATTCAGGCATTAACAGGACATACAAAAAAAAACATCAATGAGGATCAACTACAGTACTTAGTGGTACATCTCAAATCATTCAAAATGGATACATCAAACCGAGTCTACATACTTATTCCAAGACATTAAAAAAAATAATAAAAACAGCCAATTGCTGGAAAAACACTGAAAAATAAAAAATTGTCTATTGAAATTGAGATTACATAGGTTATATATAACAAGGATTACAATGGGCCTTTGATATTAGTAATATTACATAATCTATGCTTACTTTAAGAATTTGGCGCCAAAAAATGTCTATACTGAGTCTAAATCTAATCCCCACATATATAATTTTATATACGGCCTTCGGAGTTATGATGGACTTCAAAAGTGGACCGCAAGATTCAATACTGGCTTAAAGTATTTACTGAAGAAAAAGTCAGAATAATGTACATCAAATGCAGTGCATCTCACACCAACAGCCCACACGACAGACTCTTTCCTTAAGGCTCAACATAGCCTTACTCCAAAAAGATCAATCAAATACATAAATGTATGGAGTACGTGGCAGATACTTTGTCACCTTAATAATAACTTTTTTTTTATTTTTCAATTTATTGATATTTACAACTATAATACAATTATAATAAGTAAATCTGCTATATTGTATAATACGACTTGAAAAGCACTTGTGGAGAAACTACCCATCGGTAGCACTCTAAAATAATAACTTAAATTACAGGAAATTCATAGTTTTGGTAAATGTAATATTGGTAGATAAATATTACAGTACAATATGAATGTGCAATTCGAATTCCTTTGAGCGAGTTATGAAGATCTGAATGAGTGAATGAGTGAGAGAATTGAGGGAGTGAGTGATATTCAACATACTGATTAACCCATGATCACTCAACCTCACTTCAAGACATTCAATTAAATACTTAAATACAATAAATTTAGTTATCTTACATTTAATGTGAAAAGCGAAATTCATTGTTTTTGTAAACTTTATATCAATATATTATTATTACAGTAAATATGAATGTACAGTTCGAATACCTATGAGCGAGCTATGCGCTGATTGATAATGGCAGCCGAGGAACAATACCTCACCATGGTTACACAAGATGGCCGCCCGTGACCCAGAAAGCGGCGCAGGTCGACGAACGCGAAAGGTCGCGTTTCGGCCCGCCCCCGCGGAGCTAACGGTCCACCCCCGCCTATGATGGTAACAGTTAGCGCTAACGGGAGCCGTCCGGGCACGCCAAGAACTAACACCGTTACTTTGGCCTGAGGTAACCCCAGAGGAAAGTACGAAAGTGGTTACCCAATCCTTACATCGCCGATCCAAGGTGAAGTTCATTATCAGGAAGCTTGCGATTCCATCCGTCGATCAATGATCTTGAGTTGTTCTCTGTTCAACCGGCGAACAGAACATATCAGTGTATAGAGCGCGGTATTGTTGTGGCCGATGATAATAATAATAAGGCTTAACGAATCCGAAGGCTCGATGCCAAACCCAGATCCGCCAGATCACTGTTAACGCTATCTTCCCACCTACGCCTCGGTCTATACCTCAGATTTCAAACAGGCGGCACAGCGTTCATTAACTTTTTAGGAAATCTTTACATAGATAGATTCAGTGAGACTTGCTGACCCTCCAGGTACTCATCCTGTATCTATACCTCTTAAGGGAGGTAAAAACGAAAGTTGCGCATATTTTCTTGCACAACTGAAAGAAAAAAACAGTCCTTACCTTTTACTGAACCCTTAATAGGTAGTAATAGTACATATGTTATATTTTGAATACAAAATACTCACGTGTTTATACATACACCTATATTTATAAATGTGGTCATCTTGCATAGATGCTATTGCATATCAGACATATATTGGCGTTGATTAAGCAACCTGGAGGACGTCACTCAACCTCTCATGGCCTTCGAGACCCATTCACTAGTACCTAAGTCCTTTCGAGTTCAAGGACATTGTCAAATCGGTCAAGATCCAAGGATTATGGCAGTTCAGGGTTATCAGGAGCACGAGGACCTATAATTCTTTCCTTGAAACAGACCATCCATGGATCGATCCATACACACGGGGTAGGGTCATACCTCATACTATTCATTATAAATGAAAGGATATACCTTACAGTACAAAAATGGAATAAGAAATTATTAATTTACTTTAGGAAAATAAGCTCTTGTTTCTATTTTTAATATTTTATTTACACTTGATTGGTTGTACAATACAGTCAGTAATAATTACTTTATTCAATCAGTTATAAAATTATTTTTATTTTCGCTAATATTAAGAAGGAAATTAATGAAAAACTAAAATTTGTTATGGCAACTCGAAGCGACGACAAATGGAATTGATACCAAAAAATGTTATTTATTGTTCTAATTATATCATGCTATCCATTATTCATTTCATCAATTTAATATATTCTTTAAGTAGGAGACTTATAGTTGATGGGACTAATAACCCAACAGATAATCTAGCCAAATTTCTGAATGGTGCCTTAGATAATTTAAACAATGATAACGAGTTTGATATCAAAAACGCAATTGAATTGAAAGATAAATTAAAGCATATTAAGTTACAACCCGACCAAATAATTGCCAGTTTAGACATTGTCTCCATGTTCCCTAACATTCCATTAAAATTAGCAAATAAATTAATTAACGACAATTGGGAAAAAAATAGAACCTTATACTTGCATTAAAAGTAAAACAATATTCATTGAAAGAATTAAGTTATGCACCGAAAACGGATACTTCACATTTCAAAATAAATTTTATAAACAAATAACGGGTTTACCGATGGGAGGCAGACTTTCAGTGAACATTTCTGGAATAGTAATTAATCACATTATTAAAGAAAGTTTACTAAAATTGAACAACCCTCCAATTTTTATAGTAAAGTATACAGATGATCTGTTGGTTATCACGAATAATAATATTTTAGTAGAATTCAATAAACTCCGAAATGAGCAAAATAAAAATATAGCTTTTACACTTGATACAGAACCTGAAAACTCAATTAATTTTTTAGATATTACAATTATCAGAGAACCAACAAACAACTACTAAATTGTTCAAAAAAGATATAACCTCCAATAGATTGTAAAACTATTACTCAAACCACCCTATTGCACAAATTAAGAATGTAGCTACTAATCTGATTGGAAGATCTATTAAATTAACAGATGCCAAATTCTTAAAAGAAACTAAAAATAAAATATTCAAAATTCTATTAAGCAATGCCTTTCCGATTAGTCTAATAAACAAATTATGGTACACACAATATAAAATAATAAGTAATAATGATAATAATAGCATACCAAAAAATGTAAACATTAACTTCATTACTAATAAAAATATTAATGATTCAAAAAAACTTATCCATAGTAATTATAATAAAAAAACTAAACTGAATCAATCAAAAATTACAAATTATTTTAAAACATAAGATAATAACACAAATACACAAACTAACAATAGCATTGCCAAAATAAGTACTGAATCACTTAATGTATAATTTAAACAAGATAAAACAAAAACAAACTATAGAAGCATCACATATATCAGAAACCTATCAAATAAAATAGAACCAACCTTTAAGAATTATGATATCCATGAAATAAAAGTCGCACATAACACTAAAAACCCAATTAGAAATATAATAGAAAGCCAAAAAGACAAAATACCAATATTAGACAATAAAAATGTTTTTTATGACATAGAATGCAATAATTGTGATAAAAGATATATAGGCCATACAAAAAATAGCTTAAATAGTCGGTTTTATCATCATAAAAATAATATTAAGCCTAATTCAAAAACAGGAACTGCTTTATCTGCACATTGCAAAGAAACGTTACACACTTTTAATTTTGAAAACCCAAAAGTTTTACAATTAAAAAAAAATTAGAAAAAAATACAATTAAAAGGAAATGCCTAGAAGCTTTGTGCATTATTGATAACATAGAAAATGTAGTCAATGATAGAAAAGAAGCAGGAGAAATTAGTAAGTTATATTCATCCGTTGTTCTAAAATTGAAAAAGAAATAATATATAGGTTTCATCTGCTCAAAACATAACCGTCACAATAATCTTCTCATTAATTGCCTTCTAAATTTCACCTTAACCAGTAATAGTAACTTAATTTATTAAAACAATTGAAATATAACATAATACCAGAAGAATTTATCAATATGATTGTTTGTTTTTATTTATTAGTTTATTTATTCATTTATTTAATTTGAGAGTTGTTTATGTATAATATTAAATATTATTTTATTTAAAGAATTTCAAAAATAATATGAAAGATGATAATATACTAAGATCAAAGGTTGACTTATTATTAAATGACTACAAAGGATATGGTTCCCTCTGAATTTGAAAAAAAAATTTAAATGGAATAAAACAACTTAAATTGAGGTATCTATGCTTTATTTTTGGTTATTTGTTGGACAATAAAAGAATTTATGTACAGTTTTATTTATTGAATTATTTATATTGTAACAATTATAGAATTTATGCATGTTTTACATATGAATGACTTATGGTCTAATTGTTAACCATATAATAAGTAAAAAAATGAAACAATTAAAATAGAAGATTGAGAATGACCTAGGCCGAAACGTATCTCGAAAATAAGGAATAAAAACTTTTATTACTGGAAATAGTTTTTTTTTCCTCCTACTTAAAGAATATATTATATGATTGAGTCCAGTTGACATTTAAAAAAAAAAAAAAAAAAAAAAGAATCATTTCATCAAATTATATTCGCATTGTTTCTTAGAATGATATACTATTGGATTGCTAACGTAATACCATAAACACCGATACCCACAATCGATTATTAGAAGACAATCGAGTTTGGTAACACTGACCTAGACGGGGCGAGGATCGAGCCTAGACCTTCACTAAGGCTCTATTAAGCCAGTGACAAGTCACATTAGTCACAAGAGAGCCGTTTCAGTTCCTGTACAAAGGACACTGGGAACTGAGAACTGAGAACTGACTCATCAACAGGACTCAGGACCTTTCTCCTTTTCATAATCTGACTCAAAGGATAAGAATCGGGTCAGCGGGAGGAGGTCCAGGACCTCTTTGTTTGTCCACTTCAAACTGGTTTCGTAACTCCTCCCCTCTCTCTTGCCACTTTCATCATTATATCATTTCACCAAATGTTGTTACCTGTAATTTTGTAATTACTAATAATATTACAATAAATGGTATTACAGTTATTATTCATATATTTAAAGTAATTCAATCAATTCAATTAAAAATATGATCAAATTATTTGTTAAACCAAGACCTCCACCCGGACCATTTTCTTCCTCATATATATTATATATTATATTATATACATATAATATACAAAAGGCCAATAATAATTATTTAAGTATTCGTTAAACCATTTGTAGATCGAAAAGTTTTAATCATATGAGGCCGAGCGAAATGAAGAAATAATTCAGAATAATCGACCACAGCAACCCATGAAGGGTCTTGGATACAGTACGTGGTAGAGACTACATTTTTCCAAGGTCAATGGTTGTACAGAGAAGTGTCCGGGTTTTCCTCCGATTAAAGGTACCCTCTTTATAGAGGCTTGATGAGGCCAGTTTTGCCGGAAGTCGTAAACAGCCGGACACCTTACAATATTGAGGATTTTTTTCTCAGTATTAATAGCTGCGACAAACATTTTTTATGTAGAATCGACCTTTTTTGATTATTTCCATAAATCTTGTTAAATTCTCATGAAAACTAAATAAAACGCCAAGTCCACCGTTTCCTGCTTTGTCCGGACGCCCAGCAAGACCTCCATATCTCACAGAGTCCATATACTGCTGATAAAATATTAAATAAATTATCTACCACAGCCGGATTTGAACCCGGGAACTTCTACCATTGAGCTATTACCTCCGATTATATTGATACTCTTATTATTTAATAAGGTCTCATTAATTTTACATGACAATACTAACACTAGTGAACCCGAAAGCTTGATATCGATACCACCAATCGCAGGTTACCAACTTCTATTCTTATACTATAGCCCAAAAACTAACACGTAAGATTATCATTAACTAAATCTTCCCGCCTACGCCTCGGTCTAAACCTAGGATGTTTACCTTTTGGCTGATAACTAAATATCTTTTTTGGAATTCGTTCGGTACCAAGCCGATTACAAGCCCATCTTCATTTTCGCGATGTTACCATTTCAGTTCTATTAACCAGGTCCAAGTTCTGCAACACCCAATTTATAACCTTCTATATTCACCTCGTCTTATTTATTTATTTTGGACCGAATTTTCAACGCACTATTATACCTATTTTTTTTTTTAAATTTATTTATTGATATCTACAACTGTATTACAATAATACAACAAGTAAATAGGCTAAGTGATATATAATGACATGGTAATGACAAGTAGAGAAACTACCCACTGGTAGTACTCAAATCAAAGTACAAGTAAGGAGCTCAAGTGGCCATCTTCTTTTCAGACGGATCGGAGGATGAAGAGGAAGCTAGGTTTGAAACTAGAGGGTTTGAGTGGTAACGAAGTTTGTTATGAAAGGATAGATACCGGGTTCGGGCCAAATCAGCAACAAAAGGGACATTAAGGTCGTTATGGATGACTTTATTCTTAACAAAATAAGGAGCATTGAGCATTTTACGAAGGATTTTGGACTGTAAGGATTGGATACGAGAGGAATTCGATGGCTTAGTGGAGCCCCAAAGCTCTACTCCGTAAGTCCAAATAGGTCGTATGATGGTCATGTAGATGAGTCTTTTGTAACTAATTGGGAGCTTAGAGCGTTTGTCCAGTAAGTGTTTAAGTAGCCTGCCTTTTTTTAAAAATTATTATATTGAATTGTACAACTGTAATATATACATCTAGTAAAATGGCTATAATAATAAATAATACAGACAGGACATATAGAGACACTACCCACTGACAGCACTTCAATAACATTTCTATAATAGAAGGTCCCAAGGCCATCTTCTCTTCAGAAGCCTAGGAGGATTGTCCGGGACGGAATTGGATGCAAGGATGGAAACTAGTGGGTTTGGATGGACCTGGGTATCTGGAATGGGATAAATCGCTGAAATTTGGAACGTTAAGAGCATTATGGATGGTTTAATTTGTGACAAAATAAGGAGCGTTTAGGATTTTGCGAAGGATTTTGGATTGCAAGGATTGGATAAGAGAGGAATTCGATAGTTTGGTGGAGCCCCATAGCTCAATTCCGTTAGTCCATATAGGTCTTATAACAGTCACATAAATAAGTCTTTTGTAATTGATCTGAAGCTTTGATAGTTTGTCTAGTATGTGTTGAAGTAGTCACAAGCGTTTAGCTGTTTCTTGTCTTTTCAGTCTTGTGTGAGGGTTCAAAGTAAGACGTTTGTCTAAGTTGAGTCCCAGGTAGCGAATCTGTTCAACAAGGATACAGTAGAACAGGAAGTCATGGGTTTTCGGCGAAGGGTAAAAGTAATTTGATGGGACTTGCTGGAATTGATTTTAATTCTCCAATTCCGACAAATTACTATACCTAATATTCGAATACATTTGTGAGTGAAGCGAGTGATGGGGTGCCTTCCCTATGTGCGACCGGCCTTCTGCGCAGGTCTTTTACCAAGTAAAAATAATAATAATTAGAGAACCCGAAAACTCGAACCCGATGCAACCAATCGCTGCGTATAAACATCCAACTACGGATTAATACCTTAACCTAACTCTAAGATCAAACAACGCAATCTTCCCACCTACATCTCGGTCTACGCCATGAGACCTTCACCTGTCAAGGTCTTAGGCGTTTACAAATAAGCAGACTCTGCCCTTTTTATCTTTTTAGTAATTCGTTCGTTTACATTTGTTTTTAAATGTCAACATTTGACATTAAAGTATTTAAATTAAATTTAAAAAATACCTCTAAGGTTTGAACGCTTTACAGTAGTTCCTGCTACCAAATTATGGGTTTCTGTTGAATGGCTTTCTGCAAACATCTCATTACTGCCTTTTTTGGCGCCTTTAAAAAAAGTTTAAGACATCGAAAACAAAGAAGACAGGTCCCACCTTGCCCTGCAAAAAAAACAATAACTATGATTTATTATATTGATATGCATCTAATAAACTTTGTTTAATTAAAAAATAAAAAAAAACCTGTGGTTAGGGTTGCTATAGTGATAATGATAAAAAATAAAACTAGGTATATATGTTAATTTTAAGCAGTTGTTTTCTTCCGGCTTGATATAATTCCTGCTCGGAGAGTGTAATTAGCAAACAAATTACTGAATGAACAAAATTATATTGTACCTGCAGTTTAATTATTGTTATTACATCTGATATTTCATGTTCGCTTCCTAGTCATTTTAACCATAAAAGAAATACTTTAAATAAATATCTTTTGTGATAATTCTTAGATATAAAATTTTTTTATTTTGATTATTTAAGTATTTTTATTTTGAAGAGAAAAGATTTGTCCTGGCCGGGATTCGAACCCGGGTCCTCCGCATCTCTAGCGCGGCACTCTACCAACTGAGCTACCAGGACTCGTAACCAGATAAGACAAACCCATTCTCATCACCGATCCTACATCCACAGCACTCGCAATTTTTGCGACGTACATACGGGGAAGAATGTTCATTGAACATTACTCAAATTAGGATCTGTTTCACATACGTCAATTTTATATTTATAATTTTTTTTTTCCTCCGACCAGGACAAATCTATTCTCTTTAAAAATAAAAATATTTAAATAATCAAAATAAAAAAAATTAGAAATATAAAATTGACGTGCGTCAACCAGATCCCAATTAAAGTAATGTTCAATCGGTGAAGAGAGTGGATTTGTCCGGCCGAGTTACGAGCCAGGGTAGCTCAGTTGGTTAGAGCACCACGACGGAAACGTGGGTGACCCGGGTTCGAATCCCGGCCCAGGACAAATCTTTTCTCTTCAAAATAAAATTAAAGTCAATTAGTTTTTTATAAAAAACAATTTTTTTTTAAGAATCTCAACACACCAGAGCAAAGGTACGATTCCGACGTTAATTTGTGATAATCTTTCCCATATAATCCATATAATGGTAATATGCCCATAATATCCAATGATAATCCATCCATACCCCATTCACAACCAAATAAATAATAAACTCAATGAACAAACTGAACCGTCTGTTCGTTGATTTAACGTCACTTTACGTCCCCTACGAAAGACGGCATAACTAAGGATTTATTACTCCTTCTAAATCTGGGACAGAGTAGGTGACCTTGGGCATAGCAGGTTGTTATGCTCACCATTACGCCAAAGATGATCCATCATTGTTTCAACACTGTTACATATAAACAATATATATAATGTTAAAAACACTATATCTCACTTACTCTTTTAAATAATAAATTTGTATAACATACGTGTAAAAAAAACGGAATTTTGCAGTATTGCGTAAGGAAACTACTACAAATTTGGCATTTCGTTAAATCATGGGTGAATCCAGTCTAACAGAAAAATAGCATGTGTTATTTTATTAGCATGTTATTACATAGATATTTTCTATTTACGTTCAATTAACGCAATGGCATTGTCACATAGACCTCATAGGATATGTTAATGTATCCTGTAGCCGATACAGACAAGATATAGTATCTCCCCCCTTCGAGTAAATGTCACAGCTAGGAAATACCAAAAGCACCTCCATACATATCTCGACAAATTTCCGGCTTTTGTCTGAATGTTAATAAGGCGCATGCGTAATGCATGTAGCTTGTATTTAATATGTAATTAGTTGAACCTGCTGGCCAAGGACGGTGCAATAATTTTAGATCCCCGGATCTACATTGAAGGACTTCTTGGTTCAGGACATCTTGGTTCAGGATATCTTGCCATATTTATCACAAAATACTCTAAATTATATGAAACTAGAAAAATTAAATGCTGTGGCACATTTTTAATCTTTTGACAGCCAAAACTTTTCTTTTCCAAAACTCTTGAGCCTTACCGATGGTAACCCAATCTCTATAATGAATGTAGAAAATTGTCAGTATATTACTTAGGATGTCATCAGGACAGAGAGAAATAGATAAAACATATGACGTGGACAACACATGACTTCTTTTTACATGTTAAAATATAAGTCAATAGTTCAAAAAGTTACTCCTAATGTGCCTAGTAAATCATTAAATCCCAATAGTTTATAACTTGTTAAGTTATTGCAGAAATTGGAACAGGGGCCGTAATCGTCGAGCAGGTTATGGTGCCTGTGATAGGCAATCGAAGTTAAGCAATGCTGAGCGAGGTTAACACTTGGATGGGTGACCGCCCTAACAAGGAGACCCCCCCCCCCATCCGGATAGAACCATAAATTTCGAGTTGGATATATAATTACCACCCTTCGTGTTCGTGCATCAGCCTACCGGAACCAACCAGCAAGGACTAGGCGTAGGAATGATGTCGTTACCTCGTGTATTACTGTTGGGGACCGTATTGTGGTTTCCCCGTATGTCAATTTGATACGGGGAAGGTCTGCTTCGGGGATACGAGGGCGGGTCAATAAGTTCGTGACTGTTTGAATAAAACACAGGTTTTTATATGAAAAGTTATTTTATTTTTCAACATAGTCTCCTTTGAGTTCTATACACTTAGCCCAACGTTTCTCCTATTTTTTTATCCCTTCCGAAAAATATGATTTGTCGAGGTCATCAAAATATGCATTTGTTTGTTTGACTTCGTCGTTGGAGTCAAATCTCTTTCCGCTGAGCCACTTCTTCAAGTTTGGGAACAAGAAATAGTCATTCAGGGCTAAATCTGGAGAATAGGGCGGATGAGGGAACAACTCGTAGCCCAATTCGTGGTTTTTGCCATGGAAACTGCAAATGTGTTCACCCTTGCATTGTCCTGGTGGAAAAGAACTTTTATCTTGGCCAAATGCGGTCTTTTTTTTCAATTCCTCATTGAATCTACCCAGTAAGTTGGTATAATATTCGCCATTGGTTGTTTTCCCCTTTTGAAGGTAGTCAATGTGGATTATAACGTGTGCATCCCAAAAAACGGTCGCCATGGATTTATTAGCTGACAAAACCATCTTTGCGTTCTTTGGTGCCGATTCACCCTGAGAAACCCACCGTTTTGACTGCTATTTGATCTCCGGTGTGTTTTGGAGGATCCACGATTTGTCCACGGTTACGAAACGGCGCAAAAACTCGTCCATATTGCGGTTGAACAACGCCAAATATTCCGCGAAATTGTGAGCAAACGCGACACCCATCTTGCGGAAAGCATACCCAAGTGATCACTCAACATTGAAACCACTGAACCATGTGAGATGCCTATGGCTTCCACAATCTCTCTCACTTTAAATCTCCGATCGGCTAAAACCATATCGTGATCGGATGTAGAGACCTCAACAGGGCGTCCGGAACTTTCGGTATCTTCCGTGCATGTACGGCCACATCGAAATTCAGTAAAGCACTTCTTTAGCATGGAAATGGATGGTGCAGAGTCCCCATAATATTTATCAAGCTTAGCGTTGGTTTGAGTGATGGTTATTTTCCGCAATAAATAAAGTTTAATGAGCACACGAAATTCACTTTTTTTCTTCGGCTGTCTTTTTTGCGCCTCCTGAGCATAATCCTTGGATTTAGACCAACTTGTCACTGTCCTTGATTACGAGTGTAAGTCAGTGAAGCAGCCCCAACATTATCAAAATACTAGACAGATTAAGGTTATTATTAATATATATGTTTAAGATAAGAGCGCGATTGAGCCTTTTTTTTGGCCAAACAAATTCCCTGCAAAACCTTCGCCTTGAAAACTATCTACCATCTACTGAACCTAATGGATAATATGGATTGTAGTGGAAGCTTTCTTATGTTGTTACCATCTTCGTATTTCTTCGTCATTTGTTACAACCGTGCGGTGGAGAATGACTTACCCTCAATAACATTGCTAGCTTTTCCTGTT
Source organism: Arma custos (assembly GCA_037127475.1). Classification (NCBI taxonomy): domain Eukaryota; kingdom Metazoa; phylum Arthropoda; class Insecta; order Hemiptera; family Pentatomidae; genus Arma; species Arma custos. The sequence continues at coordinate 2,017,773 of CM073763.1, read as the reverse complement.
GACAAATTCATTGTTTCTCTAGAACCGATATAAATCAAAGCACCAGGACTCGAGTAAATTCTATAGTCGTTTATTATCCGAATTGCGAAAGGACTTATTTCCGAAGCAATTTCAAAATGGAATCTGACGGAACGCGACGCATCAGCTTTACTAATACAATCCGATATTTCCTCCGGAAAATGAACCAAGTTCTTCAGAAGAAACATTTCACAACATTATACGACGAGAATCCTAATGAAAAATTATTAAGTACCTCATAAAAACAGAGTGAGGGACGTACTTAGGTAAGGTAGAAGTCAGCTCTGGGAGATGAACAGTGGATTCTGGTATTAACCCTCCTGTGGCTCACCCAGTTCCTCTGAAGTGGGTACCCTTAATTAAGAAGAAAGCCCAGAGATTAATCATGATGTTGGACAAATCACCTTCTAGTACAACGGTTGTCTTGGAAACTGTACTATCTCTATCATGTACTGAATAAAATACCCTTCATAGGGCATTTTTAGAATCGTCGTGATATTGACTGAATAACCTTAAGAATGTAACATTATTTATCAACGGCTTATGATGATATTTTTTTCAGATTGTGGGGCTTTGTTACTATGGAAACATAACAACTTAAATTTTAGTTTATCCCCCACAAATGGTCCAAATTTTGGTGAATGAAAGCAATAATCGATCACTATTTATCCAGTTGACAGATGCAAGTTCGACAGTTGAAGTTTCCACCTCGACCCAGCTGCCCAGAAGATGGCCTACATCTTAGCCCGAAATGTTGGCACAATAAAATAATTTATTCTTATTTTGCGTAGTCGTTGACTGCCCTCCCCTCCCCCCCCCCCCTCCCAACCATTTCATGTTAATGTTATTTTATTGCCATTCGTTGCAGAAGAATAGACAGAAATAAGTCCTAAAAAAATATGTCCTTAATACCCTAAACAATTTAAAACCCTTAATACCTAGAGTACACGCGGATTTTAATCTTATTGAGGATACCGTTTTTTGAGCTATTGATTTATCGTTCAAAACGCATACAAGGGAGTTATATGTATGTATTTATTGAAATTTACATCTGTATACAGAAGACATCAAGATGGTCACCTGTGGTCTAGTGGTTAGGGTAACAAACTACTTAACCCAAGATCGCGGGTTCGTAGCCCGGCAGGTGGCCCTAGGATTTTTTAAGGGAGTAAAAAATCCTTAGTTACGCCGTCCTTCGGAAGGGACGTTAAACGAGGGTCCCGAGCCTATACGATGTCAGGCACTCGTTAAAAATCCCTATCCTGATTAAACCTGGATAGGCAAAATTTAGAGCTCCCACTGTAGCATCGTCCTATTAGCCATAGCAGCATAAAGTGACGTTATATGAACAAACAACAAACAGAAGACATCAAGTAAATATAATGAAAGTAGAGAAACTACCCAGTGGTAATACTCAAATAAAAAGTTCAGCTTAAAAGGTCACGAGGCCATCTTGTTTTCAGACGCCTCGGAGGATTATCATTAGCATTGAAGAGGTTGCGAGGTTTGAAACTAGTGGGTTTGAGTGGAAATGAAGTTTGTCATGAAAAGATTGATATCGGATTCGGGCCAAATCAGCAATAAACAGGACATTAAGGTCATTATGGATTATTTTGTTCATACCAAAGTAAGGAGCATTGAGGATTTTACGAAGGATTTTGGATTGTAAGGATTGTATATGAGAGGAATTCGAGTTTCCAGTTCGAGATTCCAGTCCAGATGGGTCTAATGATTGTCATGTATATGAGTCTTTTGTAATTAATTGGGAGCTTAGAGCGTTTGTCTAGTAAACGTTGAAGTAGGCTGAAACGGCAAGCTGTTTCTCAAGGGAGTTATATGGGTATCAGTTACGCAGGTTGTCGCTTCGAGTTAAATCACAATAAGCATCAACTTTACAATTGCTTTCATATAAAAATAAGAGTGTAGTGATGGGAAATGTGTATATTTCAGTAATCAATTCATCAAGAATTAACGTTTCAACAAACCTTCGAAGTATAAATGATGATATAATCTAAAAAGTGTGTGATAGTCGAATACAGTCTTTAATACAATAATAAACAGATGTAAAAACTTAACTCGAAGCGACAAGCTACGGTACTGATACCGTTATATGTTTTCCATAATTAATACCATTATAAAATATTAATGGTATGCTAATGTTAATAGCAATAATCCGTTAGGAATCCGCAACGAAGACCTACTGAAGACATACCGTTGCAGCGGATGCACCATGCACTGTCCGAAACAAGTCGCGGGCACAGTTATTACTGTGGCATACCGTTGCAACATGCGACCGTGTCCAGTTACGCTTTGTGACGTTATTGTGTGTTGGAAGGGATCGGTTATGCCACGTTTGCGTAACAGCGATTGCAATGGAGTGACATTGGCTCTTCCTCAGTGTCACGGCCGCGCCATTTCGTTCCGTCTAACATTCCATTTCGTTACAAATCGCGAGAAATTACTTTTAGCAAAAAAAAAAAGTGTTATATTGACCGCTTTATAAGAGCATACTTGCGCCGCGATAACGTATAGCATGGTAACAAACGATTGTTGATCTAAAGAACAGTGGAGAAAAAGCAGGTCAAACAACCAAACATATGATCTAAGCTAACAGTGTTGTTTTGTTTTTTACACACGCATGTATTATATGTATGTATATACATCTGCAGCACTGGTGAATAAGTGGCTAAATAGAATTTTGCCAAAAATGAGTTAATTGTACTGAGAGGCAAAATCATTTCCCTCAGTACAATTAACTCGTTCTGGGCGAAATTTGACATAAAAATTTCTTCATCTGAGCTTCAGATACATACTCTTAAATACGCAAACTTTATCTGCTGAGTTATATTCGATAGTGGTAAAGTCCATTTGGGTCTAAGAAATCTTTTATTATTGTAAATGGTTTTAATGATTACTATTTAATAACATGTATATGAATTAAATTATCACTCTTGCTAAGTTCTAAATGATAAAACCATTTGCTCGTTTGCCAATATTTTTAAATATTAACGGTGAAAAAATGGGTTTATACCATTTTCAAATATAACAGCTCGTATATCCTATCTTATTTCCATGTTAAGACCGTGGAAAAATTCCAATGAAAAGCCCTTAAGTCTCCAAACTAAAACAGAAAATGAAATTAACTGTCAAATATTTCACCTATTCAGACATCTTCAGGGTAGAAAGAGAATACAACAAAACAAAAATGAATAATGCACCCAAGAAACATCCCACCACCTCCAAGGCTCAAAATGCAACTAATGAATCATAAGGAAGGTTACTCGACGCCCAGCTGGGGTCCAAGAAACAGTACAAGTCTCTACCACGTACTGAACCAAAGACCATTCATGGGTTGTAGTGGTACATTTTTTTTATTACCATGGTAAGTATACTTTTTATTTTCGTTTATTATCTAGAATTATTCTGATAACCTCCCTCCACAAACGGTCGTCCAAGAAATAGTAGAGTTACTACCATGTATTCAACCTAAGACATATAAAATGTAACCGTACAGGTATTTTTATTTTTTTTATTTTCGAATCATGATAACAATTCCTTCACCTCAGAATCAATAAATACATAAAAAGTTATCATAAATAATAAATTAGATCCAAAAAGGTTTCAATTTTTTTTTTTATAAAGTTATGAAAGAGTTTGTAATCGTTTGCAAGGGTAATATATTCTATTATGTAACTACTTCCAGTATTTTCCTCTAATGGCTAGGAACTTTATTGACGCCAACTTACTTCTCATGTACTCAACATATATATTATTTTTGCATTTTTTTTACATAAATCGACCATATCCAAATGGAACAAATTACGGTGTTGTTTTTAGACATGAGCCTTGACATTTGTGTTAAAAATGTAAAATAAAAATGCTACTTGACAAAAAAAATTAACAAAACATGTTGAGATATTTGTTTTAAATTCAAACTCTGTAGTTTTCCTTGTGTGACAAGAAATATGTCTTAAATCGATTGCCTTCGCCGAGTCCTTCAACTTTGATTTGCGAACAGGAATTCAGGAAATCAAGTATTCACATTGGACTTGAAATTTTCATAAATTTTCTAAAACCTATCTAACAATCAGCCAGCGAGAGGAGTGACTCAGTGGTAGAGCACTGAGTTGCGGTGCCAAAGGTCCTAAGTACAAATCCGGCTGTGGTAGATCTTTTTTATTTATTACTATTTTATTATTTATTTATTCTGCTAAGAGCCCGGAATCTTGGACCGGTGGACAGTAGCCAAGACTCTACGTATGTTGTAATGGTAAAGGTTTTTTTAAAGAGTATATATAACATAATCCCATCGTTGGTACAGTAAACATTCTCTTGGTATTTTTTTTATTTATTATTTATTTTGTTAAGATTTCTACAATTATATTCCTACAGTTGTATGTGGTGGAATATATAGATATCTGCGCACATATCATCTATCATTGATGGAGACTGATATGAGCACTGTCTCCCTGTTCATCAATTTTCCACTTTTCTTGTATTTCTTGAAAACGTATCATTTTAGGCCAGCTGCCAGGTGTTTGAAGGTAGCAATAAATTGAAGAGAGCTGCATTTTTGATGTGTTGTAAGGGCATGTGGATATGTGCTACCGGAAAAAAAAAATAAATGTTTTTCCAAGTAGCAAACTTGGATTTACACTAGTCAGACATGCTCTTACAACATATCAAAAATTTAGCTTTCTTCAGTTTATTGCGACCTAAAGCCCTTTTTTTGGTATCTGGTCGCTGGTCTATTTATATTCCTAAGATTTCAACAAAAAAAAATCATCATCATTATTTTATTTAAATTTTATCGATTGTTGTTGATTACAGGATGGAATGAATAATTATAAACCAGTCAGTGTAAACATTTTCATTCAGAGAGCCGATGTTTCACCTTAAACTTGTGATAATGGTAACTGTTGATTCAAAACAAACTTATAAACTATATGTTCATAAAATGTATGATAATAGACCTCTAGATGTTACATAAGTAAAATGTATGAAATTATGGTATTAAATGTATTAAAATGTATGAAATTATGAATTAAATGTATTAAAATGTATGAAATTATGTAACCTCTAGGGGTCTTTTATCATACATTTTATATCTGTAATTAAACTAGTTTTTTTCTAAATCCTTTATATCCCATTTTTTTTATATTTTAATCTTTTCATTTTGTATCATTCTGTTTACCTTCTCATTTTTCTTTCCCTTTATATTATATTTAAATTATTATCCTTTCTGTTCATTTTTTCTGTATCTTATATTCGTTATCTTTAATCTTTATATCTGTCACCATTTTAATTTCTGTTCGTTCTTTAAGTTTATTGTATTTGTCACTATTTTAATTTTATTATATCTGTCACTATTTTAATATTCGTTATCCTTAATTATTATATCAGTCACTATTTTAATTTTCTACATTACATGTCACTATATTCTTGTTACTGTAACGTTTTTTATATATTTTTTGTTCAGTTTGTTTCTCTCTCATAGCCCTGAAGATGGCCTACAAGGTAGGTCGAAACGTCGGCACACATTAAATATAAGTCTTGTACTTATTTGGTGTTGTTTTATTGACTGCACCCCGCAACTATCTCCATTCTCCATTGTATGATCCAGTCAACTATTTTCCTCTCATATATAAATATACATATGTATAGTTTCACCAAATGCATATGTTTAAATAAACTATATTTGTAATATATTGTTTGTATAAGAAATAAACATATTTCTCTAATACCGTCATCTTGGAAATCGTTATACTTCCGTGTTGTTTCTCATTACGTTGCTTACGATTCATAATAGCGCATGATCTCTGGCTCACATATCGGATAGAGTTAGTGCTACTTTATCCAATTACCCAGAAGATACAAGTTAATGAGATAATAAACTATTATTATTCGATTCGATTTGAATAATTGTTGTAGAGGATAGAAGAGTCGATAGGCAGACGAAGAAAGGACAACCTGTAAGGCCAAGATCGCGCCGCGCAATTGCGCAACGTTGTCCCACTAGCAGCTTCTTCTTCTGTCTTCTAATAGCAGTTAACAGTTAACAGTACCATGTTTATATGGTAAACATGGTTACTGTTAACTGTTAACCTTACAACCGTGTTAACTGTTACTGTAAACATTACAGTAACTGTAAACTGTAACTGTATCTGACTGGGTTTGAATCACGTCGATGAGGATTTAATACTAATTACTAATTATTAGGGATTTAATGAACCCTCCTGTGGATCCCAATCCTCTATAAATAGGAGGGGGATTGAGTGTCATCTCGTACAAATCATTTCCCCGCACAACCAGTCCTAGAAACAGTACAGTCTCTAGCAAGTACCACCAGAATTTTTTTAATAAATTCTATTATCATACTATATGCTATTAAAACATGAATATGTAATGTCAATTACTATTTATAAAGAAAAAAATAAGTCAATCTATGAAGTCCCAAGAATTTGCAAAGTAATAAAACATGTAATCTAATCTCAATTCAAACTCATTTCGATGAAATAAAGTTACAGTGGTATTTAGGGAGATTAGAATTATGACATTTCTACAAATTATACTAAATAAAATTTAGTATATTAATTTATTTTATCAATTGTTATAATTTTAAGTATTTTTATTTTGAAGAGAAAAGATATGCTGGATGTATCCTGGATCATATCATATCTTTGTTTTCAAAATAAAAATAATTAAATAAAATATATTTGGAAGTCAATAACGGAGTGGGATATGCTAGTTTAGTGCATAGGCTGCTGAATAGCTGATCAGTAGGTCTAGGTTAGAGACAGCCAGATAGTCATACATTCTTTTTAGATCGACCGTGCTCTGAAAAGAAGGTGGCCTCGAGACCTTCTACTGTACAACTTTATTGGAGTGCTATCAATGGATAGTTTCTCCACAAGTGTTTTTTTTTTTCATTTCTTATTGTTCATATTAGCAGATTTACTTGTTGTAATATTATTATAGTTGTAAATATCAATAAATTAATTAAATAAGAAAAAAAAAAGATCGACCGTGAATATACACTGTGCACATCAATAATATTACTATTAATCAGGTCAATATATTATATAGTAATTAAAGCAAGCCAATTGAGAGGCACTGGTCCGTCATACCTTCCATGTCATTCTGTCTTATTTACCAGTCAGCCAATCCGCTGATTGTCAATTACTTGTGTGGATGAAAACATAAAAAGGAAAAAACGAACGAAGAACGCATAAAATTTGTAAAATGAGGGTGTCTAGTATATATAAATAAAATATATATATATATATATATATATATATATATATATATATATATATATATGTAAAATAATTTATGAGCATTGGAGTGATAATGTAGGCTTTGGTGTAACCTACCACTGATAGTGAAGCAGAAGTAATGTAGCACATGTTCTATTAAGATTGTCTTTTATTTTTTTTTTATATATGATTTTAACTTCATTTAATTCTGATATTCTAATAAAATATCATCAATTCAGTTTATTCAGGTATTATTATTTTTTCTAATTGTATTTCTAGTTTAATTTTTGTTATTTGTTACTGATTTTTTGTTTTGTTTAATAAAATTTCAGACATTGGACTGTTTAAACTTTGATTACCTTTTATATATAGAATACAGAATTACATATATATATATATATATATATATATATATATATATATATATATATATATATATATATATATATTAATATATATATATATATTTTATAATATTGTACCATATTATATTATACTTGAAGACATGAACACAAGAAACAATTTTAAACTTAAAGTTGAAAAATGGGAGGTTAAGCCAGAGACCAAAGCGCCGAGAACTGGAACAAAATGGAGCGAAGAAAGAAAAGCTGAATTCTCGCAAGGAATGAAAACCTGATGACCAAATAAGAAGAACAAGAAGCCCGAAACGTGAACCATCTTTACTTCCGCTTTAGGAGCTTTGCGACTAATAATAATAATAATAAATAAATAGTTGCCATGCCTAAAGTCCCGGGTTCGAATCCGGCTAGTGACAGATTTAATTTTATATATATATATATATATATATATATATATATATATAAAATATATAATCCTCAGGGACGCCCCTGTCTCCCGATTTTATGAAGAGTTGAGGTGGTTGTATCCTTTCTATCGCCGTAAGTATTTCCTTGCATTCTTCCTCTATCAAGTTATCCAATCCCGCCGTCCATTATACATCTATGAGCTCCTCAAATTTAAATCCTCCATCCATTCCCGTGATACCCGTTCACACCCTTCCGATTTGTATGTAGATGCCCATCGAACCGCTACTTTTGACAGATCGTTCCTGATTAGGTCCTGTTCCCTGTGGAATTCTATCCCTTTTTCCATTCGCTGTTCCAAGACCCTTCCTACCTTCAAATCCCGCTTATTTGATTACTTCCTATCCCTCCAGTTCCCCGAAGGGCATACATAAAATTATCAAAAGAATAATATTTATATTGTTTATTCATTTTTTTTTTTTTTGTGAAAAGTTCTTTTTAGTAATTATTTTAATTTTATTTAGGTTCTATTTCATTATCATAAGAAGTTATTTTTTTATTTATTTATTATTATTTAATCAGCTTCATAGATTGACTTATCTGCTTGTTTTTTTTTCTTTGTACTCTAAGGCTCTAAAGCCCACAATAATGTACAATTATGTCATTCTAAAGGGACTTGTCCCAGAATAGATAAAGAATTTATTATTATTATTATTATTATTATATATATATATATATATATATATATATATATATATATATATATATATATATATACATACATACACATACACATATACAATATTACGTTATGCTGTCTTACAGTTCTTAAGATATTCTGAATAAAAATCTCAAATAAAACAATTAAAAAATGAGTAGAAGTGAAGATAATCATTAGGACAATGACAAACACTACATCCAATTCAGATGTCACTTCTAGTTACCACTCATTGACCTCCGATGACACAGCAGCGATCGCCCGTCCACCCAGAACATCCCCGACGTATCGGCTATCCGGAGGAACAAGTTATAATTCCGTGAGAACTAGCGATAACGATACGAGGCTTCTTGTTTGTTTTAGAACGGGACCGTTATTCCTCGGGGGTCGACTTACATTCCTTCGTCGGAAATTCTTCCGCTGACCTACTTTCGGATCAGTGAGCTCCCCCGGGTGTCTGGGTCTCGGCCGGTCCAGGGTGTCTTTTTGGAATATCGTCCGAGGAGCCTTTGGATCAGAAAAAAATATATATGTATAGTCTGTTGGAGAATGTGACCATCTGGTATAGGTCCTTAATATCAGCCGGTCTATCCAAGTAATGAAAGTATAACGGTAATAATAAACATTTAATCGTTAATTTTATTTACTTAAATAATTATTATCACAGATATACGATATCTGAAATTAATAACAGTGGTTCCCAACCTGGGGGCGCGAGTACAACTCAGGAGGGGGGGCGAGATCATGTGAAAATGAAAAATGATATCTTAATTTTAGTTATTGATCTCATAAAAGTACGTAAGTACCTTTAAGTTTAAATAGAAAGTTGAAAGAGCGTGGAATGTTTTCATTTAACAAGGGGACATGGTAAAAAAAGGTTGCGAACCACTAATCTAAAATATACGTCAATCTATCACTGATCTATCAGAGCTTTCAAAAATTAAGAAGAACCTAGATGCATTTCAAAATTTCAGAGGTCTAACTTCAAAAATGACGGATTCTATACAACCTATGAACCCCTATTATATTAAAGGGGAAACCCTTGGGATGGAATTATCCAAATTTCTTTCTTAAACTATACATAGAACCTATCTACAAATTTCAAGATGCTAAGTTCCTGATTTGCCTTTAATTATGTACTATAATGGATTCTCCACAGTACCTAAAAAATGTCGGGGGGGCACGTGTACCCGTCCTCCAAAAATCTGCTCTTGCTGTAGCCTATGTGTTATTCTGATGTATAACCTATATTACTGTAAAGTTTCATCCCAATCCGTTCAGTAGTTTTTGCGTGAAAAAGAGACAAACATACAAACTTTCACATTTATAATATTAGTAACATTAGGCAGTGTCTTCGGTGAAACCCATCCATATTCCAATCCATTTAAACAAAACCTCGACAAATTGCATACCTAAACCTTCCCTGGTGAATCACTCGATCGATTGGTGAAAACCGCATGCAAATCCGTGCAGTAGTTATTGAGTTTACCGCGAACAAACGCGGCTGAGCACTTTGTTTTATAATATATGTGTGTATATATATATATATATATATATATATTGTTTACTACAAAGTTACTAACAATATTTAAAAAAATTAATAATACTCATATAGTTCAGTATCCAGAATGTTGTGCTGTATGTCCTGGGCTCAAAGCCGGCTGTGGCAGGTTAAGTATTTAATTAACCTGTGGCAGGTAAAGATCCACCTGGGGCTCACCGTATTTATATAAAGTGGATACCCTCGATCAAACAGTCTCCCAACAACCACTGTCTTAGAAACTGTACAGTGTTAACCAAGGAGGGAGCGGAGTAGCTCAGTTGTAGAGCACTGGTTTGCCATGCCGGAAATCCTAGTTTCAAATCCCGCTGCAGTCCATGACTTTTATTTAGTCTGTTTGCTGCGTGAGATGGATCATATAGGATCTAGGACCCTCCTGGGGCTCACCCAGCCTCTATAAAATATGAAAATATGGTACCCAAAATAAGGTGGGGAATCTGGCGGTTGAGCGTAAACTAGGACAAAACCGTTGTCCATGAAACTTTACAGTCTCCACCCTGTACTGAACCCCAGACCCGTTTTGTAGTGGAACAGGTTTTATTTTATGTTAACCAAAGACCACATTAATTGTAGTGGTGCAGGTTTTTTTTTTAAAAAATGCTTCGTGCTCATCAATGAAGGACATTTTTTTTTTAATTAGTTAAAAATTCTATTAAAATATGATAGCTGCCATGTTTGCGATGTTTAAAAAAAATGATTAATTAATTAAGTTGTAAAATTGACTCCAATTCAGTAAAACCCTATGTGATGCTTTGAAATACTAGAAAAATATGAAAAAGTATTTTTAACCTTTATTATCATAATGCACAAGGGATTTAACTTAAATTTAAATATTTTATAGAATGATGTTATATTAATTAGTAATTAATGATTAATATTACAAATAATTGTCCAAAGCGACCAATGACAAGCATCCTTCCAGAGCCCATGCGATGGACCATTTCCTTTCTCTTCCGTTCCTGGTTCGGGAATCGATCCTACTTACATCATCATAACACTTTCCACACTTTCTTCACTAACCTCTGCCACGTACTGCCCACTTTCTTCCATTCACTACTTTCTCGCCACTGTTTTCAAACATGGCTCTTGTTCTTTTTGGCAAAACAACGCAGAATCCGCTACTCGGAACAATCGCAATCTGTTGTACAATGGAGCAGTTTTAGTTACGGATGTTAAGTTTTAATTAATTTTTAGGAAATATGAAAAAATCATATTCTCCTATGTTTAATTTAATTTATTAATTAAATATATATCAATTCTAACCCATTGAGTATGTTAAGCTTCTACTGATCATATGTGTTCTTGAAGGCTGCATGAATCTGGTCCCGAAGATCATGCCTGGAAGAATCGAAGATCTTGGTAGCTGAGTGTGTAGAGGGCAGAGAGAACTGTCCAAGACAGACCCTATGGGATCAGAAGGCCCTCCATGGCCTCACGAAGCCTCTAAATAATGGGTACCCTTAATTGAAGAAAACACGGTTGAGTGTGACGTTTTGCCAATTCATGCGTCATCAGGACATACAACAAACATCAAATGCAGCACATCTCACATCAACATGGGCGGAAACAAGTAGTTTCAAACTGTTTGAGATTTCTATACCTAATAAGAGCCAGGTTAGCTCAGTTGGTTAGAGCACCGCACTAGAGAAGCGAGCGACCCGGATTCGAATCACTGCCTGGACAAATCTTTTCTCTTCAGAATAAAAATATTTAAAAATTATCACCATCATAAATATAAATATAAAATAAATTATTTTTTAGGTTTCCACGGCCATTATTATTACAAAAGACTTTATAGGTTTTTTCTGGTTTAGACCGTGTTGATAGATTTTCCGCCAAAGTTTCGCCAGCCATGCTGCTGACTTAATCAGGGCTGAAATGAGAATGAGATTTTTCAAGCCCTGAAGAAGAACCCTGGCTGGCGAAACGTTGGCGAAAAATTTATCAATACGGTCTAAACCAGAAGAAACCAATAAAGTCTTTTGTAATAAAATAAATTGTTTGAGATTTCTATTTGACCTCCAACCGGACCATCTATTTTCCATAAATGAGCCGTTTATTTTAAAAGTGGCCTAACTCCGTTTTTCAATTTTTTGCCAGTTACCATGGTTACATGTACAACTTCACATTATATATCAGTGAAGCATTTCAGGTTGCTGATATTCCGAGCAAATACGATAAGTTTTTGACACATAAGTTTTCAGAATAAGTTCAATAACTGAACCGTGTAGTTTGAAAGTGGCCTAACTCCATTTATTTTATACTTATATCAAGATATTTACTATTGATAATGTCTGAAAGCAGTGGTGAAGGGTCGGAAAGGTAATAATTTTATTGTAAATGAAATGAGACAAAAAGATTTTGTATCAACAAAATTATTAGAAGACGCAATTTTTAAAAGGGTAAAGAATTCTGATGGAGAATCAGTAAACTGGTTACAAATAGGCGTTTTGTTAGAAATGAATCGTATAAAATTTTCTATAAGACATCAATGAATGAGAATGAAAATTTGAAAGTCCTGAATTCATTACCACGTCGGGGTAGACCAAGAAAATTCGAAAACATTGTATTGAAACCACTCTATAAAAATATCAGACAAATAACAACAGCAAAATTCAAGGACATGATTGACCTTTTGTGATATATACCACCGGAACATCATGATTTCTTCAAATCCCTTTCACACGAGCAAAATGTAGATGAATAGTAAATTGTTTTGTAATAAATTTATGTTTGTAATTTTATATGTTCTTTAATTTATCATTTTTTAAATGATTAAAAAATGTTTTGAATCGCATAAATTGTGTTTCCGAAGTGTTTTAAAGATATGTAAAATAAATTGAATATTGTTTTTTCCAATTTGAAGCATCTTAAATTATGTTGAATCGACTTGGGTACCTTCAAATTTTATAGTGAATTTGGTTGTTAATTTTGAAAGTGGCCTAACTCCATTCTTTATAAGAAAACGCACATTATTCACTTAATAATTGTTACAATTTTAATAGCAACCATAAATTTAACACCCTTAGATACAATTAAACAGTATGACTCATTAGTATCCTATATGTATACTTTTAAATTCAACGCATGAAACGCAAACCCTTAAATATCTCCATTTGAAGGTAAATGGAGGTAGGCCAATTTCAAAATAAACGGCTCAAATATATTTATTATTTTTCATAGAAATAAGGTAAAACGAGTGCCTTCACCATGATTGTCAATCGCTCCTAAATGTAATACACTATGCATTTCACCTATAACGTTGTAGGCAGTATTTCGTTTAAGTGATCATATGGATTGGGATTTCGGTGGTAATCTGTAGACAGATAGTTGAGAAACCGAATGGTTGTATCAGAATCCAACTTACGGATTCGCTAAGTATTTTATTATTATTATCATTATTACGGTGCTACAACCCAGTGAAGCGTCCTGGCTTCCACCAATCGCCACTATCCCGAGCTCATCCCATCTAATTCCTGGTACCAAGGATGTCCCTCGAGTCAGTCACCACTCCATCAATCCACCTCTTTTCAGGCCTGCCTCTTTTCTTGATTCCATGAATTGGCTCTATAAGCATTCCACTTGCTATTTCATTTTCCTCCATTCGTGCCAGATTGCCTGCCCATCACAATCACAATTTTAAAACGTGAACATTGTCAGGATCTGTAAATGCTTGATGTACTACCTAGTTAGTCCGTCTTCTCCAAATCTAATCCATGAATACTCCACCAAATATTCTTCGGAGGATTTTTTAATAATTCTCTAATTATTACAATTATTATTAAGATGGACTTAATAGAAGACTATTAAACGCCTCTTTGTCCGTTAACGGAAGGTTGAAAAAAAAAACTGGACGAGAGATCTCCTGGAAAAGGATCTGTTGGGCATTAGGCCATCCATGACTATTTGTTTTATAACATTTACTGATTAATATTCTTAGCTGTGACATTCAAGAACAACTAAAGAAGGAATAAAAAAATAAACGAAAAAAATGAAAGCAATAGGCAGATAAACAGTAAAGTTTTTACGAGTAAGGATTGACAATTGCGTATGTATGAGTCATTCTTACTTTTAAAAAAATTGGGGTTAATATAAAATCGATTATCCGGAAACGATAATAAAACCTTAGTCATCCAATGTGCTAAGGTGAATCTAAAGTGCTAGAGTGATTTAACCCAAAAAAAGAACAAATTGATAATTCTAAATGAATCGATTCTGGTTAAAAATACAATTACGATTGAAACATGGAGACTTTAACGCGTTTGGTTTTCGCAACCTCCGCTATAGCGTGGACTGACGGTTGATGATTGGCTGAGGACTGTGAGAATTCGTTCTTGAAGATCAGCGACCTCTTCTTAATAAGAACAATGAAGAAAACAAGAAGAAACCCGATTGGAGAACAATCAAATTGATAAAGATGCCATGATAGAATGCACCTTTCTCACGAATAGTTCTCGGTAGTTCTCAATTAGGCATTTCCTTAGTAAGCCACTTTCAAAATAGATTGTCGTTAATAATACTACAATAGTTCCGTCAGGTCGAAGAAGACCTTGAGGAACATGACTGAAAGAAGAAGATATGTCCTAAGTACGCACTTACACACTTTGACAATTTACATTATACCAGAAATAACTAAAGGTAGCTGAAACAGTATGGCTTCGGTTGTAGAAATTAGAGATTCTTTTTTGCTCAAGGCACGCCAGTTACTTATATTGGTTAAAAAGTATCGGGTTGAACGTAAAATAATGCAGGATTTTATAGCACATAGGAAGCGCAGTGGCTCAGTGGTATACCGCAGAGTTGTGCCGAAATTCTTATGTTCCAATTCCGCTTTTACTTTATCTGTTAGCGGTCGGAGTTGGATCTAGGATCCTCCTGGGGCTCACCCAGCCTCTGTAAAGTGGGTACCCAAAATATGGAGGTAAAATGGAGGCGGTTGAGTGTGATATAGGACAAATCATTGTCCGAGGAAAAGTAAAGCCTCTGTCACCTAATTAACCCCAGACTCTTCATGGGTTGTAGAGTTTGTTGGGCATTTGACTTTTATAAATGTAAACACTTAAATGATACAGTCTTTACTAAGATGTCAAAGAGTGATTTTAGCATAATTTGGTTTTATAAGTTCAACCCAACCCATCCAAGCACTGTCCTCACTACGTACGCTGATGACACATGTGTGTTATCAGTAAATAATGATCCATTTGTTGCATCCCAAACTCTTCAATCCCATATCTCAAACCTTCAAGAATGGTGTCAAAATTGGAGAATTAAAATTAATCCTAACAAATCCCATCAAATTACCTTCACCCTTCGTCGTAAACGTACAAATTCCTGCCCTACTGTATCCTTTAATAATATTCCTCTGAACTCTGTCGAACAGGTACGTTACCTAGGACTCCATCTGGACAAACGTCTCACTTGGAATCCTCATACAAGACTGAAAAGACAAGAAACTGCTCGTCGTTTTCGCCTACTTCAACATTTACTGGACAAACGCTCTAAGCTCCCAATAAATTACAAAAGACTCATTTACATGACAGTTATCAGGCCTATTTGGACATACGGAGTTGAGCTTTGGGGCTCTACTAAACCATCCAATTCATCTCGTATCCAATCCTTGCAATCCAAAATCCTTCGTAAAATCCTCAATGCTTCTTATTATGTCACAAACAAACTCATCCATCATGATCTTAATATCCCATATGTTACTGATTTGGCCCAAACTAGATACCTATCCTTCCATGACAAGCTCCATACACACTTGAATCCGCTAGTCTCTCAACTTGCTTCCCATACTATTCCTGATAACCCTCCGAGGCATCTGAAAAGAAGATGGCCTCGAGACCATCTACTATAGAACTTTATTGGAGTGCTACCGATGGGTAGTTTCTCCACAAGTGCTTTTCAAGTCGTATTGTACATATAGCAGATTTACTTATTGTAATAGTATTATAGTTGTAAATATCAATAAATTGAATTAAAAAAAAAATAAAAAAAAATAAGTTCAAACTCGACCGGAACGGGGCCCAAACGGTCAGAAAAATCTACGAAGTCTGAGGCGAAGCCAATATAAGTGGGTGCACTGTTCAACGGTGGTTACAGAAATTTCGAGGGGAAGACATAGCAGGCCGTGGAAGAAGATCAGCCAACTTTCAAGCTTTTCATTTTCCCTCACTCGCCTTGGGACGGTTGATTTGCTGTATTTCCCATCCAGACATCGAACAGTTATTCTGCGATCTTAGAGACGCATTGATCACACATAACAACTTCACTCCAAGACGTAGGATCAATACCCTTAAAAACAAGGAATAAGAATTTTACGAATAAAAAGGAATTATTTACATCGAATTCTGCTACATAGCATTATTGCGGCGTAGTGTACTGATAACACTACAGAACTCGGGAGATGAACCGGGAAACTTATTAGAACGAAATCAAATTTAGTATTTGTTTTTTTCTTCAAAGTGTCCACAAAGTTGGGATATTCATGAATCAAATTTTACGACAATATTTTTTCCCAGGTCTTTTGTCAAGAACATCTTTATTGAGGCCGTTTCTTACCATGTCTTCCTAAACTTGGATGATCCCTCAGATTCTTCGGATTCTTCTTCTTCATTCAGGACAGAGTAATTTTTTGCATACTTTTATTTCCATACTCAATAGGTGTCCAAACCAATCCAATAGCTTCATGGCAATACGAAATAAAATCGGGAAAGTAGTTTATACAGTGAATTTTACGGAACAGATGAAAACAATTAAATGATCTGGACACGTGAAAAGTTCTATAAACGGCTTGATAAAAATAGATAATTGATAAAAAATCACCTCAAAAATAAAGTTTAATATGACTGTATATGTTAGCCTCAGGTTGAGTAACTGAGGTTAGCCTTCTCATGCAAGCAGTCGTAGGTAGATAGTTCTAATCAGTTCCAATATACTGCGCACAAAAAACCTCAGGACTAAAGACGCAATACTCTAATCAGCTTCGTCGAATTTCAGTAATAGCAAGCAGATGAATACTATGCTCTGACAATTTAGTAAATGAACGGCGGCAGAATCGGAAGTGGGTTTGGAGTTGTTGTGGTCCCCAAAAAAAGCGGAGACTAAAACAGAATAACAAATAAAAGTTCAAAATGAAGTCCAAGGGTAGCCGGGTCAAACGCAAAACATCAACAATAAACTCAAGAAAATGCGAAGACATGACAGTAAGAAGAAACTGGGTAACAAAGGGCGAGTAAAGTGAGCTAGGTAGTAGAAGAAAGAAGGTGACTTCCCTATGCGCGGCCTTCTGCACAGGTCGTTTACTAAATCGTCAGACTACAGCCCATACATAATTGATTCAGAATGCTAAACTTCTATAACGCTCAATTCTCTTATCTTACAAATAATTTTCATTCAATTTCCAATAAAATATAGATTAGTTTTATAAACCATGTTTGAAAAAACAAACACCTGCACCACTAAAACCCGTGAACGGTCTGGGGTTCAGTACATGGTAGAGACTGTACTGTTTCATGGACAACGGTTCTGCAAAGAGGTGACTTGTCCTAGATCACGCTCAACCGCCAGATTTTTCCCCCTTATTTCATATTTTAGTAATCAGAGTTATTTCACATTAGTAATCATAATTACGGAATAAGTAATTTGGATGCGCTCTCCCCGACAGACCCACAAATTCTCCCAAGTCGTTCATTTAACTTACTAAAACACCGCCCATTTAATAATTGCCTCAAAGATTCCATAGGGTCCAGCTATGGATTTTAATAGGTTAAAAAAAATTTATAGTCACAGCTGGATTAGAATTCTAGAACATTCGGGATAATTACAGCGTAGCAGCACTCTACGCATCGATCTACCCCGCTCCCTATACATAAAAATGTAGCTTTTATAAAAGTTATGAAGCATTAAATTCTGAGAAAAATGAGAAATATACATATTCTGTGAGGAAATAGTTGCATTCCATATTATAGATCGCTCTAAAAGGGCATAAATATACTCCAAGGTCGAGACATATGTCCGATATGAGTGGTGTCCGTTTAAAAGAGGTTAAATCTATTATTGATTCAATTGTAAATCCGATTTGAAGTAAAAAAAGTAATCATCCGATGAAAAATATTGGTAACAGTTATAAGAGCCCTATCCCAATTAGATGTAAGCAGAGAGTGGCCGACTGTGAAGGGAGGAGCGAGGTGGGGAAGGTGCGGGTTCGACGACCGCTCCTAAGTGTGTCAACTGGGTTCGTTCACCTCCTCCTCTCTGTCTCTCATGCCCTAGGGTTACGTCACGCCGTAAACACACTCAGGCTTCTTCGGGGTGTCCAATCCAATTTAGGATCTGGATCGAGCCTCGCCCGTATCGTAATGCTCGGGGATTATAATAGTAATGGCCGGCAGGTGGGCATTTCTCGGGGCTCGGGTTTCTGAGCTAATGGAGGCTAATCTCTTCGGATGAAGAAAACAAAATAATAACAACAAATCTACCGCTATAATGTTCAATAATATTAGTTGAACAGTTGACACTAAACAGTTCCAATAAACAGTTCTTCCTATTTAAGAGATTTCCGGGGTCATTTTCTTCCTCATATAAATACAATGCCTTAGCATTGTAGCATTTAATTAATATTATAATATTTTTTATAAGAGTACATATCGTACCTGTACCACTACAGACCGTGAAGGCTCAGGGGTTAGTTACAAGGTAAAGACTGTACTGTTTCTTGCACAACGTTTGTGCAGGGAGGTGATTTGTTCCGGATCACGCTCAACCTCCAAGTTCCCCACCTTATTTTGGGTTCCCACTTTAGATCCTGAGTTAAAAAAATTAATATATCTGGAAACAAGCGGGATTTGAACCCAGGAACTTCTATTTCTAAAGTCCAGGCTGAACGAGTCTGGGGTTTAGTACATGGTAGAGATTTCGTGGACAACGGTTCTGCAAGGAGGTGACTTGTCCTAGGTCAACCGCCAGATTTCCCCCCCCCCCTTATTTTGGGTAATCTATTTTTATAATATTTTATAGAGGCTGGGTAGGGCCCAGAAGGGTCCTAGATCCTATATGATCCATCTCCGACTGCTAACAGACTAAATAAATATCATGGCCTGCAGCGGGATTTGAACCACTCCGCTACCCCATTAAGTAGGTATCCAAAAAATGGGGAAAATCTAGCGATTAAGATGATCTAGGACAAATCACTTCCCTGCAAAACCGTTATTCAAGAAATAGTACAGACTCTACCACGTACTGCACTCATGATTCTTCATGGGCCTAAAAATAATTTTAAAAACTCTTTTTTTTCCAAGTTATATAAGTGAACTTCAGATTCATTGCCATAGGATGCAGATCCTTCTGTACTCAATATTTTTCAGCCCCATTAAAAATGTTTATTGAATCTTTATTTGTTCATTTAACGTCACATTATACTACTATGGCTAATCGGTGTTACAGTGGGATTTTTTTTTACTTACGATAATTAGGATAGGATCTTTGACGAATACTTCATACCACAAAGGCTCGGGACAACCATTTTACGTCCATTTCGAAGGACGGCATAACCAAGGATTTTTTTACTCCCTTTAAAAATCGCAAGGTCGCCTGGCGGACTGCAGACCTCCAAATTAGGTGATTATGCTAATGCCTAGACTACAGGTGACCCCAATATATTATTGAAAATATTAGTTTCAGCAAACACACCAAACTTTGCATTCCAAACACGAATTATTCCCCAATATCACTAGTATGCCACCTTGCCATCCAAGGTTGCAAATGTTGCAGTAGCTTACCTTCGTGTAAACTGTACAGCTGTTGCTGTCATAATAAAATTCAGTGCCTTAGGATTTGCTGTCCCGGTGACAAGATAGTTGATAGTACCTGCCGTGATAGTTACGGCACAATTACTGCCACATGCCTTGACATAACTGTAACACCTTATCAGCCTTATCACCTGTAACGGTATTTCCGCTAGAAAACGTTTTCTCGTGTATATTATTTTGATTCGATATAGATAATATTTTTTTGTATACTGTATTTTAGGCTGTATATAGTAAATTTTTGTGAAATACAAACAATCTATTTTTAGTTAGTTTTTAAAATTTATGATCGATTTCTCAAATTTTGTACTTAGATTTATTTCAATTTTATTACTTAAAACATAGTTAGGCAAATTATAATTTTAATTAACAATTAAGCATTGCAATCACATGGTATTTCGATTACCTGAATCGAAAATAAATAATTCAGTTACAATTCAATTACAGAATGAATTATAATTAAATTGTATTTCAATTATAAATTAAATTCAATGAATTACAAATGTACAGTAACGAAAGTGAAAAAAAACCACTTTTCAGGAGAGTGATAAAACTGTTTCAAGGTTTATTCAAATCAGTGAGTATCGTCAAGCGTATTTTACCTGTGTCCACTATGCGTGGTCTGTTCGTTATGTATGACTCTACCTGTATGAATTTTTAAATAATTATTATTCCTTAGAATTGCTTAAGATCCATAACGAAAAAAGTGTTGTTTAATACGTTACATTTGTATCCACGATATGATATATACAGGGTGTCCCATTTCAAGTGGATCAAACGTTTCTAACTTTTAAACAAAACAAAATTCAGAAAAACGATTCAGGTAAAAGTTGTAGTTATTCAGGCCCAGTTTGAAGAAATAAAAAAAAATTTTTTGGTTTTTCACTTTAAGTGGTAAATATCGACCTTCAAAAAATGTAGATTCCTCTTGACCCCCATTTATTTGTATTTTTCTGAAATGGAAATACATAACATGGAAAAAATGTATGTAACATTTTTTTCTACCTTTCATAGGTCAAGTAGAAGAAGTATCTGAAGCTCACTACTTCAGTATGCTGTCTTCACGGAGGGTTTTTAAATGTCCAGACATTTTCTGAAAGATTCAAAATACCTTGATTAGTAAGTTATTTCGACTAAAAACTCTTAAATAAAATAACTTAATGCTACATTACGTTTCCTCGTGAAGGAGGTATACTAAAGTAGTCAACTTTGAATGCTTTTTCTAAACTTAAACTACGAAAAATAGAGCTAAATGTTACATACATTTTTTCCATGTTTTGGATTGTACATTTAAGAAAAATAAAAATAAATGGGGGTCAAGAGGAAACTACATTTTTTGAAGGTCGATATTGACCATTTAAAGTGAAAAACCAAAAAATGTTTTTTTTATTTCTTCAAACTAGGCCTGAATAACTAAAACTTTTACCTGAATCGTTTTTCTGAATTTTGTTTCGTTTGAAAGTTAAAAACATTTGATCCACTTGAAATGGGACACCCTGTATATTTGACAAACAAAAGTTTAGAATAATTAAATTATCAATATACAGTAGCACGTTTGTTGCTGATTTGAAAATTGAAATTGGATCTAAGAACCCAAGTGCCCAATTTTTTTGTGCCCTCAACAACTTCCTTGAACTATAATAGTCTTTGAAATTTACATTTCAATGTTTCCGATGAAAGGCAAAACGACAATTTGAAATACTGATTCGAAAAAGCTAAATTAAAAACGGGAGTATTTATTAAGCAATAAAAATCAGACTTTATTGGTCAAGCTGAAAGTCTCTAATGGTTTAATTTGCATAACAGATCAATTAATGTTTGAAAGAATTCAACACACACTCAACTTCGTGGTTAAACATGATACAATATTTCCTGAGAAAATCGAACTGGTGTGCAATTAAGTACTTTTTTAAATAATAATTTCGCCAAAATTAAGAATTTCAAAACAAATTCTCTCTCGATTTCAAATAAAATCATGTATAGGATTCTTTAAATAATCGATTTTTTCATACATCAGTAAATAAAACAGTAAACAACATGCCTCTACTGTACAGTACATGCCTCTACTGTAAACTAGGATCAAAACAGCAACATTCTGAATAAATATTAATCTTACAGAGGTACTTTAAACAATCTAACATTTTCATTTAATATTGTATGATGAAATGACTTAATAAGCTTCAGGTTTCGCATCTTATTAATATCGTCCAAAAAGTTGCTTTTTATTATTTTTATTTATATTTTTCGCTTTAACAATCCCATATACCTGACCTCGAAGAACGGTATCAAAAATGGAGGATTTAAATAGATTCCCAAAAAATCCCGTCAAATAAATTTTATGCTCCGTCTTAAACTAATAACTTCCTTAAGTATTCTTTAATAATATCTCACTGATTCCTGTAGAACAGATCCTGACACTTAGGACTACATCTTGACAAACGTTTAACTTGGTATCCTCATACAACAGGATAAACACTTTAAGCTCCCAATTAATTACCAAAGACTCATATGCATGAATATTATAAGACCCATATCGACTTACGGGATAGAACTTTGGGCTACAACTAAATCATCAAATTCCATTCATATCCAATCATTAAAAAAAAAAGCGAATTCCTACGTAAAATTCTCAATGCTCCTTATTTTGATACGAATAAAATCATCCATAATGACCTTCATGTCCAATTAGTTACTGACTTGCCCCGAACCCAATATAAATACTTTCATGACAAACATTATTCCTACTCAAACCCACTAGTTTCAAACTTAGCTGCTTCTATAATCCCCGATAATCCTGTGAGGCATCTGAAAAGAGGATGAGGTGACCTTTCATGTTGAATTTGTTATTCGAGTAATACCATTGGATAGTTTCTTTACTTGTTTTTATCTCATCCCGTTATATTATACTTTCATTATATTTCTCATTTTATTACAATTATTAATAATAAGTACAACAATTTTTTTTTCCAGAATATCTACTTCGTGGAGTCGAATCATCGCCAGCGGATCAGAACTTAGGCCGCTCCGTAACCCTGACCTCGCAAGCTGCCATTCAAACTTCGAGAGGAGCAAAAAGGTTTGCTCTCTAGCCGGATACTAACCCAGTTCAGGAGATACCTGACGTTTCGGACATACTTTCACTGGCTTCTTCAGGAACTTTAATAGCGAGGTTCTTATATAATCTTGCATCCTGAGGCAGATCCTACTCTAAAGGTCATCCGCTTCTTGAATCTCTGGATTCTCAACCCATTTTTTTTATGGATTCTCGAAAAGTAGTTGGATTTGTTCTGTTGAATTGTAAATGCTTTTAAATCACAAAGAACCAAATGGAAATGAGAGGAAATGCTAAAGGCAGAAGGATTTGCTACGAACTTGTTTAAAAGCAGTAATGAATAAATAAATATAATTATAAACATAAAATTGACGTAAGTCAACGAGATCCTAATTAAAGTAATGTTCAATGAACATTCTTCCCCTAGTATACAACACAAAAATTGCGAGAACACGGGGATATAGGATCGGTGAAGAGAACGGATTTGTCTAGCCTGGCTACGAGCCTGGTAGCTCAGATGGTTAGAGCACCAAGCTAGGGACAAATCTTTTCTTTTCAAAATAAAAATATTTAAAAATAATCACCATCAAAAGAATGATAAATAAAAACAGTAATTTATATTTACATTATATTTACCTCCTCATTTTTATTTCCCTTTATATTATGTTTACTTTTCTATCCATTCTATACATTTATTTTCTGTATTTTATTTTATATTCGTTATCTTCATTTATTCATTTATTATATCTGTCACTGTTTTAATTTCTGTTCATTATCTTTAATTTTATTATATTCTGTCACTATTTTAATATTCGTTACCTGTAATTATCATATCTGTCACTATTTTAATTTTTTACATTACATGTCACTATATTCTTGTTACTGCAACATTTTTTATATATTTTTTGTTCTGTTTGTTTCTCTCTCATGGCCCTGAAGATGGCCTACATAGTAGGTCGAAACGTCGGTACTAATTAAATATAAGTCTGGTACTTATTTGGTGTTTTTTTGACTGCACCCCCCAACTATCTCCGTTCTCCATTTTATCATCCAGTCAACTATTTTCCTCTCATACAAAAACAGTAATGTTCGTGTAATGGTTCTGGACCAAATGGAGCTCCTTAGAGTGATGTAGTGTACCTGCATTAAACACTAAACTCCATAGAACCATTATCCAAAAAATTATAAGAGGATCCTAGAAGTCTGTAGCACAAATTTTATATTAAAAAAACTTATTTAGCAGGT
This sequence comes from Arma custos, assembly GCA_037127475.1. Taxonomy (NCBI): domain Eukaryota; kingdom Metazoa; phylum Arthropoda; class Insecta; order Hemiptera; family Pentatomidae; genus Arma; species Arma custos. Next base: position 1,993,353 of record CM073763.1, on the reverse strand, counting down.
CACAGTGTTGAAGTGGTTAGAACATACTATGCCCAAGGTCTCGAGTGCCTAGTCTAGTAGGTGGTCCTAGTATTTTTTAAGAAAGAGTAAAAAATCCTTGATTATATCGTCCTTCGGAAGAAACGTAAAACGGGCGTCCCCAGCCTGTACGATGTCAGGTACTCGTTAAAAATCCCTATCCTAATTAAACTCGGATAGGCAAAATTTAGGAATATTCCTATAGCATCGTCCGATTAGCCGAACAAACTTACGTTAAATAAATAATCTATCAACGAAACAAATGCGGAATTATCACATTCGTAGTTAAATATAGAGACCAATAAGGTTTTATAGTGAGATTAGACAGAAATAAAAGTTCCTGCACAGATAAATTGACTTCTTAAGACCACAAAAGAGAAAATGCGTTTTTGAAATTTTTTTTACAATTGATCTTAGTGATTCTTTAAATGGCTGAATGCTTCCAATCTCGTGGTTAATCAGATATCTTCTGCGGTGAGAAGAATGTTAAATCGACGGGTCAAACATACGATTAGACCATCTTCTGGCCAAACCATGCCATTTCCAGTGTGTGGCATTTAATATCGTACCATTTCACATACAACAAGCATAATATTTAAGATCAATCCATGAATTATGGATAAAAAAGGAACCTTACGATTAAATTTTTAAGTATCACGTACTACCGTGAACTTATTCGGAGATCCTGTATCAACAACATAAAGAATAGGTTCGGTTGAATATGTTATTAAGGATGGAAGGACAAAATAGAGGCTAAATATAAGGTTGACGCCTTAGGCAGGAATTACGATGGAATAAATTTGTAAATTTATTCATTGATAAAGCTGTGGGTGGCCTAGGGCGCAATATCTCGTACTTTATGGAATACGGAAGTATTAACGATGGATTCTATCGGGACGCTTAGATTGAATAAAACGTTTAATGCTGGACTGGAGTTTGAAACGAACGATTTTTTTATTTGGTTGTATTTCTGCCATAGGCGGATTTAAAATTGGGACCTTAAGCACAGCAAGTCAGCGCACTACAGCCTGAACTGCCCCGCTGATATTTATTTGTATTTATATTGATTTTGATACTTGTGTATTACAAATTCTCAATAAATACACGCATGATTTATTATGCATTAAGTAATAAAGAAAACGAGATGTGCAACATGTAGACGAAATGTAACCATAACGAATGTACCACACGGTGAAGAAAGGCAATTTCAGCGCCAGTATATGTGTGTGTGTGTGTGTGTGTGTGTGTGTGTGTGTACAAATGTAATTTGCAAATTTGTAAATAAAGGAGCGACAGAAAAAAAAAGTAGACGAAGTAAAATTTTATATTATATTTTATAGATTACAATATCAGCCTTAAATATTTGTTACTGTCATTTTGATCATAATATATATATATATACACACATATATATATATATATATATATATATATATATATATATATATATATACACATACATATATATGAGTATTAGAAAATATTTAAATTTAAAAAAATAAAGTTCATATTGCCACAACTTTCCCTCACAATAAAATAAAGAAGCTTAATATTGAAATGGTTCACTGCACTTTCATAAAAGAGTGTATGTAAATAAGTCAAAGATAACACAAAATAACTGAAACTTATTTTTAATTGTGCCCACGTTTCGGCCTACGATGTAGGCCATCTTCAGGGTGAATGTGAGTGCCTGTTCTTTGGTGACTCGTCAAACAGACAACTGTCAATCCAACAGTAGACAACTGTCACAGTTGTGCGTTTGACGAGTCACCACAGAACAGGCACTCACATTCACTTTGAAGATGGCCTACATCGTAGGCCGAAACGTGGGCAAAATTAAAAAATAAGTTTCACTTCTTTCCATTCTCATTATTTCTCATCAGCTATTTCATAATTTATCTTTCAGTCTTTTAATTCTCTTCATTCCTATCATTTACGTTTATATAAGCTGTTATATCTTCTTTAATAATATTTAATAGTACAAAAAAATATTATTTATATATAATATTATTATAAAAATTTAGTTATAGTACCACTGTATTATAACAATACAACAAGTAAGTACCTAGTGGTAGAACTCAAATAACAAATTCAACTTAAAAGATCACGAGGCCATCAATTTATATTTAATTTTTATTATTTATTATTCTTTTCTATTTTTAATAATATATTCTAATCTTATTTTTACTTAATGATAGTACTATGATTTTATTTTTTTTTTCATTGGATATATTTTTATTTTAATCTATTGTTTAATTATTAAGAGAAAAGAATTCTTTAACTAATTAATACTCGCAGAAATATGAATATTCTGAGGTTTTAAATATCATCGAAGGCCGGGGAGAGGAAGAGTGGAAGAGTTGTGTGGGAGAGTCCGAATCGGCCGTTGACCCCCGAAACTAGCAACGGTAAACCAAATCTGCAGGAGGACTACCTTCCAATTACATCGCGAAGAGGAAGAAAGAATTGGAGGAGAGGCTGCACAAGAAGTGGAAGGCCCCTGCAAGTAGTGTGGGAAAGGTTTTCTGCGCGGAACTCTCGCTGCCGATGACGCGAGCGGGGGTAACGCACACATGCGCAGACACACTCACACTAAGGAAAGATTACGGTTCATCATAACAGTACCCGGTCGACTGGAAATAGGTCACAAGGGGCTTAGAGCCAAGTCCAGAGGACCGTTAGTTGCCTGGAGGGGATTCGGGTCGTAGCACTGTGTTGGCGACGTAGGGGAGTCATCAGGAGTCGTCCGGGATATCCAAGAGTCCTGGGACAATAAGGAAAGATTTCTTACCTAATAAGGCAGTAGTTCTAGACCTTTTTTGAACCACGCCTTCCTTGTACAATAAATAATTTAATAAAAATATATTTATTTAAGAAATTATGCAAATGCATTTGGCACATATTATATGCGATCTTCTTCTGAAAACTTCCCCTAAGGGATTAACGTGGGAGCGTGTATGGAGAAACCACCCATTGAAGGCACTCCTAGCGTGGTTCATCTCTTTTAGTAAGCTATAATAATAGTATGGGCGTATGAAAAAACAAAACAAGTATTACATTGAATTAGTTTGCATGTCACAAGATACGATCTAATAAGTTCCAATTTAAGATAATGAAGTACCTACTAACAAGAGAAGAATGACTAAAAGTAAGCGAGAATTTTTCATTTTTAACTGGTCTCCCGCGCCCCCCCCTAACTTGTATTCACCCCCTCCAGGTTGGATACCACCACCATTACTTATGGGGGGTTATTGAGGATGTCACCCCCCCCATTGCTTAGAAGAAATTTTTAAAAAAATTGTAACAATTTAAGAAAAATAAAAATTTGAAGGATTTTACTTTTTCAAAGTTATTATCGTGGGATTACAGAAGTAAGGGTCAATAATGCCCAAAACACAACAAAGAAAGAGAAAACACAGTTATTTTAATGAATAAAAGGTACACTAAATGACAAACCAAAACGTAATACTGTTTATTTACAATTAATTATATTATTATAGCGGCAGTAGTGGCATCTAGCGGCAACAATAAGATCGCAAATGTGAGAAGAACAGTTTAGACAATTTTTAGAATCTGGAAGTAAAGTCTGGATGGGTCTAGAAAGTTTCCTATGCAATTAAGTGTAGTAAGTTATTGTAACCAATAAATAGGGTTACTTGTATTTAAAAGATATTTCTTGATTGTCTTTCCAAAAATAACATTTATAACTTCCAAAATAACATTTATAAAAAATTATGATCTATTGATTTAATTTGAAGCTACATGATTATAATATACTATATATTATACCTACATTACGAGACATATTTTTTGAAGGGAGTAATATGTTGGAGTGGTTGACTGGTGGGGGTTAACCCACCTCCATGAGTCAACTCTAGTTACGCCACTGGGTACCACTGTATTTGAGAATGATAAGGAAGAATATTTCACCTTATGGAGGGTAATAAGAAAGTATATTTTTAAATGAGGAAGAAAATAGTCCGGGTGGAGGTAAAAAGCGTCTGTTAAATAAGCAGAAGCTATATATATATATGTGTATATATATACACATATACATATATATATATATATATATATATATATATATATATATATACATATATAATATATATATATATATATATATATATATATATATATATATATATATATATATATATATATATATATATATATAAAACAAACTAATATTATTCAGGCCATATTTGTATAGCCTCGAAAAAATCTGGAGAACATTAAAACGATATTTTCCAGTATCACATTGATTTATGTAATGATTATTATACTATCAAAAGATGTAAGAAAATATCTACTGTGCATATGATACAACATTTCAGTAACAACAATTTAATCTTCATTCCATGATTGAGTTAGCAGTGATTATTTTGTTCAGATTCATTTTTTATATGAGATAATATGTCTGGAATTTAAAGATTATATTTTTTCTTTGGGTGTGTTTCTGCCATAGGCAGATTTAAAATTGGGACCTTAAGCACAGCAAGTCAGCGCACTACAGTCTGAACTGCCCCGCTGATATTTATTTGTATTTATATTGATTTTGATACTTGTGTATTACAAATTCTCAATAAATACACGCATGATTTATTATGCATTAAGTAATAAAGAAAACGAGATGTGTAGCATGTAGACGAAATGTAACCATAACGAATGTACCACACGGTGAAGAAAGGCAATTTCAGCGCCAGTATATGTGCGTGTGTGTGTGTGTGTGTGTGTGTGTGTGTGTGTGTGTGTGAGATTGAGTTAGCAGTGATTATTTTGTTAAGATTCATTTCTTATATGAGATAATATGTCTGGAATTTAAAGATTATATTTTTTCTTTGGGTGTATAAAAATACATTGATCATGAAACCTATATATTGAAAATGACCATTTGGGTCGAAACGTTTATAGAAAATAGATGTAGCAAATGAATTTGGACTAAAGGTTTTTTTGTATTTTTATACACCCAAAGAAAAAATATAAACTATAATATAAGGAAGAAATAGTTGGGGGTGCAGTCAATCAAAACACCTAAATAAGCCTAACTTATTTATTATGTGCCGACGTTTCGGCCTACAAAGTAGGCCATCTTCAGGGCGAATAAAACACGAGGCAGCTAGGCGAGCTCTCAGACCCAAGTGCGGGAGACCCAAGCTCTCAGACCACACTTGGGCCTGAGAGCTCGCCTAGCTGCCTCGTGTTTTATTCGCCCTGAAGATGACCTACATTGTAGGCCGAAACGTCGGCACATAATAAATAAGTTAGGCTTATTTAGGTGTTTTGATTGACTGCACCCCCAACTATTTCTTCCTTACATTAGAAGATACAGTCGACCAATTCTTCTCTAACATAAACTATAATAGTATATATTGGTTCGAATTCAGTTCTGACAGATAAATAATTGAATCTGCTAACAACCCTATGTGTTCTGCAGAGCCCATAGTTCCTCCTCTAAGCCTGGAATTAGTGTATATTTCGTACCAAAGAGTTCATTGTAACTCATGGTTGAAAATAAAATACAAAAAAAAAAATTGTTCAAGATCGATTGGGTGATATGACTATCAGAATTGACCTTTAATGTCTCTGAGAGTTGATGGAAAGGTGCGCATGTCAAATAGTTAATTAAGTTTTATAAGTCTCTATCTGCAATTCATTTTCTTAATTGACCTCAGTTTATTTTATGTTTAAACTTGTCTTACACTTTATAAAAAAAAAATTAATAATACGATTTTTTTTTGTGTGCTTGGAAAGTTTCCAAAGCCTTGAAAAAAATAACACGTATAGAAAGTATCTAATAAAAAAAAAAACAACACAACAGCCCACGAAGGGTCTTGGGTTAAGGGAGGTGGTTTACCCGAATTTAAGCTGAAATGTAAGGTTTTCCCCAATTAAGGGTATCTTCTTTATAGTGGCTTGGTGAGCCAAATAACAATAATTATATAAATTAAGGAGGTAATGGAATATGTAGCTTAAGATTTCTCCAGACTTTTTCGAAACTATTTAAATATCCTTCCTTACAACTTTCCATTTCATTGTCTGTTTCCATTTCATTGCCTGTTTAACAATGAAAAAAAGAGTGTAACAATACTGTTACGGTCACAGAGAGGAAGACGAAAACAAAGGATTAACGTCTTAAGCCGTCGGCGAGAGAAGTTAAGATTGGATTAGAACCTTCTCGAACGCCTCCTTTTGTCGGAGGAGATCAAGAAGGTTCTCGACATTCCCAGAAGTCTTCCCCTACTTCCGTGTTCTAGAATGTTCAGCCTTGCCTATTTAAATACCTCCCTCGTCTCGAGCGAGTCAGTCAGAGAGCAGACCAGGCATTGTGATGATCTCGTAATAAGTGAGTGTCAGAGTGATAAGTGTGTCAGTGAACTGTGACAGTCTCGCGAGCGTAATAAACCGTTTCTGTGTACTAATGTTTGTCAGTTTGTCATATTTGGAGAATCTTACGGTCGGTGGACTATAATTAGTGAACTGCAAGTGTTAAATAGTTAAGTAGTAGTTGTAATTTTATGGTATTTGTACAAGCTTATGTAAATAGTTAAGTCATTTAGAATAAGTAATATCTTATATTATTGTGATAATTAAATAGGCCTAGGTTATAATAAATATTTAGAATATTGTCATTGTAAATTTATATTAGTCTAATAATTTAATTGTTAATACTTTAATCATATTCTTTATGTCACTTTGTTAAAAAATATTAGTATCTTTAATTAAGGAATAGTTTAATTCATTTTTAATACCCAGTAGCCCGTAACAATACGATTTTTTTTAACTATCGAAAGTTCCCAGTCAAGATCATAAGCCCTACAGGAAAACATAAAAGATGTTTTATATTAGAAAAAAAAATCTGTGTCGCTACAACCCATGGAGGGTTTAGGGGAAATGCTAGTTCAAGGTTAAGGATATAATTCCTAAGAAAAACATTTGTCCAATTAGTTACATCAAATTAGTAATTGATCCCGTGGTAGCACTAATTGAGTGAAATGTTCTAGGCCTCACCAAGTCAGTCTGACGTTTCACCTCCATTGTTATTTTGAAGTGAACAGATAGTGTCCTTGGATACTTGGAATATCCTTAAAAAAATGTTTTTATTGATACCACAAAAATTTTCATTACTCTAGAGGCTAATCAAGTGTTCGTTTAGTGATTAGCTGATCGTACTTGTGTGGCTTCCTTACTCCGAGCCTTAAGAGAAACTGAGGGTAGAATGACTTTTTTTTTATTAAAAAAGAAATCACTAGAAAAAAAAGTCACATTAGTTACCATTAAAAAAACCCTGTACCACTACAACCAATGGAGTGGCTTGATGGTGGTTATTGTACTGTTTCTTGGACAACGTTTATTCTTGGCAAGGCAATTCAGCGCAGCACTGATCCACTCCGCTGTTTAGTTACCACAAAAGGTGGAAAATGCCATTCTTTTTTCAAATGACCCAATACGTAAACATTAAAAGAGGAATTAGGAAAGATCAAAACCGAAAAACAAAAATAATCATTGAGAAAAATTCTGGTTATATTATTTTTTTTCCTTCAGAAAACCGTATATCGATGCCCCCTTCAAACCCAAGACAGAGGATGCAGAAGAAACAATAACGAGAAGCCAGAGTAGCAAGGACTAAGAGGACGGTATCGGAAGCTCAACCTACTGACCTTCAGGCGGGTTACAGCCTAGCCACTCACCCGGTTATAAAATTCCTCTCTCATCCCTATTACGAAATACCTTTCAATAATGGCTTCACTATAGATAGTATTTAGTTTTTATATAATATTTAGGATTCTCGGGTATTACTTTTTAACCCCTTGACGATCGGTTTTTTTTTTCTCAAAATATAACCAAAAACATCAGATTATTTATTTTGTATTCAAAAAGTTTATATTGTTAAAAAAAGTAAAAATAGAACAAAAAATGGTTTTATTATTCAATATAATATTCAATAGAGTTCAATGCTTTCCAATCAAAATAAATATAAATTAACATATACGAAATTGAATAAAAATGAATTTTTCATTTTTTTATAAAATGAAAAAATCATTTTTCATTTTAATATGGTGTATAAAAAAAATGACCGTTAATACTTTACCTAGCATTTATATTATTATGGAAATTTTTATATTTTACAATATTTAATGTAGTATAATTTATAATAAACATTAATGCTTTTTATAATAAAAATAATATCAAAATTGAAAAAGCTAATAAAACCGATAAAAATTGATAAAGCGGTCATTTTTTTTTTTATACACCCTATTATTATAAATTGAAAAAAATCAATTTAATTTGTTTAAATATATATAATTATAGTCATTCATTTATTGTTTCAAAAAACACCTGAAGAAAATTTTAAAAAGTTTTATAAACTATAAAGAAACTATATGCAGAAACCAGTACAAATGACAAGTAACTGGCAAGCACGATTTGTCGTATGTAATGCGACGTCGAAATCTCGGGCTGGTTCATTATAGTATGCCCACCGCACGCGAGCCGGGTTCGTTCTAAATCATCAACTGGTTAATAAACAAGAAAAATATAAACCGAACAACAGAGACAAAAAAATTATGGTTAATAGGCGATTTTTTATACATAATGTTCATTTCACTTTCAGGCTCAACGAGGAACACAAAATTTCTAAAGTATCATTTTATAATGAATAAAAGTACTGAATTTATGTTAGCAAGCGCGTGTACGTTTGTTTTAAGTCAAACACACAATTAATACGTCTTTTTATCAGGTATACCTTTAGTACCTGACATCGCACAGGCAAGGCACTACCAATTTACATCCCCTCCGAAGGACGGATTTACTAATGATTGTTTACTCTCTTTTTTTAGATTAATTTATTGATATTTACAACTGAAATAATATTACAACAAGTATATTTTCTAATATGAACAAATGACATGAAAAAAAAAAAACACTTGTGAAGAAACTACCCATCGGTAGCACTACAATAAAGTTCTATAGTAGAAGGTCTCGAGGTTACTTCTTCTTTTCAGACACCTCCGGGGGTTATCAGAAATAGTATGGGAAGCAAGTTGAGAGACTAGCGGATTCAAGTGTGTATGGAGCTTGTCATGGAAGGATAGGTATCTAGTTTGGGCCAAATCAGCAACATATGAGATATTAAGATCATGATGGATGAGTTTGTTTGTGACATAATAAGGAACATTGAGGATTTTGGATTGTAAGGATTGGATACGAGATGAATTGGATGGTTTAGTAGAGCCCCAAAGCTCAACTCCGTATGTCCAAATAGGTCTGATAACTATCATGTAAATGAGTGTTTTGTAATTAATTGGGAGCTTAGAGCGTTTGTCCAGTAAATGTTGAAGTAGGCGATAACGAAAATCAGCGATGGTGGATATAGTATATCCATAATATAAAATTTATATTTATTGGATTCGAAAAAAAAAATAGTTTTTAAATCAAAAAGGACTATGTAAGTGATATGACTGTTTTTTTGTTTTCATGTCGAGCACAGATTATTAATAAAAAAACAAAAATAAATCATTACTTAATTTCACTGTAATTATGATAAATCAATCTTATTTTCCCATTTCATCATAATGTTATTTACAATAAGGAGATACATAATTAAGCCTCATATTATCATAATTAAAAGTAAATTAATTAAAATAATATATCAAGTTTAATTTATTTTTCTCATTTAGTCAAAGATCATGACAGGTAGTTATGATAGTATTAGTAGCGGAAGGCCAACAGGGCGATTTGAAATTATAATGAAGGTAAATAGGCTATTTAAATATATAACAAAAGCAAAAGAAAGTAAAAGTTACGTCTCATAGAATTATTTAAATAATAAAAACATCTAGTGAGCTATCACAAAAATTTCCCTTTATATAAAGTTTAAATTTATTTTCCCTAAAAATTCTTGTAGTGAGAATTATAAACTAAAGATAAAATTCACTTGCCAAACTGAAAAATAAATTATAGCAGTGATTTAAAAGTGAAATCTTCTTTATCCGCGTTTAGCGACTTTTGGTAGGGGAAAAACTTATGGGTTCGCGTCACCGACATGCTCTTTAGGTATTGCGTGAGACTGGTAATGCTTAACGGCCGTAAAAATGCTTATATCCCAAGAAAATACCCAAAGATAGACACAACTTTCAATCGAGGTCAAACCAAGAACTCTTTGTTGAAGGCTCAACTGATAAGTTTGAGGGGATTTCTCTGAATATGAGAAGGAAGAAGCCATGGTGGATCAAGGAGAATTTTCGGGGGGGGGGGGGAGGGGCATGGGTCAATGTGAATTTTTTATCAATGTATACGATCCATATATGAATGAAGATACATAGAATGTCAATTTTTAATTTAAGACAACTGAGGCCAGAAAACAATAACATGGATAAAATAAGCTCCATGATCAAAGCGGTAGCTATCTATATGTGAATGGAAAACATAAAAGGGTTCGCAATCGCCGATTTTGGATGCAACCATTGAGAAAACATTCGATACAATGAATAACTTTGGTGTGTAAAGCGTGTTTCATTCTTGTTGAAAACCAACTAAAATTCAGTTCAATATCAACTAATGAGAACTCTAGGAGGGGCCATGCTTAACAAAATTCTCAACCTTCGAGAGAAATGGCAAGTGCAACCTTCGTTGCTACGTCAAGACTTAAAGATAGCAAACATAGCACCAATCGAAGTGTGGGACAGGCCAGGATTTAGAAGTAAAGCTATAAGAAAGATCCAAAGAAAACTTCTTCTTCCTGCAGAAGAATGATCGAGACGGAGTCAGAGGCTGAAAGATCTCTGGCAAAGAAGGAATACCTTAAGGAGGAAAACCTTAAAAGTTGTTGTTTATTTGTAGTTATTAAATAAATTAATTAAATTAAATACTAATAATACAGATTTTGGAAAAATTAAATAAGAATTGGTGAAGCATGAACCGGCCTTACCTTGACCTGCGGTTTGTACCATTGAGCATTATGGTCTTCAAATGCCTGGGAGCATTGAAAACCTTAATATATAGATTTTTATTTAATGTTTTACTTATGATAATTTTAAGTATATTAACTTTTATTATTTGTATATTTGTTACAACTAAATTGTGAGAATTTCTTATTTCCAATTTATTTAAAATCCTAGACAAACGCTCTAAGATCCCAATTAATTACAAAAGACTCATTTACATGACAATCATTAGACCCATCTAGTCTTACGGAATAGAGCTTTGGGGCTACACTAAACCATCGAATTCGTCTCGTATTCAATCCTTACAATCCAAAGTCCTCAATGCTCCTTACTTTGTAACGAACAAAATAATCCATAATGACATTAATGTCCCATTGGTTGCTAATTTGGCCCGAAGCCGATATCAATCTTTTCATGAAAAACTTAATTCCCACTCAAACCCTCTGGTTTCAAACCTAGCAACCTCTTCACTTCCTGATAATCCTCCGAGGCGCCTGAAAAGAAGATGGCCTCGTGACCTCCTAAGTTGAACTTATTATTTGAGTACTTCCACTACACTAGTTCCTCTACTTGCCTTTCATGCTAATATGTAGTAATCATTATATTTACTTGTGTCATTTAAATGCAGTTGTAAATTTCATTAAATAAATTTTAAAAGAAAATAAAATTCAGCGTCTTACAATTATAATAGCTAACATTAAAAAAAATAATCTGTACCTCACAAATTTCAATTTGAATTTCAATTCCCATATATTCTCATGGACCATGTTTAATATCTGTATTATAGTAATTAATTTTAATTAATCACTTTTATTACAGTGATTTATAAAAGAGAAAAAGACCCCGAGCAGCTAAAAATCAAAATACATGACATAAATGATCGAGATGAATTTATAAAACCATAAATTTGATAAAGAATTGATACGAAAGATGCGGGGGAAAATGGACGGACGAAAGGAGGAATGAACAAATGAATAGGATTTTTGATGAATGTATACACAAGACTGGGTTAAGATGAAAATTATGTTTATGTATAAATTTATAAATATTTTTATATATTTTTTATTTACTTTATTTTATTATAATTTGAATCACTCCTTCAAAAAACCAACGACGTAATTGAACGACGTCAAAAATGTCATTACAATCCATTGACGCATTATAATTGAGAAACATGTCTAATATTCCATTTCCAACATTTTTTTTTTTTTAATAAATTCATATTTTCAATTGATCCTGTTTGAAGTTGAAGTTTTATGAGAACAATGACACAAGTTGAAATAAAAAAAGTTTCAAGCTTAACCAAAACCAAAATTTTTAAATCACATGCAACTTCAAATACCTCAATTTAAAAATTAAGTTATCAGATTGTTCTATTGATCTGATTTGCAAATTTCGCTGCTGGCAAGACTTTTATTTAATACGTTATCAGACGGAGATGGATAATATGGGATCTAGGACCCTCCTGGGGCTTGCCCAGCCTCTATAAAGTGGAGAACCAAAATAAGGGGGGGGAGGAATCTGGCCGTTTAGCGTGATTTAGGACAAATCTAACAACCGTTGTCCAAAAAACAGCACAGTCTCTATCATGTGCTGAACACCATAACCTTTACAGTGGTACAGGTGTCAGCTCTATTGCAGGACCGATAAATTACTAAGTCAAAACACCAAACGTGGATTTGTTTCCTACAAGCCACCGAAGAATGTCTCCCTGACAGAGTTAGAAATAATTATTGGGCGCAGCGACAATTCGGAACAAGGCCCAGGGTTGCGAGCGGTCCGGGTTCGAAGCCACAATCCATTGATCCTGACCTCCTCAAAACTTCCTGTCCCAACTGCATGTCCTCATTTTCGCGAATCAAATTTTTTTGCGCACATATTTTCTCCTTGTCGAACTCCTTCGTATCCAACAACTTATAACGACGGCTAATGATCACTTCATAGAAATCGGAAATGAAGAGATACCCGGGAGAAAAGAAATGCGCCGCAGGAGTCCGGAAGTGAAAAGGAGTAGGTCGTGACGCAAGAGAAGAAAGCCGTCGGGTGAAATTGTCGGACCTTTCTACCACTTTCCTCTTCATCTTCCCTCCTTACGTAAGACTCTTACCACTTCCTGGCGCTTTTCGGCCGCGAGGATGTGGTTTTCCACCATCCGGGGAGTCTGAGGACTTCGCGCTACATTGTGAAAAACAGGATAACGGATAGAGAAAAGTATTGTGGAACAAGAAAACAAAAAATGAGAAAAAACTATTTAGAGTAAAAGTGTTCATAAGACTTTCGAATTTTGGACTCTAGTAAACGCAAACAAAATAAAAATTTCACCACTACAGCCTATATAGGGTATAGCGCTAAGTACACGATAGAGACTGTTTCTAAGACAACGGTTATGCAGGAAGGTGTTTTATCTCTCAGTTAAGAGTTCCTACTTAATAGATACAGAGAGAATCCTAGGAGATTCTGCAGATCCCACAGGATCGATCAGAGGCTGTTAATATTGTAGATTAAACAATTCCTTTGCCAGAACCGGATTTGAACCCAACATCTCAGTAACTCACCGCGTTACACAGAGCTATCCAAATTCCTTTCTACACCGAAACTTGTAAAACAAAAAAAATGTATACAAGAAAAACTATAAAAGTGAGAAAGAGTTGACTATTCTTGACTGAAAAGCGATATGTATGCATTTTGTATCCGTTTCAAAATCCCAAGGACACGATTGTTGAAGTTTTGAACATGTCTCCATAATATATAAATATATTTGTTTTGTTTTCTCAATGGGTATAGACTATGAAGATCGCGCGTTGTGGTAACCTTGCATATCTAAATTAATTGCGGGAGCACACAGAGCCAGTAGATGGTCAGTCACATATCTTCACGATGCTGAGAACCATGTTTTCAACGGAAGAATTCCTATAGCTCTATATACAACCCTTAGGGGCCTATACACCAAAATGCTTCTCAACGATGTAGAATCAGATCTAAATACTGTGACAAATCTGTCTAGATCCAAGGATTATGGCTGTTTGAAATCAAAAGGCGCACGAAGACCTATTTATCAACTCCTGAAGCATATCTTTTCTAGACTAAATCTTACGTTGACGGATACAGCTCATAACAACCAACTTGACGGTAGGTTATGTAGGCTGGTGAACTTTTGCCAGCGCGTTAAGGGTATACTAATATATTTAATATATCGACAAATAAAAAAAAAAACATATCAGTTAAGTAAATAAAAAGGCTCACCGAAAACAGCGTAATTAAGAAAAATGATTCAGAAATTTAAAAGTACTACTTTATTTATGAGATGTGACGAATAATTCTGAAGCAATGGAATTATTTAGTGAAATTATTTTTAAAGATTAATACTACTAATAGAAAATGGTTGTCATTGGTTAATTAGTATGCTGAATTAGTAAACTAACTAATGTTACTTGTACAAACTGTGGCTTCACACAATGTGTTTGTTAAATACTTTATCGTTTATTGTTTGTTTATTTAATTACCGCCACTTTACGCTGCTACGGCTAATCGGGCGATCCTAAATTGAGAGTCATAAATTTCACCAACCCAGGTATTATGGTAGGGATTTTTAACGAGTGTATGACACCGCTAAGGCTGTGGACTGTCATTTAATGCCCTCCGAAGGACGGCATAACGAAGGGTTTTTACTACCTTAAATAAATCTTAAGGCACTGCCACCCTACGAAGTTTTTCTTGCGGCACAGAAGATTATAATGCTAGCAACTACACCACAGGTAATCCATGACGTTATTGTTAATATTACATTGTTTTGACTACTAAACATGTTTCCCAAATATCACTTGCAATACAATTCTATTATATTAGTGTTGGAATATGCATATCTAAAGTGAGAGCTTTCGTACAGTTGCTTGAATTTATTTATTACTAGCTTATGCCCGCGGCTTCGCTCGCGTGGAATTCGGCCTGCCACATAAAGTTTCGTGAAAGATCATTTTAAATAAATAATTTAATTATTTTTTTAAAATATAAGTTACTCGTACATCCATAATTTCAGATGTCTAACTTCAAAACTGACAGATTCTCTACCTTTGAACCCCCATTATATTAAAAGGGAAACCCTTGGGGTGAAATTATCAAAATTTCTTTCTTAAACTATACAAAGAACCTATCTACAAATTTCAAGAGGCTAAGTTCCTGATTTGTCTTTAATTCTGTACTATAACGGGGAGCATGCCCATGTGACCCCACATAAATCTGCCCTTGATGTAGCCTATGATGTATAACCTATTTTATTCAATAAGTTTCATCCAAATCCGTGCAGTAGTTTTTGGGTGAATGAGCAACAAACATTCGCATTTATAATATTCGTAGGATATCAAAACAAATAGTTTCACTCCTGTCCTTTTTGTTAGTTTAACCACAATTATCATGTGATTTTCCTTTATTTATGTACTATAATGGATTCTCCACAGTACCTAAAAAACTGTCGGCGGGGAGGGGGGAGGGGGGAGGGGGGGGCACGTGCCCCCTCCCCCCTAAATCCGCGCTTGCTATAGCCTATGTGTTATTCTGCTGTATAACCTATGTTACTGTAAAGTTTCATCCAAATCCATTCAGTAGTTTTTGCGTGAAAGAGGGACAAGCATACAAACTTTCACATTTATAATATTAGTAAGATTAAATTCAATAATCGTCAAACAATATTAGACAATTTACATTATCATTATTTACATTATAACAGGTCAGTTGTTTGTGTAACCTTCTCTGGACAATAACCTTGTGCTTCACTCCATGGTTGGGTTCTAATGATGGAATCAATGTTGAGTTTAAAAAGTTACACGCAGTATATTGTTTTAATATAGACTCTATTTCCTTGGTTCTTACTTATATCAAGCCATCAACTCACAACATCCATCTTACATCTATAGTCTCCTGCAATTCAAATCCTCTATCCAATCCCAGGGCACAAGATCTCGCCCTTCCGATCTTTATATCCGTTCCCATAGAACCAAAAACTTTTGAGCGTTCCTTTCTCGCCCGTTCTATCTCTCTTTGGAACTCACTCCCACTCGATATCCGTCATGCGCCTTCTTTCCCTCATTTAAATCCAAACTTTTCCTACATCTTCTAAATTCCCAATCAAATGCCTTATAATCAATAAATAATTTATAGATATATTCAACTTGATCGATTGATGAACTACTGTAAATATTCCTCACTCCTTATTTATTACATTTTCTGATTCTCTACCAAAACATATCTGTTTAGTTATTTACTTTCAAGATATTATATAAATATTGTTTCATTATGATGTAGGCCTTTGGCCAGATAAATATTTACTTAAACATGTTCATCTCAGTTATTCTAAAGGGACCTGGTCCCAGAATAAAATTATTTTTCTATTCTATTCTATTTATTCTAAATAAGAGTTTTAGTAAGCGTTATAAATCGGCCTGAATTATATTCTTCTTTTCTTTCATATGAGACATGAGGCTGAAATTTAGAAATATTAGTTTATTTATAAGATGTGATAAATAGTTGTATGTAAGTGACTCATAGATAACCATTTAAAAATGGCTGCTATAAGGAACAGAGTGACTATCAAGT
Organism: Arma custos; assembly: GCA_037127475.1. Taxonomy (NCBI): domain Eukaryota; kingdom Metazoa; phylum Arthropoda; class Insecta; order Hemiptera; family Pentatomidae; genus Arma; species Arma custos. Next base: position 1,976,800 of record CM073763.1, on the reverse strand, counting down.
AAGCAGTGTCGTAAAAGTGGCAGTAATATTCTCGGCCAAGCACCACTGCCACCGAGATAGCAAGCTATAAATAGAAGAGTGTTTATTTTTAGCCAACATTTTAATATTTAAACGGTGTCTCCATTTTAAACATAATATACTTGTTGAATATCAATGAAATCTAAATGATTGAAATTTAATAAATTAATCTTTCTTATACACAATGAACTTGGTATTCGTTACCGTACACAGCGTTGATGCTATAAATAAAATTCAACCATTGATTCAGGAGGAAGGTTTCACGTTCAGAAGACACTAGTAACCTGCCAACTTATGTAATCTAATAATATTAATAATATCCGGCGCAAGAACTCTCCGCCAATCAACTCTTCTGCAGCATCCCTCCAGCTTCTAGCATTAAGAAGGTACCGTGCGTCTTCAGCTACAGCTTCCATCCACCTCACGTTTGGTCTCCCTGCTCTCCGGCTGCTAACCTAACATTCAATAGTCATATATTGATCGCGAAGATTAAATATTAGAAGAGTACGTTGATAAATATTTTATTCGCGGTCAGTGAAAATCAGAGTTGGAGATCAGCTGTTGAAAATAACTTATGTTTTCTGTTAATCGGATTAGGCTATTAACAGAAACCATAATTGAACTTGACCGTATAATATTGGTGGTGCCTTCTGGGGCTCACACAGTCGTTATAAAGTTGAGCATTATCACGTATTACCTACACCCACTAACATTGGCTCAAAACAAAATATATAAACAGTATAGTTGAGATATAAAAAAAAAAATAAAACGTAAACTCTGGTCTTAAAGAAAAAATAAAACTTTTGGTTTATTTTTTTCAAAATTTCCAATAAGATGTGTATCTACGATCTGAGTTCATGCAGATAATTATTTATTAACAGCCTGTGAATCAATCAAGGAATATGACCCTCTTTTGGCGCACCTTGCCTCTATAAACACGGGATCGAACATGGAAGAACTTTTTCTTCTTTCATTATTTATTTTTTAAGTTTTAGTAACCGGGATATCTCAGCGTGTAGAGTCCTGAGTTGCTGTGGTGATGATTGCAGCAGATGAATTATTCAATTTGTTAACAGCCACGATAATCCATGTGAGGTCTCGGCAGATCTTCTGAACTCCCTGGGGCTCAGCCAGTCTCTACAATAAAGGCATCATTAATTTCGAGGAAAAATGTGGAGGTTGAGTTGAATTACTCGTTATAATTATTAATATTTAAAAAAAGACTCCATCTGGACAAACGTCTCACTTCGAATGCTCATACAAGACTGAAAAGAAAAGAAACTGCTCGATGTTTTCGCCTACTTCAACATTTATCGGACAAACGCTCTAAGCTCCCAATTAATTACAAAAGACTCATTTACATGACAGTTATCAGACCTATTTGGACATACGGAGATGAGATTTGGGGCTCTACTAAATCATCCAATTCATCTCCTATCCAATCCTTACAATCCAAAATCCTTCGTAAAATCCTCAATGCTTCTTATTATGTCACAAACAAACTCATCCATCATGATCTTAATATCCCATATGTTACTGATTTGGCCCAAACTAGATACCTATCCTTCCATGACAAGCTCCATACACACTTGAATCCGCTAGTCTCTCAACTTGCTTCACATACTACTCCTCTGAGCCATCTGAAAAGAAGATGGCCTCGAGACCTTCTACTATAGAACTTTATTGGAGTGCTATCAATGGATAGTTTCTCCACAAGTGTTTTTTTTTTCATGTCCTTTGTTCATATAGCAGATTTAATTGTTGTAATATTATTGCAGTTCCTAATAACACTGTTTTTGTTAATATCATTTATTATTATTATTATATCCATATTATCCATCTTATTATTATCCTTTCCATCAACTCCCGGACTTAACGGGAGATCAAACTCCTGGGAAGGCACGTTCCTCGACCCAGGCAGTCGGTGAGAACCAACCCGTTCTTTCCAACAGAGTACAGTTACCGATTTTTTATTTTCCGACCATTGAAAATTGTAACATTTCTTCTTCTCTGATGAATCAACAATCTGTGTGCATTTATACACGTTGAAAATTTTTGGTGGAGAAGCAGTGAAGGAGAAAACGCACAAAAAAAAAATATATATTTATTGTGTTTCGATGTTTCAGTTTACAATCCAGAAACAGGTCGGAGATTCAGTACATGGTAGAGACTGTACTGTTTCAATGACAACGGCTGTGCAGGGAGGTGCTTTGTCCTATTTCATGCTTCGGTCAGATATTTCAGCTTATTTTATCGTGGGTTCCCACTTTTGTAGGCTGGGTGAACACCAGGAGGGTCCTAGATCCCATAGGATCCATCACCGGCCGCTATAGATTAACTAAAAGTCAGTCAACGAACTGGATTTGAATCCAGGACATTCGGCACTCAGCGCTCTAAAACTGAGCCACTCCGCCCCCTAATAATAAAAATATCTTAATTATTAAAAAAAAAAGAATTCATGAAAGGTATTGGATTCAGTATATGTTAGAGACTGTACAGTTGTCAAGCCTACGATTGCACTCAGAGATCACTCCCAACTACCAGTTTTTTGCACCAATCAAGAGTACACACTTTGCAAAAAAAAAAAGGTTCGATCTTTCGCTGTTAAAAAATTAAATCATTTATCTTCCACACCCAGAATCTTCAGCTCAACAATATAGCGCTACCACCCAAGCCCAAAACCTTAAGATCAACCTTAATGTAATCCTCCCACTTATGTCTCGATCTACTCAGACGTTTACAAGTCGTCTCAGCGCGTATCAACTTAATAGGTTTTCTTTACTCGTTCCAACGACTTTATAAGTCGAAAATAAATCTTCGCGGCGCTTTATTTTCAACTATATCAGCAGTAAAATACATTGTGATTTTTTACAAGTTAAAAACGATTAACGCATTTTTTTGTTTTAGATGAATCCCTTGAATCTGTTGGATAATCGATTAGTGTATCCATGGCAACCATCTGTTCAAACCATATGTTTTATTATGTGTAACCTTTTCAGTTATGTTATCCTTTCTTACTTATATAGATATTGATAAATAGTTAAATTGCATAAAACCATAATGTGTATTGTTTGTTTAGTTTGTTCATTTAACGTCACTTTATGCTGCTATGGCTAATCGGACGATGCTACCGGGGGAGCTCTAAATTCTGCCTATCCAGGTTTAAGTAGGATAGGGATTTTTAACGAGTACCTGACATTGTACAGGCTCGGGACCCCCGTTTAACGTCCCTTCCGAAGGACGGCGTAGCTAAGGATTTTTTACTCCCTTAAAAAAATCCTAGGGCCACCTGCTGGGCTACGAACCCGCGATCTTGGGCTTAGTAGTTGGTTACGCTAACCATTAGACCACAGGTCGCCCCTAATAATGTGTATTGTCTCTGATAAATAATAAATAAATCAGAATTAGATCAGCAGAATCTACGTTTATAGTATTTCACGTTTTTAAAGATCTTTTCCTCATGTTTCTAAGAGATCGTCGTAGTTTTAAATACGTTCTTCCGGATTCTTTCCTAATGCACCTCCTATCTTAAAAAAAGAGTTTAGTGACTCGGAAGAAACAAACAATAATATTTACTGTTCTTAAGTCCATTATCTCACTTAGGCTATCCTATTGTTTTAGAATTATCTAGTGTTATAATAGGTACAAAGTTTTATATATTTATAATATATATTTATACCATTAAATAGATAATAATCTCTCAAAGTACTCGAGTCTTGAGGCCGAGTTATCTTAGGCCCTGTTAGTCGTCCGACAGGTTTGTCTTTTCTTTAAAAAAAAAAAAGTGAGGATCGTTCGAAGATGAGTGTTTCGATAAGGAAAAAACTAAATTCTGGGTTTATTTCTCGAAAAAAAAATACTAAATATAAAATGAAGATAACTGACGCATACGGTCGTTTCACAAGATTTTAAACACTGATTAAATAATAATAAAAACCATCAGAACTTTTCATAAGTTCGTAATTCAGACGCAACAGATGTAATTATATGATTTATTAACTATAAGTATACGGTGGTCACCTGTGGTGTAGATGTTAGTATAATAACCTTATGTTCCGTGGTAACAAGGATTATTTAATAGGGAGTAAAATATCCTTGGCTATGCCGTCCTTCGGAAGGGACATAAAAAGGAAATCCTGATCCTGCACAGGTACTTGTTAAAGATCATTATCATAATTATACCTGTATAGAAAACATTTAGGACTGCAACTGTAGCATCCTCGTATCAGCCTTAGTAGCGCCAAAAAGTGACGTTAAATGAATAAACATAAACAGATGAAAAGCTATCTACAGGAATAGAGGTCAGCTGTGTAGTGGATAGAATAATGACCTTCTACCCCAAGGTCACAGCCAAGCAAATACTCCTTGGTTGCGCCGTCCTTTGGATGAGGCGTAAATTGGTACTCCCAAGCCTCTAAGGTGTCCAGCTACTCGTTAAAGATCTGTATCATAATTAAAACTGGATAGACAATATTTAGGACTCCTTCAGGAGTATCATCTGATTAGTAACAGCATAATGTACACACTGTATCTAATTTATTAATACATGCATCCAAACCTTATCGTAGGGTCACACTAGGTATTTGCAACAAACCGTCTATAAACCTTCTAAATATTTATTTTTTTTTATTCCATTTATATATATATATATATATATATATATATATATATATATATATATATATATATATATATATATATATATATACATTCTAGTCCCAATCTAGTTATTACTAAAATTTATTTTATTGTTATATGATATAATTTTTTAAATATTTTATTTCAAAAGAAAAGATATGACCAGGACCGGAACTCGGACCCGGGTCTCCCACATATCCGTCGTGGTGCTTAGCCACCTCAGCCATCCTGGTTCTCTTCTCGGTCAGCCATATCTCTTCTTTCCACTGATCCTATATCTCCGTGTACTCGCAATTTGCGATGTATACACGGGGAAAATATTAATTGAACATTACTTTTATTTTTGGATCTTGTTGCCGTAAGTCATTAAATGTATCTTTTCTTTTCAAATAAAATATAATTACAAAATATTAACCATACCATAATATAATTTAGTTTATACATATTTATTTTTATTATTTATCTGTATGCATGAGAGTATGCAAGCATGAGCTGCTCAAGCAACGAAATTCATTTGTATTTAATTTTAGCTTATTACGGCGTAAATAAAATTTAATTTTAAAATCAATAAATGACTGTTAATCAGGAAGGTGGGTTAGCTGGAACTATATATATAAACACACCTGACAACTACTTATGGTAGACACTGCTTTCTAAAAAACTAACACCAAACCTGGAAGTACTTTACTTGGCAGTACGATAGATAACAACTGTAAAGAAAGGCACTTCACCTAATGCAAATAAAGTTTTTCATGTTATATACAAAACAGTCTTCGAAAAAAAATTTTTTTTTCATATCCTACAGGTGAGAAGCACAGGTGTTTTATCCGCAAACTAGAGAAAACTGAAGGGAAATCAATGGCCAATACCCAGTCCCAAGAGAGATAGTAGAGACTCTTCTGTTCCTAAGGAAACGGTTGTACAGACAAGACAATTAGACAAAAATCCCGGTTTCCCCCAATGTAGGGTACCCGCTTTATAGAAGGTAGGTGACCCAGGAGAGTCTGAAGATCCCATGGGATCCATCTGTGGCTGTGGAATCTAGAGAAGCTCCTAGGTCCTCACCCCAGCCTCTCCAGTTAAGTATAGGTTTAAGCTCATTATAGCAACGCATGTTCATAAAATCGAGGTATTATTTCCATAATAAGGAACCTTGATAACCAAGTAATGCCTATCAATATTAAGGATATCCGATAAAGATACAAAAATTCGATACTGCGCGTATGAAGTTAAATTCGATGTTATTTTCATAATGTTTAAAGATATAAGATTCGTCTTTTTTATATAAACTAGAGGAGAGGGACCAATAGAAAACGCCAAGTCCCAAAAGATGGTAGATTCTGTACTGCTTCTGGACAACGGTTGTGCACGGAGAAAATTTATCTGAGATATCGGTTCCCCAATTTAGGGTACCATATAGAACAGGAGTTCCCAAACTTTTTTGTACCACGCCCCCCTTAACAATAAATTGTGTGGGCCTAGGAACAAAACAAAAACAAATAAGTATTACATTGAAAACAAAACATTTATTTATACAGCCATAAGATACAACAATATCAGTTTTCATAAAATACAAAAATTATTAATAAGAGAAAAATAGATTAGGTTGGTTAGTGAGATGGATGGGCTTGCATTTTACTTACTAGTATGCCTATTCGTGACTGAGTTATAGTAAGTGCACAACGCAAGTCACTAGCAACATCAAGTTTATTCCGATACTTTGCTTTAATTGCCACAAGTGTTGAAAATGCTTTTTTGCACAAAAAAGTGCTTGAAAAAGGCAAATATAAACGAAGAGCTTCCTGTGATACACTAGGATACACTTTGAAATATTTTAACCAAAATGAAGGTTTGTCCATTATATCAAAGTGGTCAATTTTCTAAACATCAACTTCAACTTGTCTCGCGCTCCCCCCCCCCTCTGACATGTCCTCACGCCCCCCCCCCCAGGGGGGCGCGCCTCCCAGTTAAGGAACCGCTGATATAGAAGGTTGGCGAGCACCAGGAGGCTGCAGATCCCACAGGGCCCATGGCTGTTAACAGCTTGCATAATTTATCAGCCAAAGTTGTACTTAAACCCGAGAACTTGAGCGATATACAAACCTATACAAGGTATTAGTTCCGCAGTTTGTCGCTTGGAGTTAAATCACAACTAGTTTTAAAGTTTCATTCATTTCCTTTTTAGTATCCTCGGCGATAAAAATTATCTAAGTTTTATAACGAAAAAAAAAAGAGTGTAATTAAATGAAATGTGTATAGTTCGGTAATTATTTCAACTAACATTTCCAAGTATAGACGATCTATGTTTGTTGAAACGTTCATTTCTTGATGAAATGATCACCGAAGTATACACATTTCTAATAAATTACATTCTCTTTTCCATACTAAACTCATGACGGCTTGTATTTTTGGAAAATTTTAAAAGGGAAACAAATTAAAAGTTAATCTGTGGAATAAATACCCCTATCAGGCTGTAACAATTAAAAATATGTAATTTGTTAACAGTCAAAGATGGATCTTGAGGGATCTCCGCAGTTCCTCCCGGCTAAAGTAAATACCTACAAATAACCTGCCTGCACAACTGTTGTATTAGAAACCATTCACCGAACCCAAGAACTATTACGGGTTGAAGTAGTACAGTGTCTAACGTAAATTTTATTTTCGAGAATATTAATTAAAAAGGAAAGGAATGAAAAGTTTAAACTTATCGTGGCATAACTCGAAGCGGCAACCTACGGAACTGATACGGAAATTAATATTTTAAATATATAAAGTTCAAAGATCCGGAACGAATTATAAAATAAGACACAAATAAAAAAGAACCCGAAATTAAAAGACTTGAGACTCATAAGGAACCTTTTTATTTTTAGAATTAGATAAAAAAAAAAGCTATCTCTTGACGAAGGTACATAAGGACGAAGGATACGTATAAGAAAATGTAAAAGGACCAAGGAGCGGAGGAGCTAGTTTATTAATGGAATGGGCTAATGGAAAATAAAAACAGACTCCGGAGGAGCGGGCACTCGTAGGCTGTTCACCTCCTCCAACTGGGTCACCAATTCAATGACCTCGCGGCCGCACAGTCATTCACCACTCCTATCTCACTGTTCCCCTATCTATGTATATATATCTATGTATGTATGTGTATATATATAAATATATATAGCCTATCTTACTAATATTATAAATCCGAAAGTTTGTATGTTCCGTGAAAGAGTAATCACGGAAAAACTACAGAACGGATTTGGATGAAACTTTACAGTAATATAGGTTATACATCAGAATAACGCATAGGCATCAGCAAGGGCGGATTTAGGGGGGCATATGTGTCCCCCAGACAGTTTTTTGTGTACTGTGGAGAATCCATTATGGTACATAATTAAAGGCAAATCAGGAACTTAGCATTTTGAAATTTGCAGATAGGTTCTTTGTATAATTTAAGAAAGAAATTTGGATAGTTCCACCCTCAAGGGTTCCCCCTTTAATATAATAGGGGTTAAAAAATTGTATGGAATCCGTCAGTTTTGAAGTTATACGTCTGGAATTTAGGGTGTACGAGTAACTTATGGTTAAAAAAAAATTAAATTATTTTTATAAAATGATCTGTCACGAAACTTCATGTGGCAGACCAAATTCCACGCGAGCGAAGCCGCGGGGAAAAAGCTAGTATATGAATAAAATAACAGAAATAACATGAGTGAAACTTACAATTTATTTCATTCGATTGTTATATGGTATAATTTTTTAAATATTTAAAACATTGTTTTGATATTTTAATAAACCTTTGAAATGTTTCTATAGATACTACAAGTTTATTTGTAAGTTATTGTTGATTTTTTTCCCGTCTGTCCGTTGTCCCTACCCCAGAAAAAATCCTGGATCCGCTCTTGGGCTACTATTTACAATGATATTGTGTAATTCGTCATAATATAACGATAATTATCAAGTAAGTCGGATAAAATTCTAACCTCTGAGTAGCTTGCTCACGTGTTTCTTACTCGCAAAATCTACATATTTTCGAAGACTATTCGTAAGAGTAAGTTATAGTTACAAAAATTTAAATTATTTATTCAAAATGATCAGTGTGTGACAGACCAAATTCACGCGAGCGATGCCGCGGGCAAAAGCTAAAATATATATACTAGTAAAAAAAAAATTAAAAAAGTTCGGTACTTGTGTAGAAGCCGGTACCCAGTGACTGTTATCCACAATTGTTTATAACCTGAATACTTATACTACCTACCTACTTATTCATATTAATGGAAAGCGAAATATACAAAATGTAATAATAACATTCCAGTCCTTGAGCCACGTTACTCCAGAAATAAATAGCTCAAATAAATTTATCCCAAAGAAAACAATAATCAGCTTCTATCGTTTTTAAATTAAGGATTTCTTTCTTCAGGAGTTTAGTTTGCCTCTATTAATCTGCAACGAACGGCAAGAAAACAATACTCATTCCTAAAATACTCAAATTAAAAGAAGCTGTCATAGGATGATCCTTGAAACTCGACAATTTTTCTTAACTAGAGACCGAATAGAGCTTTTATTGTTTTATTGTTCCAAATTTCTATCAAATAAAATAGATAAACTTTTGCTGGTACCCAGGGACTGTTATCACCATGGTTTATAACCAGGGACTGTTATCACCATGGTAATAAAATATAAGAAATGTAACAATAAAATGCCAGTTCTAGAGCCCTCTAGTAACCACCCTCTTCTTAGGCAAATGCTTTCGCTACAGTTTCGGCGAAAACATCTCCATTTTTTATCCTTATAAAAGTCTACTAGATGAATTTTTTCGCATATTTCCGTCTTCGGTAATATTCTCGAATTATTTTACAACTTCTTCTTTTAAATACGGCTATTAAATAAGTGTTATTCTGTTCATTTTATCTAGCCAATAATCAAAATGAATGAGAAAAAACACAAAATTAAATTTAATAAACATAAAAGAAATTTAAACTGTTTTAGAATCCTCATACAAGACTGAAAACACAAGAAACGGCTCGATGTTTTCGCCTACTTCAACATTTACTGGACAAACGCCCTAAGCTCCCAATTAATTACAAAAGACTCATTTACATGACAGTTATCAGACCTATTTGGACTTACGGAGTTGAGCTTCCTCTAAGACATCGAATTCCTCTCGTATCCAATCCCTACAATCCAAAATCCTTCGTAAAATCCTCAAAGCTGCTTATTTTGTTAAGAATAAAGTCACCCATAACGACCTTAATGTCCCGTTTGTTGCTGATTTGGCCCGAACCCGGTATCTATCCTTTCATAGCAAACTTCATTCCCACTCAAACCCTCTAGTTTCAAACCTAGCTTCCTCTTCAATTCCTGATAATCCTCGGAGGCGTCTAAAAAGAAGATGACCACGTGACCTTCTTAGTTGAACTTTGATTTGAGTACTACCAGTGGCTGGTTTCTCTACTTGTCATTTTCATGTCATTATGTAACACGCATTCTATTTACTTGTTGTATTATTGTAATACAGTTGTAAATATCAATAAATAAAGTTTAAAAAAAAAAATGATTTTCAGTATAAATGAGAAATACACTGTACTATGCCATTCACCCATGAAGGTCTTGAGATTAGTACGAGGCAGAGACTGTACTTTTTCAAGGACAACAGTATTGCAGGGAGGTGATACCGAAGAGTACCGACTTTATAGAAGCTGGGTGAGCCTCACAGGGTCCATTCCTGGCTGTTAACAGATTAAATAAAGTATCTGTCATGGCGGGATTTGAACCCGGGAGCTTCAACACATAACACGGTAATTCAGCGCTGTACCTCCGAGTTTATATCAGAATTAAGCTTTATTTTCTTCCATAGTGCATTCTAATGATCGATAGGCGTTCTCAGCTGGTTAGTTTAAAATTACTAATATTGGATCTAAGGGGTTTGAGACCGGCTGTTGCAGGTTATTTCTTGAGTCAATAACATTAACGAGTCGACGTTGTGGGATCTCCAGAGCCGTCACTCAGTCACTCCAATTGAGCATAATTTTTAAGCTCGTAATAGCCGGCGCATTCATAAATCCGATAGTATTGCCATAGTAAGGTACTAAGGCATTTGTGTATTAATGCCACCGCAGTTATATTTTATAACAGTTATCTTGGATAAAGTTGTTAAATCTATTTAAATCAGCAACAATTAAAAATCAAAAGAAAAAAGTATATCCACGATACATAACTATAATAAGTTAATAAATATTATCAACTTATATATTAATTATTATTTAATGAATAAATATTATTGTAAATAAATATATAATGGAATATATCATGAACAATTAAAAATCAAAATATTTTCATTTATTTAATTGTTATAGGATATAATTTTTTAAAATATTTTATTTGAAAAGAAAAGATATGGCCAGGACCGGGACTCGAACCCGGGTTTTTCACCTCTCCGTGGTACGCCTCAACCATCTCGGCCACCCTGGCTCGTTTCTCGGCCAGCCTTATCAATTCTTTTTCTTTTCTTTTCTCAACAAGATCCAAAAATAAAGTAATGTTCAATTAACATTCTCCCCGTGTATACATCGCAAATTGCGTGAACACGGAGTTATAGGATCAGTGAAAAGAAGAGATATGGCTGACCGAGAAGCGAACCAGGATGGCTGAGATGGTTAAGGCGTCACTACGGATACGTGGAAAACCCTGGTTCGAGTCCCGGTCCTGGCCATATCTTTTCTTTTCAAATAAAATATCTAAAAAAATCAATATAATTTATTTAAAAAGAAAGTAGTCGGTCGAATTTCGGTGGAAAATGGGCCGATAAACAGTTTAATATGGATTGAAAGCAGACTCTATTTTCTTTCGCCTGATTGACATTTCCAAAAGTTACGTTGATCAAAATAAAGTTTCATTTCATGCGAATTGGTACATTTTTTTCGGTAAAATATTTCCCTCCTGAAAAAATAAAATTGCATCTTCTTCTGTTTTTGGCAAATCCCAAATACGCATTTTCGTAGCACTAAAAATAAGCAAACAACAACAAATCTAGAAGAAATCAGCAATAAACAAAAATCAGCAAACAAGAACAAATCAGCTGTTAGAAATATAACTGTTATAAAATATAATTGCTTGCGCATGCGAACAAGATTGTTCTTTACGCAAATATAACTGCGGTGGAGTTAATACGCTAGTAGCGGTACTAAGAAACGCATTAATCTTTTTCAATATCAAGGATATAGGCGTGTGATAATAAAATCGATATTATTTTCATCAATTTTAAAATTATCAGGTTCGTGAAAAGCTTCTAAAAATCTGTCAGATCGCAGTCAACATAAACCGATCTTGTGGGAGCTCTGCACCCTGCTTGGTCTCACCTAACTTGTAAGATGCGGATGCTGTTAACTGTAGGACGTGTGGTGTCTCCGTTACGGTCCGGCCCGCTTTACACAGCTAAAATATTACGTTACTAACAACTTTTTTTATATAATAAAGAGATAGCATTTTAAGAGGCTAAAAAAAAAAAAATAATTAGAAAGAACACAAATATTTCTGGGCATCCATAATGAGGCTAATTACTGGGTGGTAATATTTCCCGAGTAATTATTTATATCCCTGTAATCATAACCTCTGCGGACCGATAAATTTATTCAAGGTATGCGCTGGATATTTGTTTATGTGAGAACTGGAAGGAAGAGAACTGTAGTCATGGGAACCCATCATGGAACCAATTCATCCCACATTTTATATTTTTAATTAAAATCTTATAAATGTGAAAGTTTGTATGTTTGTCTCTGTTTCACGCAAAAACTACTGAACGGATTTGGAAGAAACTTTACAGTAATATAGGCTATACATCAGAATAACACATGGGCTATAGCAAGCGCGGATTTATGGGGGCGCACGGGGGTCGGTGCTCCCCCCCCGACAGTTTTATGGGAACTGTGGAGAATCCATTATAGTACATAATTAAAGGAAAATAACATGATCATAGTTGTTAAAATATCAGAAAGAACAAGAATGAAACTATTTGTTTTGATATACTACTAATCTTACTAATATTATAAACGTGAAAGTTTGTATGTTTGTCTCTCTTTCACGCAAAAACTACCGAACGGATTTGGATGAAACTTTACAGTAATATAGGCTATACATCAGAATAACACATGAGCTATAGCAAGCGCGGATTTAGGGGGGCGCACGTGCCCCTCCCCACCCCCGACAGTTTTAGAGGTACTGTGGAGAATCCATTATAGTAGCATTATTAAAGGCAAATCAGGATTTTAGCATCTTGAAATTTGCAGATAGGTCCTTTGTATGATTTAAGAAACAAGTTTGGATAATTCCACCCTTATTATAATAAGGGTTCAAAGGTTGTATGGAATCCGTCAGTTTTGAAGTTAGACATCTGAAATTTTGTACGAGTAACCTATAGTGAAAAAAATTAAATTATTTAAATAATTAAATTATTTATTATTGTAAATTATTGTTAAAAAGCACTGTCAAGAAACTTTATGCGGTAGTCCAAATTCTATGCGAGCGAAGCCGCGGGCAAAAGCTAGTAAATAATATTAAAGCTCTTTTTTTCTAAAACTAAATTTTGTAAATATTTACTTTAATTAACAATCATAAATTTAAATAACCAAAACAAATAATGACCACGCATTTGTACCGGCGATAAATTCTTATTGACGACCAGATAACAAAATATAGTAGTTATTTTAAGCCGTTTAACAAACAGAAACAAAATTTTATAATATGCGCTAAAACTGCACGTTTTCGTCAGAACAATACCGCCTTTCTACAACATTTGGTGAAAATGAGTTGGTAACGGAAACGCATTCTACAGGTTGAATTACACACTAATAAAAAAAGTTTTGAAGGGTGAACGCGAGGCAGCGCTGTAATTAGCAATTGAAAGATAACCGATATACATAAGATAATATAAAATATGGCGCAGGTTTTTTCCTTTCCTGTAAAATCGTCCAAAGTGTAAATAGGCGCTATTGTTTTGACAGCGACGATATGTTAAATTAATTACACTTCATAAATATAAATATTTTTTAAAATTATACCTCCATTTTATTCAGAAAATAATAACCTTCTATGTCCAATGTCGCGAGTTCACTCAGCTGGTGCTCTTAGGACTATGTAAAGGCAGTAAAATAACCTTGGTTATGCTGTCCTTTGGAATAGACGTAAATTGGCGACCCCGAGCTTGTGCGGTGTCAAGTACTAGTTAATGATCTCTATCCTTATGATACCTGGATAGGAAATATTTAGGATTGCCACAGAAGCATCGTCCGATTAGCCAAAGAAGTATAAAGTAATGTTAAATAAACAAACAACTACCAAGAAAAAAAGGTAAAAAAATACGTGATTACATACTATTCGCACAATTTAATATTTAATTATATTGAAACAATTTACCTAGAAATAAACTGTAATTGCTATATTAAAGGCAAACGTTTCCTTTATCATTGTTCTCATCAAATATGTATATAATAAATTGCACTAATAAGTTAGTTCGTTTGTTTCAATTAACGTTACTTAATGCTGCTAAACGGACGATACTACAGTGGGAGTCTTTAATTAGGATAGAAGTCTTTAACGAGTACCTGACCGCAAAAGCTAAAGGTTCCCATTTTACGTGCCCCTCGGAATGACAGAATAATAATTAATTAATAATTATGACTAAGAATTGCTTACCCTCTTTGCTATGGCTACTTGGAAGGCTGGGGACCCAGGATAATGGGCAGAGTATGTTGCTGTGCTAACCATTACACCACAGGTGACCTTAGATTTAGTTATCTGGTAGTCGCTTATTAGAAAAATGTATATAGCAACATAAAGGTTGCAATGTGGTTATATTTATCTCATAAACTGTAGATGGGATCAATAATTATTTGAATAAGAGACGACCAGATTATTTCCATCAATTAGTTCAAAGATGGCCCCGATTATATTTACGATGAAATTATGTTTAGTAACTTAAAATGTCGTAGGAAAAATAAAATAAATAAATGAAGTATTTACAGAGAGGGGACCGCTGATTTTTTTTTCCCCCGGGCTGTTCTAGATGAGCAAGGAAACGAGATTTAAGTTTTATAAGAGTGGCAACATTGGAAGTACCCGGAGTGGAATATAACTACCAGGAGATAAGGATGTAAAAGGAGCTAATTAAGTATTAAATTGCCGATACCGCCTTCAAAGCTCATACCACAGCTAATAAACTCGTAAGCTCTTGTAACTACTAGGCGAATAGGCACACTTACGATGGCCCGGAGAGAGAGATAGCATCTAATAAAGAAGGCAGGGAGGCTCGTGCCGGTAAAATATCCACTGCCTTTACGATAAATCATATCACATGCGTGTAGAGATGGGCCGAGATAAGAGAAGGAAGGTGAGGAGATAAAAGAGGTGATAACGGTGATAAAGGGCGAGCGGGAGGAATGTCTCTCTCCTTATCTACTTCCTCGAGTAAAGGGTGAAGGTATCGAAAAAATAATCGATATGTATCGTATCGACATTCGTTACTAATATACCGAAATAGGTACAGGTTAATAGGATTTTATTATAGAACATAAAAATTATATTGAAAACATTCCAGTGAATACATGTGATACATTACTGTGATGCGATTACTGTGGTGATGTGAATACATCACTCGAAACCCATAACAGCATTTTTATCTTTGGTAAAATATTTCGAAAATATTAAAAAAAAAAATACAGAATCTTGAATCAATCGAAATTTTATAGAAATCGTACAATATTTTTGTTCCTACTATTTATGTCAATGTTTACTTTGATAAATCCTTTAATTACTAATTAGCAGGTGGAATGGTGCCAGTGGCATCCCCGTGCAACTAGTATAAGGTAAACTACAGACCAGTAACACCAACAAAAAGCTTGGACGTTTTGAGTTAATATTCTATTTCCAGGCACTTGCAAACTAAAATATTTAAGCATTTTTCTACATTACTATTGCATAGTACACATTTAAGAAAAATCAAAAGAGAAAAAAAAAATACAAAAATAGGTGTAACAAAAAAAATTGTATAAAATATATTATATAAGTAATAATGAACGGAACGCCAAAACGTAAAAAGTGTTGATGTTGAAGGATCTCACGGCGCAATCATTATTTTAATTGTGCTTGCAGCCCCATAATACAAAATGAGTAAATAGTACTGGTGAAATGGAATCGTGTCACTCTCGCAATGCTCAGACCTTTCCTTCAATGGAGTTATTGTTTAAATTTTAACTCCATTTCAAGCCAATGACTATGAGGTTGACCCGATTCCGCTTTCTTCAGAACAATTAACTCACTCAGAACAAAATTCGACAAACAACTCATTCGCTTGGGCTGCACAATATACCTGAAAAACACCAATCAACATTCACTTGCTTTCACTAATGATAGAAACTCCTATAACCCGGATTTTTTCCCGAAACAATATATATATATATATATATATATATATATATATATATATATATATATATATATATATGTTGTTGTTTTTTTTTAATGGCTTTCCGATCCCTCAAACAAGGGCGGATTTAGGGGGGCACGGGGGCACATACCCCCCCCCCAGATAGGTTTTCGTGTACTGTGGAGAATCCATTACAGAACATACTTATAGGCAAACTTGACCATAGTTGTTAAAATAACAGAAAGAACATGAGTTAAACTATTGTTGCCCGTGCACCTCTCCCAGAAAAAAATCCAGGATCCTTCATGCATTCACTGTTTGTCCGAAATTCAGGTTTTATTAAAAACAAACTTTTTAAAAATATATTCATTGAAATTTACAACTATAAAAAGAATACTTCCAGTAAATATAATCGAGGATAAATCAAGTCCCGACATAAAGCCAAGTATAGAAAATACCCAATGGTAGTACTCAAAAAAAGTTCAACTTAGAAGGTCACGAGGCCATCTTCTTTTCAGACGCCTCGGGGGATTATCAGGAATTGAAGAGGTTGCGAGGTTTGAAACTAGTGGGTTTGAGTTGAAATGAAGTTTGTCATGAAAAGGTTGATATGGGATTCGGGCATTAAGGTCATTATGGATTACTTTGTTTGTAACAGGAGAGGAATTCGATGGCTTAGTGGAACCCCAAAACTCTATTCCGTATGTCCAGATGGGTCTAATGATTGTCATGTAAGTGAATCTTTTGTAGTAAATTAGGTCCTTGGAGCGTTTGTCTAGTAAATGTTGAAGTAGCCTGAAACAGATTTAAATTTAATAACAAGATAAGCTATAGCTATGGTCATACAATTTTGCAATTTAAAAGGAATGAATGTGCCCAGTTTTATTAAACTAATGCCCGATTTAATATAAGATTTTTTGAGCAGGGTAGCTGTTGAGAGCCGAATTACTATGCTGAAGATTCCAAGTTCAAATCCAGCCGTGGGATCTATTGACCTTATAGGGCTCACTCAGCGTCTAGGAAGTGGATACCTTTAATTGGGGGGGGGGAATCTGGCGGTTAAGCGTGATCACGTTCAAATCAACTTCCTGTACAACCGTAGTCAATGAAGCAGTTCAGTATCTACCATGTACTGCACCCAACACCCATCTTAGGTTCTAGAGGAACAGTTTTTTTTTTTAATATAATCATTACCTATTGTAGATAAGCCTATAATCAAAATTTAAAGCTAAAATATGGAAACACAGTTGGTTGACAATAATCTACTTGGGCCCTTGTTAGATGTACTGTGAATGTGCATATCGTTTATTGCGTTACTGATTGTTCTGTTTATTACTAATTCAAGTAGTAATATTTATTATACATTCAAAAATAATAACAATATATATTTTTTTTAAAAGAATGATAATAGCAAAGGTACGATTGTAGACATTCCTTAACGTTTCCTCTGAAGCGGCTTCTTCAGAACCGTTATTCTAGGTTTCCTAGGAGTCACGGAAATGTATTCTTCCCCGATAACTCAGGATATTACAATTTTAAAATAAATATTACAACAAGTAAAATCATATATTATAATATCAAAAGATGGCTCAATCGAGAAAAAAAATTATTCAATTATGACAGGAATTATGGGGGAATTATTTGGATTAGAAGATTTCTTTCAACCTGGGACAATCATTTTACAGATTTTACATAAAGAAATAAATACGTATGTAAATTAAAATCATATCTTGAATTTTTAAATAATAAATATGTCAGCAACCGTTTTATTAATTGCAATAATAAATTTAAAGAAAATCAATTTACAGCAATAACGATTTTAATAACTTCAATGAATACGGTGGCCTGAACTGATAACGCGATCCAGGTTCAATGGCATAAAGACGACCTTCAGAACGTGCCAAAAATGATGGGATGTAACGTTTGTTAACAGAAGGAAACGGGATTCTTGTGGTTTTTTAGGAATTATTAAGAAATTTTTTTGTTTCCCCGCAATGGGAGATATTTTGTGGTCAACGATCTGTAGCATACTATAGTTGTTCTATACATAAGAAGTTAAAGTACCTAATACACAATATTAATTTACGTAAGACTTATGGTAGACGCAGTAAAGAAGTTATATTAAAGTATGATGCATAAGTTCTCAAATTTGATATACAAACCTCTATTAATATACTTACTTCATTTTAGTTAAATTGGCAAACAAATGTGGTATTCGACTTGAAGTACTAAATCGATTTCGCATATTTTATGTATATGAGAAATAATTTATTAAATTTTTCGTCTACAAACAATAATTTGGAATCAGTATTCTTCTAGAAAAATAAAACTAATTTTGATCCAAAAGCACGGAACATTAATTTTAAAAAGTATTTACAAAATTTAAAAAAGGCTAAAAAAAGTTAATTATTTCCTTTTATTTCTGATTTTATTCCACACGAAACTAACAACGATAAACAAATTCACGCAATCAACCTCATATTCAAACTGATAAGAAAACAAGTTTAGGTTGATACCAGAGAAAGTATTAGAGGAAGAAAATGGTCTGTGTGTAGGCAAACAAATTCTCTTAAATAGGAAGAAATGTTTATTGGGAAGCCGACGTTTCGGCCCCATTTCAGACAAAATACAAATTTACAAAATACAGACAAATTAAAATTATACATGGTAAATATTAGAAATACATATAGGCATTAAAAATAAGGTAAAACCGGACTGAAACAATGAGAAATAAAGCGGCAAAATATTGTGTTAGAAAAAATTGCTTAAATACTTTTTTTTTATAGATTAATTTATTGATATTTACAACTGTAATAATATTACATCAAGTCAATTTGCTAATATGAACAAATGGCATGAAAAATAAAACACTTATGGAGAAACTACCCATCGGTAGCACTCCAATAAAGTTCAATAGTAGGTCTCGAGGCCATCTTCTTTTCAGACGCCTCGGAGGGTTATCAGGAATAGTATGGGAAGCAAGTTGAGAGACTAGCGGATTCAAGTGTGTATGGAGCTTGTCATGGAAGGATAGGTATCTAGTTTGGGCCAAATCAGCAACATATGAGATATTAAGATCATAATGGATGAGTTTGTTTGCGACATAATAAGGAGCATTGAGGATTTTACGAAGGATTTTGGATTGTAAGGATTGGATACGAGATGAATTGGATGGTTTAGTAGAGCCTCAAAGCTCAACTCCATATGTCCAAATAGGTCTGATAACTGTCATGTAAATTAGTCTTTTGTAATTAATTGGGAGCTTAGAGCGTTTGCCCAATAAATGTTTAAGTAGGCGAAAACGTCGAGCGGTTTCTTGTCTTTTCAGTCTTGTATGATGCTTAAATACATATATAATACAATTAAAAAAAAAAATTCCGGCGTGTAATAAGTCTGACAGCAGTGATTAATGGGTATTGTAATACAAAACCTCAATCAAGAAAAGGAATGTTGTACTAAGACGAGGTTATAAGAATATACAAAATTATTTGTCAAGAAATAGGCCGGAAGCAGATCATTAAAAAAGTGCCTTAAAAATGCAAAATTACTATTACTATAGAAAACAAAATAATAATCAGTTCAGAACTGTGTAGTAAGAACTTTAAAATTGAGTTTAATTGAAGAACAATGCCAAGAACATGTTTTGAGAAATAAATAAAAAGAATATAACAATTAAACAACCAGAGTTAGAGTGACGGACAGAATTCTTCAGGCGGTCCAGTCAATAATAACACTAAAATAAATTATTATTTAATAAGGAAAATACCGTGGAAAAATTCCAACGAAAAGCCCTTAAATCTTCAAACTAAAACAGAAATTGAAATTATCTGTCCAACATTTCCCCCATTCAGCCATCCTCAGGGTAGAAAGAGAATAACAGCAAAACAAAACAAATAATGCACCCAAGAAACATCCCACCACCTCCAAGGCTCAAATGCAACTAATGAATCATAAGGAAGGTTACTTGACCCCGGCTGGATGAGGTTAGATAAAAACAGCTGATAAACAATCCAGAATTTCACTCACTTCAAAAAGAACAACAGGAAAAAATAAATAATAGTATACAACACAAAAAAACAAGACAAAAGACCACATGAAAAAATGAAAGTAAAAATGCAAGAAAAAAATATATTATCAAGAAACCAGTAGACTTATGGCTATTACACAAAATATATTAATGTTGAAAAGGGAAAGGTAAAAAGAGACCTTACATAAATGTTAGGACCGTGGAAAAATTCAAACGAAAAGTCCTTAAGTCTCCAAACTAAAACATAAATTGAAATTATATGTCCCTCAAATTATTTTTATTTTTTAATAGTGCCGACGTTTCGGACTACGTTGTAGCCCATCTTCAGGGCTAAGAAAGAAAATCAGAAGAAACATTGCAATACCAAGAAAGAATATAATAACATATTCGCTATATTTCTTTACTTTTCTATAAACACTATATTTTATTATATTCTTTCTTGGTACTGCAATGTTTTTCTAATTTTTTTCTTAGCCCTCAAGATGGCCTGCAACGTATGCCGAAACGTCGGCACTATTACAAAACAAATTGGCCTTATTTTAGTGTTATTATTGACTGCAGCCCATCACCAACTCTATCCTTCATTATAATCTTCCAATCAACTGTTTTCTCCTCTAACAGAGTTAGAAGTGATTTGAGCAATTGTGCAATTGGAACAATGTAACGTAGATCGTCCCTTCAAAAAATGACATTTTTGGAGTTAAATCTTTCAGTAGCTTGTATAAGTATTGGTTGATTTTTTTTACTTAAAAGAATTTCAATAACATCATTAAAATAGGAATGCTTTGCTTTACCAATGCCCAAATTTTAAGGTTTTAATTCGCATCGAACTTTCAAATACCTTTGTAGAAAAATTAGGGGTTTTGAGTCATGACGTCAAAGCCCTCGGCCAAGTCTGTCTGTCTCTCCGCGGTTAACTCAGTAACTACTGTACGGATTTTCATGCGGTTTTACTGATAAATATAGTGATCCAAGAGAAAGTTGTTGGTAAATAACCCGTCAAGGTTTTGTGTAAATTGGTTGAAATATAACATTAATTTTTGGAAGTTTAGGAAAAAGTATAGCCTCCAGAGAGGTTTCATCGATAATACTCTCCAACCCCTTTGTCATATAACGAAACAATGCATGGACTCATTCATTTTGGATATTCCTTATAGATTACAAAAAAGTCTGGGATAGCATATATCTATCTTTTAAGGATAGCTTATACCTATACAATACCTATTATATCTTCTAAAAAACTGATAACGTACAATGCGGTATTGGGAAAACAATTTAAACGAGTACAGTATTAATCCTTATCAACTTATATTACTTAGTTACCTTAGGCATTCCATGCGCATTATTACAATATTTTATACTTTTATTATTAACTAGCTTAAGCCCGCGGCTTCACTCGCGTGGAATTTGGTCTGCCACATAAAGTTTCGTGAAAGGTCATTTTAAATAAATAATTTAATTATTTTTTAAAAATATAAGTTACTCGTACATCCAAAATTTCAGATTTATAACTTCAAAACTGGCGGATTCCATACAATTTTTAAACCCCTGCGATATTAAGAGATGGAATTATCCAAATTTCTTTCTTAAACTATACAAAGAAACTATCTACAAATGCAACACCCCTAAATCCACGCTTGCTATAGCCTATGTATTATTCTGATGTATAACCTATATTACTGTAAAGTATCATTCAAATCCGTTCAGTAGTTTTTGCGTGAAAGAGAGACAAACATAGAAACTTTCACATTTATAATATTAGTAAGTTTAGCAGGATATCAAAACAAATAGTTTCACTCATGTTCTTTCTGTTATTTTAACAACTATTATCATGTGATTTGCCTTTAATTATGTACTACAACGGGGGGGGGGGGCACGTGCCCCCGTGCACCCCTCCCTAAATCCGTGCTTGCTATAGCCTATGTGTTATTCTGATGTATAACCTATATTACTGAAAAGTTTCATCCAAATCCGTCCAGTAGTTTTTGCGTGAAAGAGAGACAAACATACAAACTTTCACATTTATAATATTAGTAAGATTTAAATGAATATGCATATCTTATGTTTGTTCATTTAACATCACTTTATGCTGCTATGACTAATCGGATGATGCTACAGTGAGAGCTCTAAATTTTGCCTATCCAGGTTTAATTAGGATAGGGATTTTTAAAGAGTACCTGACATCGTAGAGGCTCCGGACCCCCGTTTAACGTCCCTTCCGAAGGACGGCGTAACTAAGGATTTTTTACTCCCTTAAAAAAATCCTAGGGCCACCTGCCGGGCTACGAACCCGCGATCTTGGGTTTAGTAGTTTGTTACAATATGCATATCTTATGGGTTATCGCAAAAACTTAACGCGCATGAAAATATATATAAAATAATATTTTGTTTTGTTTTAATTTTTTTTATCTACATAATAAAATACATTAGACAGACAAAATATGTAGGCATAATATGTCTTACAACCCGTGCAATCATCGGGTCGCTAGTATGTATATAAAATATAGTACCATAATCTGGCAACACAAGCATGGTAATTTTATTACACTTCGGGAATTAGCGTGGTATTTAATTATGCTTTAGCATTAGAAACAAAAACGGGCGTTTTTTGTAGTTATTTCGACTAGAGAATTAACAAGCTATTAACACCGATCCATGGACCATGTTCGATAGCATTGAGTGTGAGTGGAACAGTTTACCTTCCGCTACCTCGAACGAAGCCCGGATTATCCGAAGCTTATCCTCTATTATCCGGAGACTAGAGTCCATCCATATTGAGAGGATGCAGGTGAGATGTCAGCTGTTGCTGACCCGTGGGCATCTGTCCGGCCCTGCTGCCTCCTAGATCCTTCTTCTACAATAATACACATCCGCCCTGGACACCTTCTGTCCCTCTAATGGAGTCCATCAGGAAGTAGGAAATGGGATCTTACGTATCGAATCTAGATCAACCTCCGAAACAACTTAGATTGCAGTTGTTACTCACTTCCTCTTTCTCTTCAACAACCAACAATCAACAATCAACAATCAACAATGCTAAGCGATGAAGAGACGTCAAATAATGAAAGTGACAATGTGAATCTCGAACTTTTCCTTTCGGTTATAATCTCTTATTGGGTTGTCCGGAAAATAATGTAGGATTTTATGTTTTCTATACTCACCTCCGAATAAAACTTAACCTATACCACTATAACCCGTAAAGGGTCTGGGGGGTTCAGTACATGTTAGAGACTGTCCTGTTTCTAGGACAACTATTGGGCACTGAGGTGATTTGTCCTAGATCAAGCGCAACCGCGATATTCCCCCCCTTATTTTTGGTACCCACTTTATTAGAGGCTGGGCGAGCTCCGGGAGGATCTGCAGATCCCATAGGGTCCTTTCTTGGCTGTTAACAGATTAAATAAAAGTCTGCCATTGAGCGGGATTTTGACGCAGGACCTTTGGCGTGGCAACTCAGCGCATCCACTGCTTTCCCGACACCTCCAAATAATTAACTGTTTATGTTTGCTTCTTTTATAAATGTAAATACTTATTAATCCTCTTTCAAACAAAATTTTGGTTTATCTCTGTAACGTTTAGCTACTTGTAAGTAATTCAGTCTTTACCAAGAAGTCAAAACGTGATTATAGTATAATTTTGTTTACGATATCAAACTAAGCCCAAACGGCCGGAAATGTCAACGAAGTCTGTATTGAAGGCAGCATAAGTGAGTGCACTGTTCAACGATGGTTTTTGAGATTTCGAGAGGGGGGCTTGAGTCTTGACAAAGAAGGACGTGGGGGAAACAACCCAATAGAATGACCCATACTAATAGCTTCAATATCAACAGAAAATTAATTATTACTAATTTTAGAAGAAAAAAAAAACATTACCACTACTACCCACGAAGGATATAGTGCACAAAAAATGAGTTTGAGGGAAAGTGATTTAGCCAAGATCAGTTTAGCCCCAATAGAGGCTGGCTGAGCCCCAGCAGGGTCCGCAGATCCCACAGGCTCGATCTATAGGGCTGTCAACAGACTAAATAATTTTATCTGTCACAGCAGGATTCGAACCTGGGACCAACACCTCAGCGATATACACCCCTAACCAGGCCACTCCTCCTTATTACAAAAATAGTAAAAATTGTCATATATTTAACGTATCGACTTATTTGTTCGTATTTCCTGGATACTGTAACCCAATATGGCAGCTAACGAATATAAAAGTAAGAAATTTTAGAATCAGAAGTATTTTCATAATCAGAGCTACCTATAATTCAATAATGACCCTCAAGATGAAGGATATCTGAAAAATTAAAACAAATCAAAAAGCAACGCACGTAGTTATGAAATACTTTTAGCTCGCAAACTGAATTACCCCCTCCTCTCTACTAATTAATATTTATTTATTTATTATTAATTGATAATAATTAATCTTCACTATTGCTTGTTTATTTCATTTAACGTCACTTCTTGCTACTACGGCTAATGGTACACTGCTACAGTCGCAGTCCTAAATTTCCCTACCCAGGTAAATTAGGACAGAGATCTTTAACGAGCTACTGAAACCACACAGGCTCAGGGCCGCCATTTTACGCCCCATCCGAAGAATGGAGTAACTAAAGATTTTTAGAGGAGAATGGAGATATTTGGGGGGGTGCAGTCAAGAAAACACCAAATAAGTCAAGACTTATTTTTATTTGTGCCGACGTTTTTACTCCATTTAAAAAAGTTGAGAAAAGCTTTTACAAGTATAAAAGGTAACTTATATTTTATTTATTTTTATTTGATGATGATTATTTAAATATTTTTATTTTGAAGAGGAAAGATTTGTCCTGGCCGGGATTCGAACCCGTGTCGTCTGCATCTCTAGTGCAGTGCTCTGACTACTGAGCTACCAGGGTTTGTATCCCAGTCAGACAAATCCGTTCTCTTCACCGATCCTATATCCCCGTGTTCTCGCAAGTTTGCGATGATTAAACGAGGAAGAATGAGATGCAAGATGCAACTAGCCTCGTTGATACCAAGCGTCCAAGTCTTCTCTGCCAGCAAGGACTTTGGCCTCATAATCAGTGACATCTTCCAACCCAATTTTGCTAAATCCGGTGATATTTTTCTTAATGTGTAGCATCTTGCGTTCGAGCGCAGTTGCTCGCGTGATATAGTCGGTATCAGAATTGGGCATGATGAAAAATGTAAACAATTAATTATTTATATAATAAAGAGATAAACAGCCTGCCAGACTGAATGGTAGAGCAGGAAAAGAATGGCCGAACAATAACCTGGTGAATACACCAAGAATAAAAATAACTCACAATGCAGATCAATATAAAAGTAGAAAATAGTGTCATTCAAACATTATTGAAGTAGAGAAAATCACAAAACCATGCGTGAAAAACAAAAACCCAAAAATACTTTAGTGACAATGTCAAGAAAATTCTCAGGATGCAAGAACAACCTCGCTAGTAGAGTGAGGACAACCATAACCTGTGCATAACCTACACTACTGATAAAGACAAGGATAACTGATTTAGTAGAAATTAATGTGTTTTGTAACAATAATGTAATAATGTGATAATAAACAGTGATAGAGATGCTTAGTGTACCTAAGAATAACATAACTTATTTCAATTAAAAAGTTTAAAAATGGTATTTTACATTCCTGTAAAATACAATTACTATTGAAACCTATATATTAATATTATTCACCTTAGTATTAAATATTAAAGGAGGAATTTAGAGATAAACATTGTATTAAAACTATATGCACTCAAGGTTGTAGTGAACATTTTTTAACAATTTATTCTTACAGTGGGCTTAGAACAATTGAACTCTTAATTTCGGTAATTCATGATAACTTAAATGCAGGTAGAGAATTAAATGAATCATAAGTAGCTGATAGTAATTTAAATCCTCATTTGAAACATTTAAATTCTTAAACTATTTAGGAATTTGTTTAATAAACCATTATATTATGTTCAAAACATGAGATATGATGATACAAAACATTATGAATACATTTTTAATGTATTTGTAATGTATAATACAAATATATGACTGTTATCATTGAACCTATTTTTAGAACTTATGAGGTGAATAATTTATAAGTTTCTAAGTCATCCTATCCTATTCAGAAATCATTTACCTCTAGGGGAAAATATCACAACATAAGCCATGAGAAGTATGATTGAAAAAGTACAGTATTTCTAAGAATTTTTCTCAAGCAATTTAACTTTTAAATGTTAATAAAGCATAAATACGACTCTCAGGCATATGTTCAAAATATAGAATTGTTGAAAAAAAATTCAAAGAATAGAAGATTATAGGATGGGATGAGTGAATAAAAAACATTCTATGGAATGAGTTTTAACATGAGCGAATTACTATTACAATGAAAAATTTTGAAAAAATCCGGCTCGTTAGAATCAAATTTACAAAAAATTTTAAAAAATCCGGCCCGTTAGGACCAAATGTTCAATTAAGGTATTCCCATTAAGAAGGGAATATTAACATTAATTTGTGACTGCCAGTTCTGCATAAAAAGAAACATTTAGTGGGCCGTATAGAACATAAAACATAACATTTTATTAATCCAATTTACACAATTCAGTAACATAAGAAAGAAAATATTTTAGGTGAATTTCGGTTTTTCATGGCATTTCTTCGGCCCGCTCTCTCCTGCTCCCCATTCTTAAGTCTGGGTAATGGTTACCTTCTGGCCTTCTAGTCTTCTAGGGTAGACTAACTCACTCATCTGTGTTCTTGAATAGCACACTGAATTAATTAATTCTCACATGATGTTCATTGCATGGCTAACCAACAACTCACTTCATAACATATGTTGAAAAAACAAAAGAGGGTCTCGAGGTGGGTTGCCAATTTTAACTTGAATTTTTTTCTCTATCAATATTCCTACGCCTTCTCGACATATTTCACGGTGTGCCATGAACACCTATAAAGGACTTATCAACAACAAAATATTTGAAAATCCATTCTAAGAATTCACAATTTAAAAAAAAAATTAATCAAAACATATTACTATCTCTGCATAAGTGATGTATCTTATTTGTCCATAAAGATTTATCAAAAAAATATATTTAATAATTATAAAATGGATTCAAAATATTACAATAAATCTTAAAAATTATTTTTTATTTAATGATAGTAAAATATAATAATCTAACTAGTGAACTCGATTGGGCGGCTTTAGGGCTGAAATTTTGGAAACACATAATTATTTTAATGATTGATTGAATTGGCCAGGGGGTGCACTCAATGATAGCACAAAAATAAGCAAAACTTATTTTTTTAATCGTGGTGACTTGTCACAATACTAACACTCGTCAACTCAACATAATAATTTTTTTTTTCCACGAAAGAACTAAACCAAATAATTAAACAATGAAAGTGTTTTTCTTTATTATCTATTCATATCATTTCCTCTATTTCCTTTAGATATAATTGTATATTAAATGTATAATATAATTGTGAAAAACCAGACTGATAATTGAAAACTGTTGCTAAATAATAAACTTTAAGAAGTTTATAACACTATAATAAGTATTTTATTCAATCTTAAAATACAAAAAAGAAAATAATAAAAAACTCCAAGAAAAAAAATTAATTACACAAAATACTACTTTATAGTTTAACAACAGTTATATCTTATTTCTCGGACCTTTTAGCTTTTTAACAACTAATAAAATCCATTAAAAACTTATTTTAAATGTATTTATCAATTTAAATATTTTGATTAAAACAAAAATGAATTCTTAAATACAATGAAACAGAAAATATGGACATATTTATGACTGATAAATGAATTTTAAATAAATCTTTAAGGTTTTGCTCCTAGTGATGTTAATCATTCAAATAACTTGTACATTGTCTTAAAATACTTTGATCTGCTTGAGTAAAATAAAAAACATTTTAGGTTAGTACTAATATTAGATCTATTCATGGCCTTGGTTAGCAAAATTTAGTTCTTGTTCTATACTGGTTTTATATATTAAAGATGACAATGTGATTATTTTTTTTTTCATATTAAAAAGATTAAAATATGCAATGATAAAATTATATTACTGTGTTAAAAATTTCAGGGAATAGAAAATACAGCGATGAAAGTGTTTCTGTTTGTGTTAATCGAGAGATTAAAAAGTTTGTTCGTATTTATTTTTTTATAGTGTCATTCGAACATAGTTTACCCAACCTACAAGAGAACAATGGAATTCTCAATCGGAGCTCTTGCTGGTGTCGGCGCAACATTATTTACAAATCCGATCGAAGTATTAAAAACACGTTTCCAGCTGCAGGGTGAACTCCAGCAAAGAGGTAGGTATGCGGTTCATTACAGAAACATTTTGCATGCTGGTTATGTGATCGTAAAGGCGGAAGGTGTCTTCGGCCTACAGAAGGGCTTAGTTCCTGCGCTCGGTCATCAGATATTGATGAACGGAGTAAGACTCGGTGGATTCCATTATTTAGCTGAAGAAAAAAAACTAAACTTGAAAAGTAATGGTGAAATTTCATTTCTGCGAACGGCTATGATAGGAGGTGTAACCGGTGTTGCAGCAGCTTATTCTGGGAGTCCATTTTATCTGGTAGGTAGTTTTGAAATATAGAATATCTTAATTTACAGATAGTTAATAGATCAGTTGAAATCAATTTTATGATCAATCAAAAAATAAATATTAATACAAGTATCGTCAAAATTAAACTATAAAAAAAATTGTCATAAAAATTAACCCATCTTCAGAAAGAAAAATTTAACTATAAAAGATATGCTGTCCATCGGGTTGCATTACAGCATAGTACTTGATAACTTAATAGATTATAATTTTTTAATAATTCATGCTAACAATAACGCTCATGCAGTATACCATATAACAGATGAGGAATAAAATGGTGCGGGTATAGGAAAAAAAATTCTTCTATTATCTCCTTTAATTAATGCGATAAGATATACTTTATTTATAATAATCAATAGATAAAATATTAATAAAACAAAATACTGATTAATTAAAAAAATTGTTATAATAACATATTTTAGTTCTCTTATTTTTATTTTATTTGTTTGGGGGGCGACCTGTGGTCTAGTGGTTAGCATAACAAACTATTTAGCCCAAGATCATGGGTTCATAGCCCAGCAAGTGGCACTAGGATTTTTTAAAGGGAGTAAAAAATCCTTGGTTATGCCCTCCTTCGGAAGGGACGCTAAACGGGGGTCCCAAGCCTGTACGATGTCAGTTCCTCGTTAAAAATCCATATCCTAATTAAACCTGGATAAGCAAAATTTAGAGCTCTCAATGTGGCATCGTCCGATTAGCCATAGCAGCATAAAGTGACGTTAAATGAACAAACAACAACTTCTCTTATTTTTTGTAATATTGCATAAATCTTGTTTTCAAGATTGCCAACTATCTTTTTTGTCATAATATATCTTTTAAAAAAATTATATGGCATGTATATTCTGTTAATTTTGATAAAATATTCATTTCTAATTTAATTTAATTATGATAATCATGCTTTCAGAAAAATTGATTGCTACATTTTCAAAAACTTTTAGTGAAAAAATAAATATGTTTATATGTAAAAAAAAAAAAATTGGATTGATTTAATTATGAGGATTGTTCAAACTATAATAACGTGATTGTTTACATAACAATAAACAATTATGTTAACTCTTTACATTGTAAAAAAATATTAAATTTATATTGTAAATATAATAAAAAATAATTATGGAGTAAAGAATTTAAATAATTTTATATAAAATAATAATGGAGTACAGAATTAAAAATTTGGAGAATTTATGCGACTTAATGAGTAGTATGTATAATAAAAAAGGTCAAAATCAGGCACTACAATACAGTGGTAAAATCAGCGATATTTTAAAGGACCGAGACTATGTGCTTTCCAAGTTTAGATAAACTTCTTAAAGTAGAGAGGATTCTTAGGAGAATTCACGGGCCCAAAGTAACACTAGAAGGATAGCGGCTGAAATCTAACAAAGAAATTTACTGTGAAATACGCGACTTGGAAACAGAAATGCAGGGTAGAAGACTCAGATTTTATGGTCACATGATGAACAAGGAGAGACTAAACAAAAAAATTTTCACCATTATAGGCTACAAATTAAAACAAGGGTACACAGAACAAATAAAACAAGAAACATGGGATTACACTAGATTTTTTAAAAAACAAAACGGAATCTCAAAAAGTGGCAAAAAGAACAAAATTTCCATCCAAGACCTGGACTGAAGAAAATCCTTCACCATGAGAAAAGTTGGCCCCGATCATAGTTGCATAGTCCTTCAGGGCTGTTTCGCATCAAATAAATAAATAAAAAATAATTATTATTTAATTATCTTACCTTATTTGAAGACTTGATAATTCCTTTTCCACAATACTCCTCTTCTTTTGTTATGACTTCATTGTCAAATATTTGTTATAGGATATTTTATTTGGTCTTGACTCATTGATCAATTGCTCAAAATTTTAATATGCTCATCTTCTCATCTGGAAAGAAAATTGTTCATATTATGTATTTTTTTATTATTTTTCAATGTTGATTTTGAAATCCCTACAATTATAATCATTATAATAGATAAATTTATAATGTAATAGAAAAATTTATTACAGTAAATAAAGCAATTCATCAGAAAATCCTTAAAATATATATCTACAGCCCCACTACAATAAGTGGTTAAGCCGGATTTTGTCCATAGAGAGTTAACTGCTTTTGGATAACCGGAATCGTATCATTATCGTAGTTTTTGGCTTGAAATAGAGTTGTAATATAAGCAATAACTCAGTTGCAAGCAAATGCCTTACTTAGCCTTAATTACTACGAAAATAACTCGATTCCGCTCAATTATTTATTCATTATTAACAAGAAACTTATTTTAGAGGAAATTAGACTTGACCACTTATTCACCGGGGCTATAGATATATGAAACAGTAAAAAAAAGGCTGATCTTAAAGATTGCAACTGTTCAACAGTGCACTCAACCGTTCTTTCTGTGTCTGATTGCAACGTACCTCATTTGATTTGAGCTTAGCAAAAGCATAATTTTTAAATCACCATGGAGAATCTTTATACACAGTTATGCTTAAACGCTTGAATAGAATGTTATTTAGATCATTTGATGGGATTCTGAAAAATGTACGTACAATTAAGCAAAGGCGAAATCAAAGGAAGTTCATGGAACTTTTTTTTTTGTAAATACAATTTAATTCAGGGAAATTGCAGTCATTAATTCCTAAATACATAAAAGATATTGTTCTTTAAACAAAAATTAAATTGGGATTAAGAAAAAGAATTATTAATTTTCATATTTAGAGAATAAGTTTATCCTATAATTCACCTCTGTGAACAATGCTGCTCTTTGGTACTTCTCCCCAAGTCAATTTCAAATTTTATTTAAAATTAATGGGAAATAAATAAAAAAAAAGATAAGTTTCAATTTCAGGAGAGGGGCAGCTCAGTCTGTAGGGTGCCGAGTTGCTATCCTGAAGTTTCCGGGTTCAAAAACAGCTGTTATTTAATCTTTAACGACCACTGATGGACCCAGAGGGATCAAGAGAACCTCCTGGGGCTCACCCAGCCTCTACAAAATACTGCCATTGGGGGAAAAGCCTGGTGGTTTTTCCAGGATAATAGTAGAATGATCTTGGACAAATCGCCCCCCTGCACAAATGTTGTCCCAGGAACTGTACAATCTCTATCACGAACTGAACCTATGCCCATTTATGAGTTGTACAGGTTTTAGGCACGTTTCAATTTTTTTTTACAATTATAAAACATTGGCACTAAATAACTAAATGTTCAAGCCAAACTGCTAAAAAGTTAAATATTTTGTTTATTTTTTTCTGTCCTTAAACAAACTATAACAAGTTTAATTAATTGTTTATAAATTAATTTTATTAAATAAATTGACTGGAACTAAATAGTAGTGATTGAATGTCACGGCAATGCCTTCTTAATTACTTAAAACAAGATTTGGTATATTGTAAAAAATATTTATGAGTTATATTACATTAAATTAACTTTTAAAATAATCATTAATGAATTAAAAAAATTATAAATCCCTTATGTATTAATTAAAATGAAAAGTATTTATGTAAGCTATGTTTTGCAAAAAAAATTTTTTAGTAAAATAAATATTGGATTAAATTGGTTTCATTTATTAAATTTTAACGATTAATTTAATAAGTACAGTTTATTTATATGATACTTTAATATTATAATTACTAATTTCAAGGTCAAAATCCGTATGCAAGCAAAGACCACAGAAGATATAGCTGTTGGAACTCAACACAAAGTTTCAGGAACTGCTGATGCTCTTACAAAAGTAATAAAATAATTAAATTTCTATTAAATTAAACAAGTAAAATTTAATTTAAATAGCTATTTATTATTTCTTTGAACACAATTTTTTAATAGAGTTACTTAAATGCATATCGGTATTAACGAATGCTAAATCACAGATTTGGAGAAATGAAGGTTTAGCTGGTCTATGGCGAGGAGCTAACAGTTCTGTGCCACGGTTGGCAGTATCTTCAGCAGGTCAATTAAGCACATTCACTTTAGCAAAGGAATACATCGCAACTAACAAGGTAAATCAATCACATATTACAAAGAGGTTATAGTTGTTTCCTTAGTAGCATAGTTGTCTAGATGTTAAATTATAGGTCTGGGATTCAGTACATGGTAGAGACTGTACTGTTTCCTGGACAACGGTTCTGCAAGGAGGTGACTTGTACTAGGTCACGCTCAACCACCACGTATTCCCCCCTTATTATTGGGTACCCTATTTTTATAATACTTTATAGAGGCTGGGTGGGCCCTAGGAGGGTCCTAGATCCTATATGATCCATCTCCCGCTGCAAACAGACTAAATAAAAGTCATGGCCTACAGATGTCACTTGTTTAGTTAATCTTTTTAAGTCCTAACGAAAACATTTTCTTTTGGTAAGAGCTAGGAAGCGGTGTAGTTATGCCGAAGGTTTTAGGTGGAAATACGGCTGTGGCAGATAAATGATGAAATCTGTTAACAGCTGTGATTGGTTGATAACCCTCTTGGGGCTCACCCAGCCTCTATAAAGTGGGTACCATTATTTGGGGGAAAAGCCTTGCATTTGAGCGTGATCTCAGACAAGTAACTTCCCTGTCCAACCATTGTCCTAAAAACAGTTCAGTCTCTACCATGTACTGAATCCAAGACTCTTCATGAGTTGTAGTGGTAAAGGTTCTATTTTTTATTTTCTGTAAGTGCTAAAAATGTTATTCAGAATGAATTCTTGTTTTATAGAGAAGTTTAAAAAATAAAAATGAAATATATATTGTAGATATGACATATCTTTGGAAAATTATTCTGTTAGTGTCACATACCTTCTTATACTTGCACTTAGTTAATTACGGTTCATAATTTAAATATAGAGTACAGTAAAATACATGTACAATAAAAATATTATCAACCACCATTTTTCTCTCACCACTTCAAATGAATTGTGTATTTGTAAAAGGTCTCATCAATTGAGATTAAAAATGTTTTTACGAGATACGAAAGGAAAAAAAGAAATAAATTTTGTATGAAACATTAGACTTATTATAAAATATTTTCCTTTCTTTGTGAATTTCATCATTATAAAAACCAAATAACAGATGTTCTTGATCATAAAACATAAAAGCAAATGAAAATTATATTAGCAAGTCTGTTTTTAATAATATCTGAAATCAGCTCTTTTGGCAATAGTTAACTCAATCAAAAACTGAAAGATAAAAATTGAGATTTGATTTGCACTAAAGAATCACTAAAAATAAATTTTTTATTTGGAAGAAGAGTACTAATACCTATGTGAAAATCATTTGAAGTTTGCCTGTTCATTTATTTTTTCATTCAAAAACTACATACTACTGCAAGGTTTAAGAACACTAAAGATATATTTTTGAAAAAATGTTAAAGTGAAAATTAACATTTGAAACATGAATGATCATTGTATTCATACATACAGAAGCAAAATATTGATCCTTATTAGATACCTAAATTAATATAAATAATTTATTATTAACTTTATTAATACAGTCTTCATAATGTTGAACTTTAATGAAAGTTTAAATTAAGTCACTGTGTTTGGCTGGTAAACTTGTTATAGCTAAATTAACAATAATTTTAAATCCAAAAATAGGATAATTTTCTCAAGAAATATACATTAATAAAAATTTCATACTATAAACTCGGTTTCCAAAGAAATAATATTTCATAAAGATAGAAAGGAATTTCCATCTTATAAGACTATAATGGTTAAGGAATCTGTTCCCCAGGTTATCAATTTGAGTAAAGTTACAAGTTTTAACTGTTAATTTCTTTCCATTTTAATATTTTCCAAAAAACAAATAATCGTGAGCTTTATTATGAAAAAGATAATTTAATTATGGGGAATGTTTATACTTCAGTAATCATTTCATAGAAATAAACGTTTCAACAAACAAACTAACATTTCAAATTGTTAGTTAAAACTTTTATTTCTTGATGAAATGATTACTGAAATATATTCATTACCCATAATTACATTATCTTTTCCATACTGAAGCTAATGATAACTTGTATTTTTGGAAAATATTAAAACTGCAATGAATAATACTTAAAACTTGTTATAACTCAACTTGAAGCAACAACTTTCAGAATTATTACAACACCTAATAAAATTATATTTTTACAGTATTACCCTATTGAATATGGACTACTTAATTCATCCCTAGCCAGTTTTCTCGGTGGAATTGTAATTGTTTTAACGATGAGCCCACTTGATGTTATTTCAACTCGACTTTACAATCAAGGTATAACTGATAAATCAATTATTTTTTTAAAATTGTATTCAAGACTTCTTTGCTTGTTAAAAAACAATTATCTATTATAAAATACTCGTACATAGTATAGTGGTTGGTAGTCCCTAAAACTACTAGCCATGATTTCATGTACTGATGGTAATAAACTCGACATTTTAAAATCTGATTATAAGTTTTTATATTTAATACATTTCTTTTATCATTTCTAGTAATTGACAATTTAAAAAATGTATATTTAAACCAATGCAATGATATTCAACTTATTTGAAGTGCAAGCGAAGGTCATGTAGTTTTATTTTTTTAAATTTTATCTAACAAGTTTACTATAAATTGATCGGACCCCCTAAACAATAACTCATAATGAATGATTTTAATTTTATAATAATCCCTGAAACTAAAAGCCCTTTACTCCCTCAAATTACCAAATACATCACCAATTATAGCTTAATATACATATTTCTTGTTTTCTTCATACCTCACTCTTTTCTCCTACATAATTCATTTAAGTTGTATTGTTTCCTCTTAATTATTAAATTCAGTTTAAAGCCTAAAAGTTGTTTCACTCGGACAAAGATTTTACATTACATTGCCTTCTTAAAGCGGGAAAGTAAGTATCGTAATCGCGAAAAAAATCGATTTTCAAATTTCAATCGATTTCAACGCTATATTTGATCCAAGCGAAATTTTATCATTCACAGTAAGTAAAAATAAAATTGAAAATTTAATATTGGTAAATTACAAAGCTAGTAAATCACTGCTAACAGCCAATTGGGTATCTGTTCCGCAGACTGTCGCTCCTAGTTGAGTTACAAGTTTTAACTTTTCATTCCTTTCCATTTTAATATTTTCCAAAAATAGAAGTTATTATGAGCTTTAGTATCGGAAAGAGTATGTAATTATGGCGTAACGAGTGGATTTCGTTAATTATTTCATCAAGAAATAAAAGTTTCAACTAACATTTCGAAGTATGTAAGATGATATAATGTTTGTTGAAACGTTGATTTCTATATGAAATGATTACCGAAGTATAAACATTTTTCATAATTACCTTCTCTAATCCACACTAAAGCTCATGATAACTTGTATTTTTGGAAAATATTAAAAGGGAAACGAATGAAAAGTTAAAACTTGGACCATCTGAAGTCCCCCCCCCCTCTGGGGCTCAAACAATATCTATAAAGTAGGGGGGCTACATTTTGGGAAAACCTGGTGGCTGAGGGTGATTCCGGACAAACCACTACCCTGCACAACCGTTGTATTAGAAGCAGTACCATTCGTACTGAATTCAAGAAGCCATTTATAAGTTGTAGTGACTTGCGAATACTATCATCATACTCCAATATTGCCGAAAAGTCTACATGACTTGCAGAGTCGTGTATGAAGCTATAAACATTTAAAAAAGGGTTTTGAACAAAAGCATACAAGACATTCTATTCTCGATGACTAGAAATTACTTTGTAACCAAATATACCTTTAAAAAATCAATAAAACAAACCTTTGATTGTCCCACAAATGAAATAAACAAGTCTACATTTCTACTTATTGGAATGTACCATTTATTGTCAAAAAGATTATTAGTGTTTTATCTTGTGCTTAACATGTATAGGAGTTGACGCTCATGGCAAAGGAGTCATTTACTCGAGTTACTTCAACTGTGTCTCAAAAATCTGGAAAACTGAAGGTATCACAGGATATTACAAAGGAATAGGCCCAGGATTCTTGAGGATTGGTCCGCACACGATGCTCAGTCTCATATTTTGGGACAAGTTGAAAGATGTTCAAAGAAAATATCTAAACAAGGACTCGCAGTATTAAGAATAGATCCGTCATTAGTTTATTATAGTCATTTAATGTGAATAGCACTGATAATTTATTCGATTAATTTTAATAACTGGCTGTAATTATGCAGCCACGGCGAACAATTGGTTAAGTCGAATTTTCTCAATGAGATTCTTGTACTTTTGGAAGCGGAATAGAATTATTTTCATAGTGAATAAGTGGCTCAGTCAGGCATTGGATTGAAAAGGAGTTATTAAAGTGAAACTTTTATTCTATCGCCCAAAAATTTTTGATCCATCTATCGCATGTCGTGTTACACCTGGAAAAGGGTAAAGTGAAAGGCGCATGACAGAGCAGCCAAGGCCAATATGGCGGCGCCCAGTCTGCTCACCGTTAAATATTAATGTTTACTTTAGAGTGCTGCCAGTGGGTAGTGTCTCTACATGTCCTATCATGTATTATTTATTCTAATAGCAATTGTACTAGATGTATATATTACAGTTGTACAACTCTATAAATAATTTTTAAAAAAATGTTTACTATTAACAAATCTCTTCAAAGACTATCAAATCCTATTATCAGTGTGTATTAATTTTAACTTTGAGTGCTTGAATTTACTTTAACTTATTTCGTATGAAATATTTTAATTTTTATCCGATTCATTTAATATATTTAATTTTATTTAGGCCTTCAGTCATCTTCACAATATTTAAATATATGCTATAAATTATAAATATAACGTGAGAAATGCAAGTGGCTAAAATCGGGCGCCAGTTCTAATTCGAGAACCTACGAGTCGAGGTACAAGCATTTACTTATTTTAGTTACCATAAAATGTTAATTACATTTATAAACTGTGAGTCTCGAGGCCAAGATGAAGTTATTGATAGAATAATTGAAGTTGACAAAGATTCAATGATTTAAATAAATATTGCTCTTACTTTTTAATATGCGTTTATAATCTAAATGATTATATTAACTATGTATTCCGTACTCTAATACGCAAATTTAAATGAAATTTTATAATTGAATAATTTGTCTACTATTAATTAAGTTACGATTAAAAAAGCAATTTTAATACCCTAAATCGAATAATTTTCCAAATTTTTTTAGTTAAATACCTACAAACCGAAAAAAAAGTTTCACTTGCATCGTGCTTTCATAAAACTACACAACTTTTTTACATATATTACGACTTCATTTTAAATTAAACCTCGGTATAGTTAACTCATTTTGGATAAAATTCGACTCACCCACTTATTCTCCGGGGCTGCAGAATTTATTTCTTAGATTAAGTAATAGACATTTATAAGTTTTTAAAGTTACACTAAAAATATAATATTCGTGAAAGATACTTTTCTAGTCGTTTGAAAAATGTAAACAACACTAAACATCAAGTACATAATTATATTTTAAGCCACTGATTAAAAAAAATAAAAATAATCTCCAGCAAAACTTTGGTTTTATTTTTTATTTATACCTAACTAGATTAATGTTGAAAATAAATTTGAAATGGATTAACAGTAGTAATGAAATTGCCAATTGAGTTAAAACAAATTAATTTATAGAGCAAAATATGTATTGAGTAAACCGTATTATTTCCTTGGTTGTAACTTAGAAGAAAATTCTGCTTAATTACCTAAGGAAATATTTAGTTAATTACATATTTATGCTACTCGTTAATGTACATTACAATTGTTAATTAATGAATTATGTCATAATTAAAACATTTTAATTCAGGGATGCTTGTGTTGTGATAAAGCAATGACCTTGATTGTAACCAGCTGTATACCTTTCTAATCAGCTCTTATCAGTATTTGCCCAGGCTAGTGAGAGTTCCTATGTCTAGCTTCAGAAGGAGGATTGTTCCTCATGAATTAGTTTTCTAAAAGGCCCTGTTATACTAAGTAGCCCTTTGAAGAGTCAGAATTGTAAATAATATTGAACATTCAGAGTTAGTTTGATAGAAATGGAATTTGGTATTGGAGCTCTCTCAGCCATCGGTGCCTGCTTTTTCACAAATCCATTAGAAGTTGTTAAAACACGTTTCCAGCTGCAGGGAGAGCTTCGAAAACGAGGTCAGTATACTGTACATTACAAAAATTTCTTACACGCTGGTTACATAATAGCAAAGACAGAAGGGATTTTGGCTCTTCAGAAAGGTCTAGTGCCAGCGCTTTATCACCAGGTGCTTTTGAACGGTGTAAGGCTCGGAGGATACCAAATCGCTGAAGAAAGGAACCTGAACAAGAAGAAGAATGGTGAAGTATCGCTGTTGAACACCATCGCGATAGGTGGCGTCATGGGTGTAGCTGGAGCTTACGCTGGAAGTCCTTTGCAGTTGGTAAGTTACATTCGTAACTTTAAAACATAAATAGCTTTGATTTCTGGAGCTATTATTGCAACCTGGTTGGTAGATGCAAGCTTAGTTATTAGGTCTTCACTGTTGGTTTCTAAACTAGCTGTGTTTACCAATCCTTTAACTAAAATTGAAGTATCAATGGATTTATTATTAAGTCTGGGGGAAAAAATACTTTCCTGGTTAAGACAGAGATACTCTGAAAATGAATATTTAAAAAATCTATTAATATGATTATGTAAGAGAAATTCTTAATATATTCATATATTTATCCATCATACCATTTTTAATACTACATAAAAATATTTTCAGATGAAAATACGCCTACAAGCACTATCGGCAGAAAGTATAGCTGTTGGCACCCAACATAAAATTTCTGGGACTGCAGATGCTTTAACACAGGTAATTAATTTTATTTAAATATTAATTATTATAATTCATTTTTATAAGTGTGACAAGTACTAAAAAAAATCTTTGTATCGTCATTTTAATTAACTGTGTGACCGTTTTTATTTTTTAGCCAAGTTTTACAAGTTGCGTGAACATTTGAAAAATAATAAAAATTAAGAATAAGTAATATATATTCCTGTGGGATATTTTTCTTGATTTTTTTATTTTTATCATTTATATGATACTTTATTTATCAAAGTTATAAGTCTCTATATAATAGTATGCAAATCAGCAGTTTTTGGATTGATTCGTATTTTTTTAAAATATTGTTTTTTATGTAAGGCTGTACATTTTATAAATAAAAAGGCTTAGCAAACCGGAATGCTCGATGCTGATACCACTATTCTCTGCTTACAAGCCTCTGTCCAAGGACCATTACCCAAACCCAAACCGGAATGCTCGATGCTGATACCACCATCCTCTGCTTGCAAACCTCTGTCCAAGGACCACTACCCAAACCCAAATCCTTCAGATAACTCTTAACCCAATCTTTACACCAACGTCTTGGTCTACCCTTTAGATGCTTCCCGGTTGGCACAGCCCTTATTAACTTTTTAGGATTTGTTTGTTCCTCAGCCCACAACTTTACAAGCCCGTCTTAATCTTCTCGCTGCTATCACTTGAAAAATATTAACCGGCTGCATGCTTGTGTAATTCCTAAATTCTTCTTTTTTGGAGCAAGTAATCTGCGCAACACACTATTTTGGAATAACTTAAGAAGTTGTTCATTCCTCAGCTGTACATTTTATTGTAGTATTCAATTTGTAAGTATAAGATAAAAGAATTTATTATTGTTGTAAGACATGCTAAGTTTAGGTTAGCTTTTTTATTTTTAATTGTTATATGTTTTATGATTAAGATTTGGAAATCTGAGGGTTTCTTCGGTCTTTGGAGAGGAGTGACAGGTTCGATACCTCGTCTGTCCGTCGGATCCGCCAGCCAGCTCGGAACCTTTTACGTAGCCAAAGAGTTTCTCGCTACCAATTCAGTAAGTATATATTTCATAAATTGAAGCCTTGAAAAAATTAGTTTATCCTAATTCTTTATCCAACCTGTTCCACTCTCTCTTATTTATTACATGATCTGCTTGAATAGATTGTTAGATTTGAAATTTTCTGTTATGTATTTATTTATATTACTAATATTGTATCTTTCGACAATATTTTTTATAAAATAATTAAATTATAATTTTTTATTGTTTTCAGTATTATCAGATAGCTCCTGGACTTCTAAATACTTTTTTGTCAAGTATGCTTGGTGGAGTTGTTGTTGCCATCACGATGGGCCCGTTAGATGTAATTTCAACACGGCTGTACAATCAAGGTATTGACATATTTACTAGTGATCTATTGCATCCTTCTACTTAGAATGTATTTCGTGAATAAAAGATGAGGTTAAAAGGATTAATGATGAATCAAAAAACAGTGTAGTGCCTGTTGCCATTCTATCTAGTCATCTTGCTTTTCGCCTTCCAACTCTCCGGATGAAATGCTGTTGAAGTTTCTTAAAAAGGGGATGCATACTTGTTTTATAACCTGCCCAACGGACCTGTGGTCTAGTGGTTAGCATAACAAACTACTAAGCCTAAGATCGCGGGTTAGTAGCCCGGCAGGTGGCCCTAGGATTTTTTAAAGGGAGTAAAAAATCCTTGGTTATGACGTCCTTCGGAAGGGACGTTAAACGAGGATCCCGAGCCTGTACGATGTCAGCTACTCGTTAAAAATCCCTATCCTAATAAAACCTGGATAGGCAAAATTTAGACTCCCAATGTAGCATCGTCCGATTAGCCATAGCAGCGTAAAGTGACGTTAAATGAACAATCAAACAACCTGCCCAACGAACTTCAATACTTTGATTCTAGTCCTAGACCTCCTTGTTGGTCGGGACTTCACCAACATTCTCCTTAAGGATATGATCTTAAATCCTCTTCAGTATTGTTGTTACAAATACTTTGAGCTGATTATTATCTGCTTTCATTGGTTTCTGTTCCAAAACATATGACAAACTGTATAGCCCTCCAGAACAGCAACCATAGTTTGTTCAAGCATGAGAAAAAACTCCCTCTGGGAGAGACTGATTTTCTGAGCAGAGCCTTATCTTATCTCTTGACTGAGGTTAGAATCTGTTTTCTCCAGCCTCAAGTATTCATTCAGGCAGTTTTCCTCCACCAACACCAGTTAGCATGCGTTTAATTTTGGCCTCATTTATACTGTTAATTTCTTTCATTCATTTCACACTCAGTTCTACCAATAATGCTGATACCAATGTACTCAGTTGTTTAATAAATCGATTGAAGATGTTCTTGCCAATCTGGATTTGGGTTTAAGAGATTCTCCATTGGTTATTTCTTAGGCTAGATTGAATAGACAAGCCAATGCACCCTCTTTTCTTATAAAAGTAACTATTTTAAACACCTTAAAGATGAGTCCTGGCCTATTTGTAAAACACATTTTGTGCTTCTCATAACCATTTTCACCAATCAAATCAGCTTCTTGTCTACATAACATTTTTAGAGTTTAGTAGAATTCTTCCCTTAGCAGACTTAAACTGCCGCCTTTATGTTGACGAAAAGCCCAGCAACAACTAATAATTTTTTGTCAATATTGTCATAGATTTTACCTCAAATTATTATGTATGATCTCGAATGTTCCTTATTAAATATTCTTTTTTTCTTTTCAGGTGTTGATCCTCAGGGAAAAGGGGTCTTATATTCTGGTTACTTCGATTGTGTCTCAAAAATGTGGAAAACTGAAGGTTTCAGAGGATTCTACAAAGGAATAGTACCGTGCTACATGAGAATCGGCCCGCACACAGTTCTCTGTTTCGTATTTTGGGATGAACTTAAGAAATTAGAAAAAAAATTATTTAGATCTCAAGAACAATTAGTAAGTTCTTGAATTTTATAATGTAGATGGTTATATAACATGCGTCTGAATGAATTATAATGGTGAAAAAATGTGACTTATTTATACAGTGTGATAAATAATCTTGTATACGCTTAAGATAAATTTAAGCTTCTCATAATAAACATTTTTTATTTATAAAAACAAACATTGTACAATCATCTTTTATGTGTTTACAGCTTTTTAAACAATAACTTAATGAGCTGTATTCTGTTTTTTATTTATTTAAGGTTAAACAGAACGCAAAATAACTATAACAAATTCTACATTTTTAATTGAAAGTAGAACTGCTGTTTTTTTTATTTTATAAAGTAATCTTCACCTACTTAAAAAAATTAAGTATTTTAAACTTATAACTCGACTCAATAACTTTCTTTTCTACAGATCATTTAGGTACTGTGAAAACAGAATTTGTACTTAAAGTCAATGTTACTAAAGATCTTTTTTCTAAAGTGATTTATTGAACAAACTTCGTTTCACTTTAGAATTTCAAATCAAGAACTTGTAAGAATTTGTCTATAATTTGTATAAAACTGTATCATGTGTCACAATACATATGTTATTTGGTAGTTTCAATATTGAAAAATATTTCATGCTCCTAAGCTATGTGATTCTTTATGTGAAGTCCAGGATATCTATATATTACTATGTTCAATAAAAGGAGTACTAATTGAAACTTTTAACTGTTTAAAACATAAGGAAGAATCTTTTAATATTAACAAATTACTATAATGTTGTTAAATCTTAAATAATTTATAAAATGTTAAAGTTTTGATGTTATTATTTTTTTAATTTGTTATTTTGACAATAAAGACTATATTTATTTTTTAATTCATTTCCTACTGTTTATTACTGATTTAATTAGAATATATATTGATAATTGTCACTACATTAAAATATATTGTAAGATCAATTAAATATTAAAGTAAGGACGGAAATAGTTGGGGGTTCAGTCAAATTAAACACCAAATAAGTGAATACTTAGTTTTTATTTGTGTCGACGTTTCGACCTACTTTGT
Organism: Arma custos; assembly: GCA_037127475.1. Taxonomy (NCBI): domain Eukaryota; kingdom Metazoa; phylum Arthropoda; class Insecta; order Hemiptera; family Pentatomidae; genus Arma; species Arma custos. Next base: position 1,933,374 of record CM073763.1, on the reverse strand, counting down.
AGGTCATCTTCAGGGCTATGAGAGAAAAACAGACAAAACAAAAATAACAATAAAAATACATTACATTACAGTACCAAGAATATAATAATATTATGTAGAGTAATATAAAATGATAATGATAAACTCTTAGAGAGTTTACATAAGTAAAATGAAAGAAAATGTAACAAAATATGATGCCAAAGAATAAATAACGGAAGAAATATGTAGAAAGTAAAGATAAATCTCGTGAATGACAGGTAGGAAAGTAAAATATAAATACAAAATTGAAAATATAAGTATGGGAAGTTATATAACTGTATACAATTAGAATGAAGTTGAATTAGAAATACAGGTATAAAAATTCCAGTTTGAGAATGGAGATAAAATGTAAAAATTATGATTATAATTAATACACTAATTTGTTGTATTTTGTTTGCATTATCACCTTTCTGTAAGTTTTTTATTCATATAATTCCTTCACTATTTCGTTCAACTTTTCTATTACTCTACACATTATTATATTCGTAATGTATTTTTATAGTTATTTTGTTTTGTCTGTTTTTCTTCCATAGCCCTGAAGATGATCTACAAAGTAGGTCGAAACATCGGCACAAATAAAAAATAGGTATTCATTTATTTGGTGTTCAATTTGACTGCACCCCCAACCTTCAACTTTCCATCCTTACATTAGATCTTCCAGTCAACTAATTTCCTCATTAACATAAATATTTAAGTAGTTGTTGATATCTTGTCAAAAGTTACTGATTTTGAGATACAAAGCTCGTTTCCATGGTGTTGGTTAAAAAATAATGGATCTAAAACAGCTGATTGTACTCTTAACTAAATAAACAGCTGAAATTAAAGTCATTATAGAAAAAGTAAGTCATGAAAGTTTACGTTCCACCTAAGATCAGAAGTTCAATTTTTTAGGTTTATTTTTGATTTATTCAAACATTCATAAAAACATAACAAAAGACAGATCTTACTTTAAAAAATCTAATGCCAATATCATAAAATTTAAATGGTAAAGAAATGAAAAAACAAACAACATTCTTCAGTTGCATTTTATTCAAATAATGTGAAGAAATACATAAAAATATTTTATAACTTATATAGATCACTCTATACTAAAATATTTTAAAATACAATTAAAATAATGGTATATATACTTTTATATATATCATATTTTTAATGGTTGTTACATGAGCGAGAAAAATTTATTTTTACTCTCATACTGGACAGAGATATTTGAATTTGTTACCACTTTTTTTTCAGTCGATTGAGCATTCTCAAACCAAGTTTTATGTGGAAAGAAAAAGAAAATGGGTCCGGTGTGAATTTAAGACAAAAAAGATAAATAAATAATAAAAAAAAAATAAACCCTGTCACTGGATTTTTGAAAGGGGACTATCTATAGGCACGCACAGTCGTATGCTGTGGTAATTCGGACAAGAGACACTTATTATTTTTAAACGTAACACAATAAGGGATAAAGCTTAAGTACAGAAGAAGCCCTTTTAACTAAATCTCACTTTTATTTTTTATTTATTCTTTCTAAATTTCTAATTTTATATTGTCATATCGTTGGCATTTTTTAAGTAATAACTATAATAAGTCGTAATAAAATAAGATTTTGATTTATTATTGATATATTCTAATAATATAATAGAAATACGGCATCAATTTTGAAGCCCAGCCCAGCGCTGGCTAAATTTATACAATTAAATAATTTAGTTTAATGTACATTTTTTAATTTAATAAACTCACAGTTATTAAAATAAAATAAATTAGGTGTAAAGCTGATTTGTATCAACATTATTAAAATTATAGATCGAAAGTGATACTAAGCTAGGCGCTGGCTGATAAATTAAACTCATGGCCTCACAGGCGTGAATCGCCCAAAAAAAATAAAATAGAATAGCGTTAAAACTCTTATTTTAACATGTATTTTTTAAACATAATACAATAATTTTGTAATTAATTATCTAATTAAAAATATACAATCTTTCAATAAATTTCTAAAATATAATTTTTTTTCCTAGCGGCACTGCTCTTTAAAGCATTTTTTTTATTTGGTTTATTTTGCTTTTCATTCTGGTTGGTCGGTCATTCTAAGTTTAATTTTATATATATATATTAAAAGCGGCATAAATCTTAAAATCACAAAATAATGGAATACATTTGGTCAAAACTCCTAATGATTATTTATTTAAACATTTGTTATCTCATAATAGTTCTACTTGACGGAGACAATATTGATATAAATTTAATTTAGCGAAGGAGAGAACTAAATCCTTTGAAATCTTCAGCAGTGATACCAACATGTTTAATTAAAGTTCATGATCAATTTTAAATTTGACTTTTAATAATCTGTTTCAAATCCTGATTTGAATAATTTGTAATAAACCGGATATTATTCTATTTGCAATGTTGTTTAACTTAGCACACAATTAAGTTGAAAGACATATAAGTTAATTTAATAATTTTAAAAGGGATTTATTCTGTAATTTATAATTTAAGACAAATTTAACCTTAATCAATATTTAACTATCTCGGTCAATATTTAATCTATCTTTCTATCAGTATTTTGTATTTAGAAATAATTAACAAACTCCACTATACAGTCAATGAAGGAAAATAATCCTACCTTCTCAACAATGAGAAATAATTTTAAATTAACAAATGAATTCAGGCCCGTGTGACCATACTCTTAAAAGTGTAAATGCATTTTAAAATTATTTAAAATATTAACTAACCTTCAATATATATATGTATATATATATATATCTAAATCTAATTCAAGCTTAAACACAATAAACTGATTTGTTTTAAATAAAGATTTTTTAGTAGATTATAGATAAGAGATTAACATATAAAACTATAAAAACAAAACAACAAATAATCCATGAAGAAAACCGCACCGTTATACTATTATAAAAAAATTTAGCTAGGCCAAAAAAGAAATATATATTGATACAATATTAATAAATAAAAAGGATTTTTTTTTTGTTCAAATAATTTTAACCAATGAATCATTTAAGCATTATTAATGGTTAATAGAGCTTCTACTGCATGAGAAATGAAAATATTTGAGACAGTGAAACTTTGAATGCTTGATTCCTTAACATCTTATAAGGTCACTTCTAAGGAATATCATATATCGTACATTTATAATACACACATATAAATTCAATCAAAAACCATCATTACATGTTCTTAAAATAGAGAATAAAACCAACTTAGTCATTTTAAAATGATACTTAGGCATCAACAGGAAATAAATTAATATATAATTAATCAAGATAACTATTAATCATATCACTTAATTAGTAATATTGCACCCTAAACGAAAATATATATATATATAATTCAAGCGACATTCAGATTAAAACTAAATTTAAACATATATCCTTAATCGTAATTATGTAATAAAAAAAAAAGGTATAAAGTAATAACATAAATAAATTATGAGGCACACAAGTCATTCAGATTTCAGTCACAGAATGTTTCAACTTGAGTTTTAATTTAAAATAAGGATCACATTTTCCTTTAAATTAATACAAGGGAAAATTGGAGTTTGAAAACAAATATTTAACTGATTTCTGAAAGTCTTATGTCCACAGATTTTTTTTAGCCTACTTTGTGAACCAAATTAATTGAATTAACAAAGTTTCACTGCCAGAAAGAAGACGAAGAAATTTTAACTTTATAATTTTTTGTTTTGTTCAAATAAAAGCTTAAAATTGAAGGACGAAATTGGAGCGGGGAATCCTCAATAATCTCAACTATTTGTTTTGAAAACCCCTCGCTGATCAATCATAAATTCTTTTACTAAGTAAGGAACGAATCATTTCTTTTTTTTTTCGTTTTTCTTTTTTTGTTTTTTTTTTGGTTTTAATTCGCTCATGTCTGATATGTATCATGACAACCAAACATTTTTGTTTGTGTTAAAAATTTCCCTTTAATAATTACATAATTTATTTAAGGATTTTAAATGACACGTTCATACGACGTTTCTGAGCCATTTTTTCGACCATAGGCTCAAATGATGATTTAATATAATATAAACTCATAAAAGCATCTAGCATCGACTTGGAATTTGTTTTTTATTTTTATTGCTCCAGAAAATAGCTATATAGAAGAAGCGCTTGCTATAAGTACAGAAAGCTAACTATAAAGCCTAAATTTTCAAAACAGAACATGTTTAATAAAAGCAAACATGATCCAAGTATTTTTACAACACATTGGAGAAAAGAAAAAAAAAAGCATCGGTCTTAAATAGATTGATAGTTCATTGACATGGCGATATTATACACCTTTATATTTGACAACAAGGGGGCAGTGCGAAATGAACACAATTTTTTAACATATATTTATATATATATATATATATATATATATATATATATATATATATATATATATATACCAGCAGCAATAAAAGCTTCAACAATTTTCGGTTTTATAAATGGCCAATTTGTGTTATAAAGGAGATAACGATATTGCATACCGTTACATAAAAATAAAAATTTTAAAGATAAGGTCAAACCAGTGGTCAAAAATTGGATGGAAATATATTGACTATTTATTACAAACATTTCAACTCAAATAATAATAATAAGGGATAAATGAATTATTTAAAAAATAAGTAAATTATGCAATGAATGATATAAATGCTAAAAAAAGTAATAAAATATCTAAAATAAAAAACTTTCAGGCATTGGATTTAGAGAACACCCTAGATACTTTAGCCGACGTGCCAAGATGGCGAAACTAAACTGGAACGTTAACTATTATCGTTTTAAGATTACTTTACTAATTTTTTTTTATTTGTTCTTAGCCCTCCACTAAACAACTTTGAATATTTATTTCTAAATTAAATTTTAAAATTTTCAATTTACACGACTGTAATTAATTTTTAGATACTTATTATTGCTCTTATCGATTTTACAAATCTACCACTGTTTTCTTGAATTTTTCAATATTTAAATCATTCTCTATACATTGTTTTAGACTGCTTGAGTTCCGCATCAATATATTTGTTTGCAATTAATATTTAAATTTTGATCCTCTTTTTTACCATGGCTATGACCTATCTTCATAGTAATTTATATTGTCAACAAATAATTATTCAATTAAAAAAAAGAAATTATCCATGCCATAACAACCGACTTTTATAAAAATGAGCTACAAAAGATAAATAACCACGTTTAAACAATGCTAACGCACAAATTGACCAATTCCAAAATGTGTAATAAGTAAAACCTTTATTAAAATTGTAACGGAGCATATTGTCCCATCTAAGCAAAATTAACTACCGTTCTTTCACTAATCAATATGGCCCAGTTATGTACAAATATTTATATGAAACATTCAGTTCAATATATCTATTTTTATCGAACGCTACGCTAGAATTATAGTTTTAATATATATACATATATATATATATATATATATACATATATATATATATATATATACATATATATATATATATATATATATATATATATATATATATATATATATATATATAACGTTTAATATTTTATTTTTTTAAGAGTAAAAACACTAATAAGACTACTTAATTTAAATTGTGCAGTTTGTCCGACTGATACCCATTATGTATTTTATATTTTTCATATTGTTATTTCTTAACGATGAGGCACGAATGAGAATAGTTTATAGACAAACCGATTTAAAAAAAAATTAAAAATAAACATGACCTACCACTAAACACCTAAACTCCTTAGAATCAGTTAAAGACAATTGACTGGTATTCATTTCGAATGTTTGAAATGAAATTTTTTTTAATTTTCTCTGATTATTTCCCCCTTTCTGATAATTTTGACAATGTTCCTTCAATTCGTAAATAATTATAAAAAGATTATATTACAAATACATCTGAGCTATGGTCAGGAAGCATAGCAAGAAAATAATAACAAATTTTATAAAATTTCAGCTAAACTTTTTGAAAAAAAATTTTCGATATCAGAATGAACTATTGATTTTAAATTTAGTTATTTCAATTATTTGAAAAGATACAAATATTTAATATATTCAATTGCATAAATTAATTTTAAAATGTTATTCTTAGTTTTACTTTAATAATAAAGCATCTAATGATTAACAGTATCAAATACCCACCACTTAAACATTCTTAGTAGTATAAAAATTAATTTTAAAATAAACACTCGGTGAAATAGTAGGGTATTTTTCTCAGTAAATATTTAAAAGAGTAAAAGTAAATTTTTATCAGATTATTAAATTAGTTTGTAAATCAGTTTAGTTATACCTAAGCTAGTATTGATTTTATAATGCTGTATTTTATTATATATCATCTAAAAACATACTTTTAATTAAGTAAAAAAAAAAAAAATATTCAATCACGGTAGTAGAAAAAAAACCCAGGTGTATTTGTAAAATAATCAAAACCACTTTTTATGATTAAGTTTGATAGAAAATTGGTTATAAACGTATTATAGTTTTTATGTGTTTTATGAATTTTATTACTGAGCTCGGGATATCTGAATTCGGTGAAATATAAAAGACAAAAATTAGGAAAATTTTTGTAATACAAAAATTAAACAAAAACATTTTGCTTTGTTAATATGTTTACTTCTTTATCAAGGTTTGGGGGGAAATATATAAACATTTTAAACTTAAATTTTCTAGTAAATAAAAAAAACAAACATTTATAACAAATACAAATAATCATGACTGCACAGATCCCGTTTTTCTTGCAAGTGCATTAAAAGAACGCTAAATATTAAATAACTTCCGAATGGAAATATTGCAACGACAGAGAGCTAAGCACTTTTTAATTTATAACAATAGAAAAATTGTAGACACACATCTGCCTAAAACACCGATCATTTTTTTTTTTTTTCCTTAAAATATCTTACACATTTCTTTAAAGAGGGAAAAGGGGTAACTTAGGAAATATTCAACGATTTTTTTGGAAACAGTCTTCAAGAGCCTTTTCTTAATCCATTACAAAAAATAATAATGAAAGGCCTGGTCATCATTTTTAACTCACTTCCCCCTAAAATACTCACGGGGATAACAAACATTACAATCAGAATATAATCTAAACAAAAAATAATAAGAAAAAATTAACAAAAAAAAAAAAAAAATGTACGCATTAGAAAACGACCACAACATCCATCCAGCTTAAGCTCATTTCAATAACAAATTTCTTCTTTTTTCCCTTTATTTTTTTTTTTATACAAAAACTATATATAAATATATTATATATATAAAATGAAAAAATTAAATTAAAATAAAGACATGTTAACAAATTACATTTCTAAATAGAAAAAATATATAAAACACCAACAAAAAAAAAGAAAGAATATATGCATTTGCTTAAGACTAATAATATTTTATTGAAATTATCAGTAGTAATAATAATTTATAACCTTGCTCCTTCATCAAGTTGCATACTAAAAAAATGATATCAAGAAAACGTTATTGTACTTTCAAGACAACCGAAGTTGTATCATATTCATGTAAATATATCTTTGTACTCTCGCAATGTTTTATGAAAACAAAACCCCGATAATTGCGACTAATCATTAGATCCAAGACGCGCGTATCTTCACAATAAAAAGGGCTCTAATCTCTCTACACAACACTAAACAGTCCATTGATAAATGTCTAACACATTTACACTATACACATACATACAAATATGTATATGTGTGTGTGTATATATATATATATATATATATACACACACATATACATGCATACATATGTTTGTATTTGTATATAATAATTCATACATAATTAATTAAGTAACTGTAACCTAACAGTTTGACATTGTATCCAGTTAATGAGTAAATATATATTATTATTATTATTATTATCAGCTACTGCGTGGACCTGAGAGGTTGGAAAGCGGAACCAAGGCTAGGCTTCAGCTGGAAGTTCATACTTGGCTTCAGCGGGTAATCCATCTCTGATATATCAACCATTGGTCTTCTGTAATAATAATTTTTTTAAAAATGTATTTATTGAAAGTTACAACTGCACATTGAATACATCAAGTAAATATAATAAAAGATTAATAATGTCCCGAGATAAAGGCAAGTAGAGAAACTACCCAGTGGTAGTATTCAACGTAATAATAATAATAATGCATATTAATGATAGTTATGATAGTAAGGAGGTAAATCATGAGAAGAGAAAAATGGAAATGAGGTCAAAACTATCACACCAAAGATATGCCAATCTGAGACCAATAAGCCTCTCACTGCTAGCAATTGCGGATGACGCTGTTTTCTCAGAGAATGACAGAAACCTCCAGCACAATGTTAGTAGATTAAAAGAAGAATTGCTGGCTATAAATATGATCATAAACCCTAATAAAAAAAAAAAGTGATGAGGGTAGGGAAGAAGTCAAGGAGAATAATGAGGGTCCTTAGAGCAGTAGATAAAGTCCTGGAACAGGTGGAGAACTTCAAGTACCTGGGAGCGCACGAAATGAAAACGGATATATCGATTTGGAAGTGACAGAGCGAATCGGTGCTCTGGGCAGGACATTTGAAGAGATTTCTTAACCGAAGACAAGTAAAAAAGGTAATAAAAGTGGCTGTATGTAAGTCAACATTCCTTCCTATCCTCATGTACTTTTCAGAATCATGGACAGAATACAATCAGCAGAAATGAGATTTCTCAGGAAGATTGAAGGGAAAACAAGAAGAAACCGAGCCATCCTAACAGGATGGCTAACGAAACCAACCGAGCTGAAATGGGGAGAAAATGAGGAAGAGGACAACCTAGGAAGAAGTGAGAAAGGAATTTTGAGAAGAGAGGACTCCAATGGAACAGAAGAGCACAGTTGGTGGAAGACCGGCAGAGCTGGAGAAGGCTGCGCAGAATTCTTCCTCACGCTGCTTAGGCGCGGTTATGAGGATAGATTATGATGATGATGATGAATGATCTAAACATTTCTTCCATTCAATTGGAAAACAACTTTTTTGAAGAATTATTTATATAATTATATAATATAGTAAGAGTAATAATGATTTGTTTATCACATTTCAAAAATGTTGAGGTGAAATATATGTAAGAAAATTAACAAAACAATAAATTCTAAAATATATATGAGTAGAGTACAAACCTGTCTTCAGTAAACCTAGTACTGACTCTTTCACACCCATCCGGCGGTTCCCGTGCCAAAAACCTATTTATTCTTGGGGATGTTCCCAAACCTCGACCTTCTTGTTCAGGTGAAGAATCTTCACTTACATCTGAACATTGAAATTGAAGGATATAAAATTAAAATTAAGAAATGAAAGGTATTTATATATATATATATATATATATATATATATATATATATATATATATATATATATATTACTACTACTACTATATATACCATATATTACTACTTTAGGAATGTCAGATACTTTTTACTTTCTTTTTTCTACATTAGTAATTAACGATATAAATTAAACAGAGCTGTTAAACTTGAGTAAAGAAGAAAGTGCTATAACTTTTTAACAGGAAAGAGACGTTGTCCCTGAGACAAGGCTATGAAAAGGAAGACGAGAAATGAAGTATGCTAATACTTAACAGAAATTGTTCAGTCGCAAACGAATCTGTCAAGATTAAAAGGAGTTAAGCTCCAATACATTCAAGGGAGCAAGATTGTGGGATATGGCTGAATTTTTTCCTATTAAAATGTAATTTGTTACATTTCTCAGAATTTGTTTTAATATTACATTAAAATAAATATTTTATTAACCTGTTTTAATTTTTTCTAATCGTACATTAGTTAATGGTGATTAATCTAGAGTAACCCTAGGTAAAAATAGATGTCACTAAAAGGTAATTGGCAGTACTAAAGTGGAAAAAACCAAAACAAACTCAAAGGTAAATTAAACAGCTTTGGAAAATCTGAAAGATTTCAAATACTTTAACTTTTTTTTTTGTTATGGCTCAGAAAAAGAGCGAAAAAAATCAAACTAATAAAGGCAGTTAAAATTATTAATAATTAGCAACGTACCATGCATTTCACTAGAAGGCCTTGAATCAGAAAGGTTGCTAAAAGGTCTTCCGCCAGGGGAATTTCTGGAAGGTGGACCTACAAAAAATATAGTTGTAAATATCAAAGAAGAAACAATTATATTAATAAATATTTATCACAGACTTGCTTCAGAATTTACCTTATCATCACAACTGAATCATACTAACTAAAAAGATCTCTAAAATACATAGCAGGAAAAAACAAAAAGATAACATACAAAAACTGGATTATTTATCTCTGTATGTATTTTTTTTTTTAATGTTCTTATTAACACTATGAAGTTTAATAAACAATTTTTCTCCAAAACCCTCTAATTATGTGTAAATGAATTAAACAATAATCTTGTTATTATATCAAAATTCTTATATTTTATTAATAGCACAGTAAAATAATAAAAAAAAATGATGTTTGTATGAAATTGTTTTAAACACAAATTTGCTAATAAACCAACATCACAGTCCTCACATTGAAATTGTGTTTTCTTGCTTTTATCATTTTTTTTTCCATACCACACGTTATATTTTCATCTTGTTATTCACATAAAGCAATGGAAAATGTCTTGCATTTATATTTAAACATTTGATTCCTGCATGCCAATGACAAAACAACATCGATAAAAATCGGACATTGCAATAGAGCTTGCAATTGTTTTCAAACAGGAGTATGCAAGTCTAAAGCATTTGACTTTCGCTTCTATTTTTGGAACTGGTGACTTTTAACTTTGAAATGTTTTTTTTTAGTTTAATAATCACAAACTATTTAAAGAGAATAAACGTTATAGTTCCAATAAAAATATTCATTCAAAAATCACATATTAACTATATATCTACAATTATAAGTGGTTAAGTCTAATTTTATCCAAAATGATTTTCTTGTACTTAAGTAATCAGAATCGAGTTATTTTTGTAGTGAATAAGGGGTTAAGTAAGGCATTGACTTGAAGGAGTTATTGCTTATATTACAACTCCATTTAAAGCTAAAAACTAAAAGAATGATACGACTCCGGTTATCTAAAAGCAGTTAACTCTCTCTGGACAAAATCCAACAACCACTTAATCGCCGGGGCTGTAGGTATTTCCTGTTTCAATTACAGAGGCTCTAATAAAACAAATCAAGGTCTTCAAACCATCAATAACCTTTTAAAAAGTACACCTTACAATTCTCAGGTCTTTAATGAAATAAATACATTAATATAATAACATTGAAAGATAAACATAGAGAGTAGCGTGTACATAACAAAATACTTTTATAGCCTACGGCATGGAGTTCAAATGCTTTACCTGATGAAGGAGCCGTGAATGCGGGGGTCTGCGTATTAACAGACCTCGTTTCTCTTAGTAAATCGGCCACTGGTGCTCTGTGACCCTCTGGAGTATTTTCAACTCCCTAAAAAAAAATATGATAAAAAAAAATGAATCACAAAATTCCCTTCCTTCATATCATAAAACAGATTAATTTTTTAAGCCTTCTTTTGTCGAGGCTATATTATTAAACTATAACAAACTAAGTACTAAATGGAAGAAGAGGAGGGTCGAAACAGTGAGCACCAGTTTTAAAATTAAGAAAATAAAATTTTAAAAATTCACTTTTTCCTAAGCTAAGAGGAAATCAAGCGTTTGTAAGAATAAAACTATGTGTTATTTCCTCTGCAACTGGTTTTAATCTTTAAAATATTCATCAGGTTTCATCAAAATACAAAACCAATAATAATTAACTAAAATAAATTTGCATCACTACAACCCATTTTCAGAACTTGGAAGGGATCTTACTGTTTCTTAACCGACAGTTGTGCAGAAAGATGATTTAAATGAGACCACACCAGGTTAAGGGTACCCACTTTAGAGGCTGGGTGAGCTCCCATATGACCACACAATACTCAACTGATAGGATCATAAGATCATAAATCAAACCACAACTGATAATAAAATAACTTGGTATTGCAAATTTATCAAGCGTGAGAAAGGTCTATAACTCAATACTAATTGTGGATAAAATAAAAACTAATCTTTATAAAAGAAAATCCCTTGATATCAAGGCATAAATCAAGAAAACAATTATGTAAATAGCGAAGCAATACAACTATTCCAATAGAACAATTTTCAAAAAGAGATAAATAATTAGTAAAAATTTATTAACTGGGTAATTTATAAGCAAAATCTAATAGACCACACTAATAACAGTTGAATAAATAGAACACAATGATATGTGGTTTATTTGTCTTGATTTTGATTCCTACCGAAGCTTACCTAATAATAGGTATATATAGATAGCTCATATACAATTTTAGTATAAGAATCAGATGTATATCTTAAAATTACAATTTTAAAGCATATGTAGTCTTACCCAATAATAATTCAACAATGATATTTTTTTTTAATTTATCAAATCAAGATCGATACTAGGTATGATAATCATTAAATGTAGAGTTTCATTGGTTAAACAGGCCTCGAATTTTAAAACTGTCACCTTTTATCGACTAGATTAGTTAAATCTTACTTTTCCTGGTTCAGACACTAGTGATAGTGGAAATGTCAAAAATAATAAACAAAAATCATTTTTAAGCCTTATAAAAAATATATATACATATAAATAAAAATATAAATTTGTCTACATATAATAAAATGATAGACTATCAAACAATCAAAATTGTCTTCCGTTTCGGAATAGACTGTCAAAAATGATACCTTTCTGTCTTCTCTTTCGAGACCGCTGAAATTCGGTGTAGATCGAAGCACTAGCCTTTCAATTTCTTGGTTAAGTCCTTCAATTGAACTTCTCATGCGGTGCCGATGAGAAATATGAGTATCTCCACCTCCGAGTAAGGAGAAAGCTGCGGTTCTCTCCCGACTGGAGCCTTCTTTAGTTCTCTGCATTCTGTATCAAGCAAATAATTAGTTTGATAAAAATATTAATAACAGATAATTTTAAAATGCATTAAATAAAGAACAAGCGTTTTATTTAATTAATGTGAAAGTAAGTGCGTACAATCAAAATTCTAATTTATAAGAGTGTAAAATTGTATTTTGTAATAAAATTAATAAATATTATATTTAAGCCTGAACTTCAATCAAGCCCATTTAGATGAGACTGATTATTTAATTTAAAAGTACTTAGAACTTAATAAGCTTAATTAAGGCAAAATTTATGATTCCCGTTGTTGGATAGTCATATTAGCAACAGTAGCATAGCATAAAATGAATAAGCAAACTAAGTTTTAAGCACTTAATCCATACAAGGTATTTATAACAATCATAATTAAAGAAGTGAACTGCAAAACATTTCATTTCTGGGTAATCATCATACTGGTGTAATAATAAACCTTTCCTGAAATTCACATCTTAAACGTTCTGTATCGGTAATGAAAACATGAATGTGAAACATATTTACATAAAATTTATTAATAAAAAATGTTATGAGGATTGTTATCCACTAGAATGAAGTTGTTTGTTCATTTAACGTCACTTTATGCTGCTACAGCTAATCAGACGATGCTACAGTGGGAGCTCTAAATTTTACAGGCTCAGGACCCAACTATTTTGACAACTTATCTCAACTATTATATTTTGCCTAGGCAACTTTGATCATTGCTTAGAAAAGAGAAAAAATTCAAAGAGAAATGTAAACCCGAAAGTATAATGAAGAGCAGCTTTTGTAGTAAATACTACAAAATAGTTACTTAATACTTCGAAAATTAAAAATAAGATTTAGTGGTGTGTTTAATAAAACACTCTATTTTATAAGGACAATAATTATTCATAAATCCTAAAAAAAAAACCTGTATCACTACAAACCGTGAACGGGTATAGGATTCAGTACATGGTTGAGACTGTACTGTTTCATGGACAATGGTTCTGCAGCAGATTTCCCCTCCCCCCTTATTTTAGGTATCCTATTTTTATAATATTTTATAGAGGCTGGGTGAGGCATAGGAGGGTCCTAAATCCTATACGATCCATCTCCGGCTGCAAACAGACTACATAAAATCCATCTCCGGCTGCAAACAGACTAAATAAAAGTCTTGCCCGCAGCGGGATTTGAACCAAGATTTCCGGCATGGCAACTCAGTGCTCTACGACTGAGCCACTCCCCTACCCTTATTCATAAATAAAGGCCCTAAAAATGTAATGTGTATAAACCATTTGTGCTGTGTCCATTTAACATGATTCTGTAATTAAATAATAGTCATAATTTTTTGTAATAGCAAGAAAATTGTGAAATAAATCCATCACAACTGGTAACTAATTCAAAAATAACCGAACCCATTGTAAACATCAGCCCCCGACTTGATAAAATTTAAGTTAAATTTTACTTTATTTTATAAGTTAAATTTAACAATTGAAAGATTTTTCTACAGAAACGTTTATAATAACCTGTGTCGAATGAGTTTCTCTAACTTATCCTCATTTGCAGAATCTTGATGCCTAAGAACCTTCCGAGGATCTCCATACCACTCCTCTGTCTGTAACAATAAAACAGTTTAATATTATTCCATTGTTATGATTTTAATGAAAATTAAATTAAAAAAAAAAAACACATAAGAAAGTATATTTTCAGAATATCATAAGTTATATATAAATTTCAAAATAAAAATATGATATATTTTTTTGTATTTATCATTTTGTTTTAATCTTCATACCATCTGTTTCATAAGACAATAAATAAATAAATATGAACTGAACAATAATTATGATATATTAAAATAAAGATATAAATAAAATAATTTATCCTTTTTTTTTTTTTTTTAATATTGTATTCAACCTAAGCAGTTTAAATAGTGGATTTCAAAACAAGTTTTGTTCAATATTATAAAATGCATTTATAATATTGAATGATAATCATATATCAAATTTTATGTGCGACAGTACTGATATAAAATAAATTCGGTAGACATTCTTCAGAAAAATTATTATATTTATTTTACTTATGTACATTAAGATTTATAGATTAATTAGTTTAAATCATTTTTAACGAACAAAAAAAAAATAATGAGTTTATAGGTCAATTCTAGAAATGACCGTAAATAGCACGGTACTGACATTAAAGTGACAAACTCTAAGTTTTCTCTGGACTCCAAGTTTTATTATACGAAAGAAGCGATGGAATATGTTAATCACAATCTATTTTATAAATTTTTTTTTTAAATATTTTATTTGAAAAGAAAAGATATGGCTAGGACCGGGACTCGAACCCGGGTCTCTCACCCCGGTCCTGGCCATATCTTTTCTTTTCAAATAAAATATTAAAAAAAAATTATATCATATAACAATAAAATAAATTATAATTATTTTATAAATAGATTGTTAATTGATGAGCAATGAGAGCAAACAGTACGTGACATTAATAAACACCATTAGAATGGAATCACCTACATAGTGACAAAAATGTTTGACATTACCATCCACCATTTAATTTCTAAATGGGGCCCAACGAAACATCCCTATGAAGTTAGAGAAAAATATTAAGTGTTTTGGATGTTTTAGATCATAACACCCAACACTTAAAAAAAAAAATAAAGTTGTAATTTTTTTTAGAGAGTGTAAGTGGAAAGTTGCATAACTATTTGAAAATAATTAGCCATAGTCAAATAACTCGAATTGTTTTTATTTAATATTCATAATACCTATTGTTCATCCATAATTCTCTTCGAATTATAGTATTAACGCTCCATTTGGTCAATGGCTATTTTTTTTTTTTTTATTTAAATTAGATTACTATTATTAATATGAAAAGGCAGTACAGATATAATAAGTAATTTCATTATAATTCTTCTATTTTGACTATTTTGTGAAGGTAGAAGAGACAGAATGTCAGAGAGAATGAGACGACCCTGGACGTTATAAAAACAGCAGTCACACACATCTCTCTGCCAAAAATAGCATCACTTTTACTACGCCTGAGTTTACAGCCAGCTTGCCAAAACTTTACACACATCTCATAAACAAACAACACATTCAAACTAAACAATAGTATTTATTAATATTATTATAAAAATAACGTATTTAATTTAAAATATAGTAAATTAATTAACTATATTTAATTGGGTTGCACTAGGACTCGATCATCTATTAGCCCTGAAGATGGTCTCAAAATTAGGTTGAAACTTAGGCACAAATAAAATAGATGTAAATTATTTTGTGTAATTTTTTTACTGCACCTCTTGACCAGTTTACACTCTTCTAAGAACTGTCCTGTCAACCATTTATACATTTATATTTAATCAAAATTTATCTAGACTTATCTTAGAGAGTCATCAAATGACAAAATTAAGAAGCATGTGAAGAATAAAAAAAAATCAGTTAAAAAAAAAGACAATTATATGACATAAAAAGCTGAAGATGGCATGATCTGTACATATTTAAGCCTAAGTGTACATTTTGGAGAAACTTGAATAAGGTCATGGTCAAAGGTCAACGAGAAAACGCAAAAACAAGAAAATGTTTATCTTTTTTCATTGATCACATTACACTATTTTTCCAAAAATAATAACTGTATGGTGGTAATGGAACTCATCATTACACTATTATAATTATTATTTAATACATCATTACCATATCAATATAACTTCCGCCATAACATTTTCATTTAACTTACAAACCCACACATCTTCACATAAATAATTATATATATTCTCCTTTTTTACTACAAAAAAAAAAAAAAAACTTGTACCACTATAATTCATGAAGGGTGTTAGGTTCAGTACTAGGCAGAAACTGTAAATAATTCCAAGCCTACAGTTGTGGAGGGTGGTGGTATGGCCGAGATCACGCTCAACAGCAACTTTCAAATACAGTCGAACCTGGATAAGTGGAATCTCTTGGTGACAGGATTTCAATTCCACTTAAACAAGGTTTCACTTATCCAGGTCATTAAGGTTGTACCACTAAAAGAGGAGTTTCTCTAACAAGCTTCTCAATACAATTTAGAGCATAATTTTTGGTGATTGGTAGCCTCTGTGACTTCTTCTTGGTTGGGATTGTCCAAATTTTCATTGTCACCCGACATTTTAGATTTTTCTAGAATTTCTTCATCATTCAGTTCTCCTGCTGTTATAATTTTGCCATCTATGTGAAGATACTGTTTAAATGTTGGAAGCTTCTCATAGGTATCCCAAACAGTTTTTCCTAATCCTGTGGCTGAAGTCCTGGTATCTGTTTTCGATTCTATTTGCACATCATCATCATCAGCCGTGTTTTAAAGTGTAAACATGTGCCTTATGTATACCCTTTACGCACCAATCAAAACAAAACAAACTCTTCTATAGCTTCATGTTTTCTTAGTATGTAGTTATGTAAATTCCACTTATAGAGGTAAATAAAAAAAATTGTCCCATTTACAGCTGGCAATTTCCACAAAAATTGATTCCACTTGAAAGTGAAAACATTTCAGTTAAAGAGTTTATTTACCATATATAGTTTTGTACCACTTATGGAGGTATTCCACTAATGCAGCTACCACTTATCCAGGTTGAACTGTACCTCTATTGAAAAATTAAGTTTTTTGAAGGAGTAATATATATCAAAAGACAGCTCTTTCAAATATAAGCATGTTTTATCGATAAGAGTATTTATGCAATGATCACTCATATATATGTAAATATTTTATTTTTTAATTAATATTTGTTTACAATCGATAGATATTACAATTTTAATTCTCCAATAGATAAACAATACCTTGTTGTTAAACGTTGCTATTAATACCTTGCAACCTACAAATTCCTAAAATGGTTGGTCACCTGCCAAACACTGGGACTGGCCATGATAATGAGATGAGGTCAAATAAAAAGAACACATTACTGAGGAACACTCATTCATTGATTAAAAATATTACTAGGGCTTATTCGATATCTCAGATTTATAAATTTATTAATTTTTTTTTTTAATTGTGCCAATTTTCAGCTTACGTTGTAGGCCATCATCAAGGCAACGAAATAGTGGATGCCGAGTCTGTGGTGTATAAAAAC
The DNA here is from genome assembly GCA_037127475.1 of Arma custos. Taxonomy (NCBI): domain Eukaryota; kingdom Metazoa; phylum Arthropoda; class Insecta; order Hemiptera; family Pentatomidae; genus Arma; species Arma custos. Next base: position 1,915,396 of record CM073763.1, on the reverse strand, counting down.
ATTAAAATTAAAAATATATCTTAAATTACCTGAGTGGAACGATCGACTTGAAGATTACTCAAATACAAGGACTCCCTTGGCCACTGACCCGTGAGATAGATTGTGTCCAGCGAAGCCGTCCTCCTCATTGATGGTACATAACCTGGACCGACTCGTGGCCTTAAAACCTCATTTTTGCCTGAAATGAACATTTTAAATTTAAAAAATACCGTAATAATATTTTAATGAAACATTACATAACACTTCTTCAAAATAACAATTAAATAACTCAAAAATTGAGCCAAGTCAATTTCATTTCAGAATTTCAACACCATCTTTTCAATAGTAATGCTTTGCTTTATCAATACCCAAATTTTTATTTTTTTTAACTCACCTAGTTTAATTTTGACAAGACATGGAACTTCAAAATAGGTTTCAAAATATTGAAAAATTAGGTTTTTTTGAGTTATGACATTGTCCTTATGAAGGAGCTCTATATTAAATAATTTATTAAAAAACATGATGGAAGCATATACAACACAACTTTCACTTATCATCCTATTACAATTATCTAATTTGTAATTGTTAAAGAATTGACAAATGATAGAAATACAAGAAATAGTTTTTATAAACAAATTCAGTAAAATTATCTTGGGTTGAGTATTTGGAAAGAATTGTATACAAGTCAAAGGTTGTACAGGGATATGATTAGACTAAGATAACACTCCACTGGCATATTTACCCTCCCCCACGTGAGCTAGGTGAGCCCAGCTAAGGTCAGCCGTTCCTACAGAATCAATCCACAGCTGATAACAGAATAAATAATTTATAACTAGTTACAGTCATATCAAATCATGTATTCATTAATTTTTTTTTATTAGATAGCAATAAGTACAGTCTGCCACACTTAAGGGTAAGTATTAATGAGTATAAGTATTAATGACCACAGGAGCTTCCAGTCGCGTCACTGGATTGATGCCAGTGGAGACTGAATAAGATAACTAGAGCCGCAAACAGTGGAGACATGAGCTTAGATGCTGGCGACTGCCAGAACTTGGAACGGCATAATCACAATAGATCTCTTGGCCATTGCAGCTTCGACCTCTTGGCCATTGCAGCTTTGACCTCTTGGGAGGATTAAAAGGATGGGTGGTAATGTAATATAATTATTACCTAATTTAAAATCTTCAGCTTTCCAACCATCTATAGTACCATTCTTGTGTTCAGAAATTTGTTTTAAACCTGGGAAAATTTTTTTATTTTCTTCATTAAATAATTATAAAAATATTTCTTAGTTCATTTATTACCATTTGTATTACTAGTAACAACGAGACATGGCCTTAATTTTTTTAAATAAAATTAGGTATACATTTTAGGGAGCCATTTAGAAAATTTCGTAATTGTACTCTGTCAGATTATTTGGACAAGGATTAAATCTAACTGATATTAAAAAAATACTTAATTTTTCATTGGTAATAAACAGTTTAATAAAAATTGATACGAGCTTTTTTTGATAAAGCTGAAAAATCTGTAAAATCGATCATATAAAGTGGCTCTTTTGCACTACTTTTCCTTAATATGGATATTTCATATATTAATAACAGAAAGTAACAAAATAACATGAAGCAGAAAATAAGCCATGTTTGTATTTTTAAGAGGAGATTTACTTTAGTATGATTTTAAAATTTCCGAGAACTTAGAAGACAATTTTTTTTTTATTCCTTTATCTTTTAACACGTGGATATTATATCCGATAAATTTTTGATATTAGCACTGTGGTACACTCTGTTATTCACTAGATTAGAGCAGTGTTATTTATCATTGAGGACATGATAAACCGTTTGTTGATATCCACTGACTAAAAGGTGATGTTTATTACAAAATTTATCAGTTGAAATCCATTATCCGAGTGTCTTCCGTGCAGGTTATCAAGATTACTCTACCATGAGTCCTTACAAATGTTAGCATGGATATCACTTAATGTCTGGATCATATTTGACATTTTTCTAGGAACTTTTAAAAATAAACTTTTTCATCATTTTATTTATTATTTTTTAAAATATATTTATTGAAATTTACAACTGTATACAGAATACATCAAGTAAATATAATGAAAGATAAATCATGTCCAGAGACAAAGGCAAGTAGAGAAACTACCCGGTGGTAGTGCTCAAATAAAAAGTTCAGATTAGAAGGTCACGAGGCCGAGGCCATCTTCTTTTCAGACGCCTAGGAGGATTATCAGGAATTGAAGAGGTTTCTATGTTTGAAATCAGTGGGTTTGAGTGGAAATGAAGTTTTTTATGAAAAGATTGATATCGGATTTGGGCCAAATCAGCAACAAGTGGGACATTAAGGTCATTATGGATTACTTTGTTCGTAACAAAGTAAGGAGCATTGAGGATTTTACGAAGGATTTTGGATTGTAAGGATTGAATACGAGAGGAATTCGATGGCTTACTGGAGCCCCAAAGCTCTATTCCGTAAGTGCAGATGGGTCTAATGGTTGTCATGTATATGAATCTTTTGTAATTAATTGGGAGCTTAGAGAGTCTGTCTAGTAAATGTTGAAGTAGCCTGAAACGGCGAGTTGTTTCTTGTCATTTTAGTCTAGTATGAGGATTCCAAGTTAAGCATTTGTTAAGGTATAGTCCTAAGTACCAGGCCTATTCTACAGAAATCAGTGGGATGTTATTAAACGATACAGGAGGGCAGGAAGTCATTGGTTTACGACAGAGGCATCGTTTTATTAATACTCTCATATAGTCGAAAAATTATACTTTTATTCTAAACTTCTGAAGTGCATTAGATTGGCTGTAAGTTATACAAGGGTTTACTTTCTTTCCAACTACAATTTTCCTGTAAGCTTAACAACTGAAAAAAATCTTTTCTGTTCATTTTGCCATCTATATAGCAAAATAGCTCTTCAACTCCTGAATTACCAATATTTCAATAACATCCTTAGAAATTTTGATGTATAAAAACAACAAACGCCACCAGAATATATTGTCATTTCCACCTGATCCCCCCATTTTTCATAATTACATCAAGGTTTATCTTCTTTATTAAGTTCTGTAGCCTGGAGGGTCAGGATTGTTTTATTAAGGACTTCCTTTTCTAAGGTGATTCGGGTGTTCTTTTCACAAATGTAGCCATACACAGAAACTACTGTGATAAAAAATTAAGGTGAAATTGTCATTTAAAACTCCCGGGCATTAGGAAGACAGGTAAATTTTTTTTTCTTAGGTTGGTAGGACTGTCTATAACATTTGCCAAGCGTCTATTTGTCAAAAGGTTTGATTATCTCCGAGTTACACGTGTTTTTGTAAACAACCGAAAGTAAATTTTTCGATTTTTACAATGGGTGATTTTCTTGAGGAAAGAACTTCCATCAAATTTTGTTTGCGGAACAAAAAAAAAATCAAATGTAAAAATCGAAAAATTCACTTTTGATTGTTTACAAAAACACATGTAACGGAGATAATCAAACCTTTTGACAAATAGACGCTTGGCAAATGTTATAGACAGTCATGTTAGAGAAGAATTGGTCGACTGTATCTTCTAATTTAAGGAAGAAATTAGAAGAAATTATTTTCTTTGACTGCACCCCCAACTATTTCTTCCTTAAGTTATAGACAGTCCTACCAACCGAGGAAAAAAAAATTTACCTGCCTTCCTAATGGCCGGGAGTTTTAAATGACAATTTCACCTTACTCTTTGATCACAGTATTAACAATCTAGCGGTATCATAATACCTTAATCCACATATTAATATTTTTATCATAACTTTGAAGGGTCAAACAGAGCCAACAACCTTAAATGTATAGTTGAAAAATTTGAAATTGGCAGGAAATCAAATTAAACTTCACTCAGAACAATTAACTCTTTATGGACTAAATCGACTTAACCACGTATTCACCAAGTTGCAGAACTGCTGTTTTCCTTTATGTTTCTGTTATTTACATCACATCTGAGAACTTGTAATTATCCTTGGAAATAGTAACATTTTTTTGAGTGAGAAGTAAATTTTTTCTTAAAAAAACACAACAAAATATACCCCTACCATCAGAAAAAAATTAAATCAATGGAGTGCGCAGTAACTAAGGAAAAAACTAATTAATATGCAAACTAATACTAATTGACGATGATATTCAGAACTGTAGAGCAAAAACATTTTATCTTATTTCCAAATATTTTTAGTTTTTGAGGTGTACAGGTAAGAAATGATTATCTGCTATGATAAAGTATCCATAAACAATAATAAAGCAGAAAAATATTTGAATACTCCTCACTTTACATATCAATTATAAATATAATTTTTATATAACCCCGATCAAAACTAGGTAACTTCTAATCAATTCCGACGATGAATAGTGAAAGAAATAAAAAATTAAATGGCATATAAAGACAAAGTATAATAAAACAATCAGCTTAAAATGATTATTTTTAAACTAGGTTTCATGTAAACCAGTTAATAAGCACCCATACTGGGCGATAAAGGTGGGGAAAGCAATAGAACCACAAACATCTTATTTTTAAATATTTCTGTATTGTGATGAATGATTGATAAAGTTAAGAACATATATATAAAAAAAAAAAATTGTACCACTACAACCCGTGAATGGTCTGGGTTCAGTACATGGTAGAGACAGGACTGTTTCATGGACAACGGTTGTGCAGGGAGGTGATTTGTCCTAGATCATGCTCAACAGCCAGATTTCCCCCCCTTATTTTGGGGAAGCAATTTTAGAGGCAGGGTAAGCCCCATGAGGGTCCTAGATCCTATATGATCCATCTCCGGCTGAAACAGACTTAATAAAAGTGTTGCCTGCAGCGGGATTTGATCCAGACTTTTCGGCAACTCAGTTCTCTACCACTGAGCCACTCCGCTCCCTAAGAATATATAAGGTTCAATAATTAATCCAAGTACATAAAGTAAACATGATTGGCTTTCAAATTAAACTGCAAAATAAGAGAACTAAACATCAGTCACAAAAATTGACAGTAGATTATATATATACATAATCTGTTATTAACAAATTCTAACACCAACCATAATTAAAACCACACTAACCTGAACAATATTATTTGATCACTAATCTAGAAACATAAACCTAAGAAATATTATTTCAAACAACATTGTATGTTTTTTTTTAAAATTGTAACTTTTATGAAAATATAATTTTTCGTAAACTTATTATTCATTAAATTAATTATTGTTTAAAGAAAAAGTTTAGACTTATAAAGATCCCCTATACATCCTGAATGAATAAAGTTGGGAAACCACCGATTTACAAAATATCTTTAACAATTCTCTGTAAAGTGAAAACATTTAAAAACAGAACTTTAAAAAATTATAAATTTATCTACATCATTCATTAATTATAATATCAAGGACAAAACCTATTTTACATAAAGCACAAAATAGAAAGTTTTAAGTTTTCTTAGGTTTTAATAATAATAATAATAACGCTTGGTAAATCAAAAGGCTCGATGCGGAGACCAACAAAACAAGTTAACAAATATCTGCCGATAAATTACTTTCCGAAACCCAAGAGAATTCTGTCAGTTTGAGATACAAACATATCATTAGACAAGCATCAATTATCTTGTTTTAGCAAGAAATATTAGTTACAACAATGTCAAACCTAGGTAGAGTAATCAGTTCAAGGTATACTATATAACAAAACAATCTATAATTCTCAACTAAAAAAAAAATTAATTTCAATTACTGATTGTATGATAATGAGGAATAAGTTGGTAATGATCCTAATGATTTATGCATATTCTGAACACTTCCTACCTCTTCACCACACTACGGAGTACGGTTGGTAAGTCAAGGCCATTATGACCGAGAGAGTTAAAGGTGTAACTTCAAGTCTACTATTGAGCCATTCTGAATCTGCTCTGGGCAGACAGGTTAAAATTAATTCTGTATCAGATCGAAGGTATGAATGTTAACACTCTGTTATGTTGATATCCCGTAGAAATAACATGTGACGTTAGCCTCAAGATGATTAGAAAAGGAAAATAAAGAACCTAACAAAATTTGGTAACCCAGGGATCCAAATCTTTCCATGGTACAAAGTTGAGTTATGAAATGGGTGAAATGGCAACAATACATAATCAGAAGAAACATTTTTCAACTCAATGTATTAAAACCAGTCACCATAGAACAATCAAACAATTAGAAATATGAGCTGTTTTATTTGAAAGTGCTTGAAGTCCATTTTTTCATATTCACTATCTCATAAGGTTTCCATTTCAATTAATTTAAAAATATTGGCAACTATCTCATAAGGTTTCCATTTCAATTAATTTAAAAATTTTGGCAAACGGGCAAATGCTGAACAATATACAAACAATTAGAAATATGAGCTGTTTTATTTGAAAGTGCTTGAAGTCCATTTTTTCATATTCACTATCTCATAAGGTTTCCATTTCAATTAATTTAAAAATATTGGCAACTATCTCATAAGGTTTCCATTTCAATTAATTTAAAAATTTTGGCAAACGGGCAAATGCTGAACAATATACAAACAATTAGAAATATGAGCTGTTTTATTTGAAAGTGCTTGAAGTCCATTTTTCATATTCACTATCTCATAAGGTATCCATTTCAATTAATTTAAAAATATTGGCAACTATCTCATAAGGTTTCCATTTCAATTAATTTAAAAATATTGGCAACTATCTCATAAGGTTTCCATTTCAATTAATTTAAAAATTTTGGCAAACGGGCAAATGCTGAACAATATACAAACAATGAAAAATATGAGCTGTTTTATTTGAAAGTGCTTTAAGTCCATTTTTTCATTTTCACTATCTCATAAGGTATACATTTCAATTAATTTAAAAATATTGGCAAACTGGCAAATGCCTTTATCACTTATTACAGAATGACATTTTAATCCCTGTGCACCTTTTAATTTTTTTTTATGAAATAATAATCATCAACAATATTTAAAATAATAAACAATTTTGTTTAGATCCAAATGTACTTATACTACTTTCAAATATTACTTAATTCTCTTATCTTTGAAAAAAAAAAAAAAAAGCAAGTGCCATTCTTCATCAAAGAAAAATAATTTTTATGATTTCAGCAATTCAAACTAATGAATATCAAAATGAAATATTTATCATTACAGTATCAATTATGGAATAAATTGTTAAAAGAAAAACATCGAATAAAGCCCTACACTTTATTCATTAATAAGAGTTATGTTAACCATTGCTCAAACAATTATTGATATTATAATAAAAAAAAAATACTATACAAATAATAATACACCCGAAATAAAATGTGATGTCAATACTTTATGAAGATTAATGATATACCAATATCACTTTCAAGCGATAAATATTAATACTTATTATACTAACATATTCTATAAACTTTTATAATAAATAAAAATTTCACAATTGAAATACTATTAACTCTTCAAGATTATATGAAATAAATATTTTTTGATGTGCCCATAAGAAAATGTAGAAAAATTAATAACATCAAAAATAAGTGAAGAAATACGTACAGATCTTAACTAGTTAAGAGTAAAAATGCACACTAAGATATTCCATTAAAAGCTTTTTTATCTAACCAATTTATTATATTTGAAAAACTTGTTTGAACTGAGATAGCACCTATGGAACATAAAACAGGGAAGCAATACATTGTATCTCATGATACTCTCTATTTAGATAATTTGAGTTATTTTTAAAACAATCCGATTAACAAATGTTATTATTGATAGGAGAGAAAACAATAACATCAATAGATCTTAAAAAAATGACACCACACCTCAAGGTGATTTTCAGAGTCAATGTCAAGGTTAAGAGAAACAAAATTAAAAAAAAAAAGTAAAAGGAATCAGTTAAGCATGGATTGCATATTAAACAACTACAGCTCCATAAAATTAGTTAATTTACAATTGAAATAAACCATAAAGTTAATTAAACCAATTATTTTGTAAGTAGATGTGAGGTAAGTTTGTTTGTTATGTTTGCATTAGCTGTAACAAATCAATCAAATGTACACCATTAAGATACATTAAATAAGAGATCCAATACTATATCTATGAATAGTATTGGGAACTTAAAGATAAACTAGGTTTATTGTTTAATCATTAAGAAAGATGTTAAACAATAAAACATCACTATAAGTAAATCATTAACTGTTTTGTTTTTTAAATAATCAGTTGAAACAATAGGCTTTGGTTTGATTATGATATTATAAACGACTTTTGTCTTTTACTCTGTCTGTAATGATAGATCTATTACGACACTAATTCAATAACAGAACATCATTGAACTTGAAGCAAATCATGAATGAAAGATAACTGATTTGGATGATTTAAAGTCAAAGAATGTAAGTAGTTTTCTTTCGCTCGAAATCATTAGAAAACAGTAAATTGTATGTAGGTCGAAAACACGATATGATGACAGGAATTAGTCAAACAGTATGAAAATTAACACCTTTAAAGATAAATCAAAAGCTTATAAGGGGGAAAATGGAGGATGAATGAATCAATGAAACAAACAATTGAATAGGATTAGAACTGTTAAGTAAATGGAATAGGGTATTTGTCAATCAATTAAAACAAGATTATTTAAGTAGATGATATAAGTGATGAAGTTGTGTGAGATGATATTTATAAAAACTTTTGTTCAAATAATGTTTTATCATTTTTAAAAGATGTTTAAATACCTTTGTAATTAACAGCTCCTGGACTTCTCAAACCCGAAATATTAGCATCAGGTGAAATACGTGCTTTGGAGGATATCGACGGGGACAGAGAAGGACTTTTGCTTCGTCCTTCTTTAATACTATTGTTTTGCCTCGTCAAAGAGGACACAGGCAATGTCGCTTTTAGGGGCCCTTGTTTGGAAGACGGCGATCTCCGGACCCATTGAGAGCCCTGTACGGACATCTTGATTCTCTCCGGTTTGATGTATCATTTATTCTCCCTCTTGGGCTGGGAATAATACCGATATTAGAGAGCGGCGAGGCTAAGAAACGAAAAGACTAATAAACGATAATGCCGGTAGGCTTTTTATAATGGCGAGACAGGCTACATTATAATATATATTCGACGGGATGCAGAGAGAAGTTGAACAGCTTTGAGTAACGATTGGCAGGGAGAGAGAAAACGGTGAATGAAGAGGCACTAGAATGCACTGAGACTACTACGAGTGACCATATGGCAGCCTCCGCTATAATAAAAATCCACCCCCCTCCACCCCCCCTCGACCAGCCACCTTCCCGATAATATCTTAACCCTACTTCTTAATTACAACTAATAATTAATATTTTAAATACTACAATAGAGCCCCTGAACAATTCCAAGCATCAACTAAACGACCCCTTCATAAAGATATGAGACACTTTTCGTATCAGGTCATCAATTATTAAAAGACGAATTTCCACACCACATAAGTATTTCAAGTTTTATTGATCAGATATAAATATTACATACCTTAATTTGGAAAATTTGTTTCGTGATCGAACTGAACCCGTGAATAAATGATTTATATAACTAGTCGGAATAGTATTGGACTTATTCATAAGTTTTCAAAAAGTTTTAAATTGTTTAGCCTTTAAGTAGTTTACCGGAAGATAGTTGATTATTGTCATTTTCAAAGCCTTCTTAAATAAATAAATTTATTCCTCACAAATTCATAATTGCCCACTAATGTTCATTACAATTAATTGACTGTAGATAAATATATTTTTATTATTAAAGAAAAATCAAAATTCCTGAATAAATATTTATTGAAGTAAATCGCATAGTGTAGTTTGGACTCTAAAGCTTTATCTGTAATTTTTTCCACAATACATAATAAATATAAATATATAATAACTTTATTTAACAATAACTAAAGTAGCGTGCAATTATCTATTAATTTCTTTACATTATTTGAAATTGCTTACAACATTTCTATTAATATTATTTTTTATCTACAACAGCTGAGCTAAATCATATTTGAGTTGATTCTGTCAAACATCATTTTTTTTTTTTTTACCTTTATGTGGCCTAAAGACATCTGAAGCTATGACTTAAAGTGATACTTTTTTTTCTAGTCACAATTCTAATAAAGAATCGAACATATTGGGATTTTTAAATTTATTTGTTTTATTTTTGTTGATAAAGATATTTATTTGAATAAAGTTTATAAAATATAAAAGGCGTGGAGGTACAAAAGGGGGTAAATTCAAATTTGGAAATTTTTCAGGAAACACAAAAATATGCATAATTCGGGTGATAATTTATTTGAGACAATTATTTTTTAGAAAACTTACGATAGGATTTAGCATGTTTTGAATGGTGAACCATGTACCACCGAATAGAGGACACTAAATTTGTGAAAAAATATTCAAAAAAATTAAAAATGATATATTCTGGATTTACCCCTTTTTGCATCTCCACGCCTCATATATAAGTTAAAATTCACTATTAAAAAAGAAAGCTTTTTTATGATAATATCAAAAGAATTGGTTTGGCGATATTTTAAATTGATTTCAAGTGAATAATCCAAATACTATAGTTTTGAAAGTATTCAATAATACAAGGGGAAGTAACTCCTATGACAATTTTTAAAATTTAATAGTTCTAAATTTACAATTAAGAGATGTAAAAATAGGAGCTTGATAAAAATGTCTATAAAATATTTTTTGCTATTTTCTTAAAATCAAAAAAACTCGAAAAAAAATTAATATTAGAGATGGGAGTCATGCAAAATAATAATTTTTTATGAAAGCCATCTATATAGCATAACAAAAGATACTTTGTTACTAATTTATTGATGACATCAACTACAGATTATTTATTGGACGTAATATAATAATTTATTAATATTGTTTAGTTATTGTACATGAAATTATTTTCTCATTATCATATCCAAAATCCATTTAACAACCTTTCCAGTTCAATAGTTCTCTAGGAATCCCTATTAACATCATCTCTTCTATGCCATAACTGAACTAATAAACCATATAAAGTGTTTGTAGTTCAATAAATTTATTGATTATTATTACAGAAAATTGATTTCACCGATGAATTACTGAGTTGTTCTCAAGGTCTTCCTAGTAAGTATAATAACGAGAATAAATGAAACATACTTTAAACGATTGTAGTTATAAATGAATAAATTTATAAATACCAACCTCAAGCCTTACACAAATTTAACAATTTTTAATTTAATAAAGTACCCAATTTGTGCTAAAAAAATATCTAAAAGTTTTTGGAAAGAGAAAATAACAATAAATACAAAATTACGTTTTCTGCAAACAAGCAAAATTTCTTTTAGAAATTTATAAATAGATTGTCAGTAAAAAATTTCTTGTTTAATATAAATAAATTTTCTTTCAAGGTGTGTTTCATATTTTAAAAATTACATTTTAATGAAATCCATATTGTATATTGTAAAAGCATTTTTATATTCAGCAAATATTTAATGTGATATATTATAGAACAAAATAATTCTGATTCTTACCTTCCTTAATAATAATAACTTGTTCTGAAGTCGATATATTTATAGTTCTCCTTGAGATGTAAATAGTTTTTGATTACATAATGATTAGGCGAATCATCTTCAAAAAATAACTTGAAAACTAAAGTAATAATTTAAATATTATTTAATATGCTAATTTATTTTTTTCCTGTTCATTGAATTTTATTAAATGAATATAAGCTAATTAAAAATACAAATAAACTAATTAATTAATGCATTCTTCAGGAATATCTTACTTTTTTTTCACAAAAGTTTGAATAAATTTTGTATTTTTGGGGTAAAGGTATACAAGCCTTTTTATTTTACGTGTTTGTGTTATGTTCTTATATTTTGATCTCAACAAACAATTTCACAATTAAGAAATCCTGAAACTGTTACATTAAATTATATCCTTTTTGCCAAATGTTTAGTTCATTATAAAGACTAAAAGGTAACACAAACATTGTTGCAAAAAAAAAAATTTTCTCTACCCCTTACCTACTAATTACCTCCAATCATTTTTTTTTTTTTAAATTTTGTGAAATGATAGAATGTTAGATACAAAGTCTGCTGCCTAAATATACGCTTATCAAATCATAAAAAAGAGTATAATTCAAAATATAAATTAAATGTTAAAAAAGAGCAGTTTTCCTTTGCTTTGCTTCACAAGTTAATGTTGGAGTCTGGTCCGTTCTTGCAGGAAGTCACAAAAGCCAGGCCAAGTTCTTGCAAGAGCCACAAAAAGCTAGTGTAGAATCCACAAATTAATGAATTTATATAAAACATATATTATCTATATTTTAAACTAACCTTTTTAAAATAAAAATAGTTTAAAATCATAATGACAATCTATAAAACCTCAACTAGCCAGAACAGTATCTCGTAGATAGGTTAACACATTAAGCCAATGTAAACCTCTCTTCTTTAAATGCAAGCATTTGACTTGCAAAAGGAGTGAATGAAATATTAAAGAATGAACACTCCTAAAAACTTGAATTTTAATTTTTTTTTTCAAAAATTAAAATTAGACTTGACCAATTAAAAAAAAATCTATAAAAACCAAAACTGAAGCTCTAATAACCACATTAAATCAGGCAAAACTAATTGTGGAATATTGTATCAATATCAAAGTTTAAATCTTTATATTTGTTTTTATTTCTAAAAACTTATATAAAGATTTAAACAACAGATAAGATTTAAGATTTTTATGTGCATTTTGTATAAGTAATTGAATTTTCATTATTATCATAAATGCAATAAATTAAAGTAGTTCCTCTTGAGAACTAAGCTTTAAAAATAATTAAAAATCTTGAAGAAAGAATGTATAAAAATTGAATGTGGATATTATTTGCAATTTGAAATTTACAATCTAAAGTTAAACAATATAATCAGTTAGTAATTATACAAGCTTTTGAGAAAAATTATAAATCAGAGAAACAGCTCATATTTATTAATAAAACAGTTAGAAATTAACTGAAAGATAAAACTAGGATAAAAAAAAACAACAACCATTTTATGAAACAATATTTACTTGTACATATGAATTTTATAGAAATCAAGATGAAAAAAAAGTAAAAACGAGTGATTAAAAAAAAAAATTAATAAAATATACAATAATTATGGCAGAAATAAATAAATTTTGCCACATATAAATTCAAGCGTAAATAAATAATAAGACACATAAATGACTAGAAAATGAAATCGTTAAGATTCAAAGCCCAAATGAAAGAAATCATAAAAGACGCTTCGATACAGAGCTTCATATCAACAATCGTAAGCACTGGTATGTTAAATATACGTTCTAATAATAAATTTGTACTGTTTCTGAAAGACTATAATACCTCTTGGAAAATAAGAAATAATTAATTAAATGTTTTAAAAAATCGAAACTAAAAAAAAGAAAAAAATAATTGTAACCTATTAAGTAAGTAATGATAATAAAAACTAATTAATATTTTATATAATTAAACAGTTTAATAAGGCCAATAAACTTCCACCACCACTATGTCGGTAATTTTTATATCTTGTATAGAATAGGCTAACAAATTAAAAAAAAAAAAAACCTGTACCACTACAACCCGTGAACGGGTCTGGGGTTTAGTACATGGCAGGGACTGTACTGTTTCATGCACAACGGTTCTACAAGGAAGTGGCTTGTCCTAGTTCACACTCAAATGCCAGATTTTTCCCCTTTCTTTTGGGTACCCTATTTTTATAACATTTTATAGAGGCTGGGTGGGCTCCAGGAGGGTCCTAGATCCCATATGATCCATCTCCGGCTGCAAACAGACTGAATAAAAGTCTTGCCTGCAGTGGGATTTGAACCAGGATTTCCGGCATGGCAACTTAGTGTTCTACCACTGAGCCGCTCCGCTGTTGTCCATGAAACAGTACGGTCTCTACCATGTACTGAATCCCAGACAGTTGTAGTGGTACAGTTTTTTTTTTTAACATTATTGGATTATATTAGATTAGTATTAAACTTCCAAAAGTATTAGATATTCTATAAAATAAGAAAAAAAAAATTTTAATTTTGAAATTTTTAATTATAAATATATTGTTATTAAATTAATTATTAAATACATAATTTTTAGTGGATTCGTAATTTTGGTATTTGTATTTTGCCAAATTATCAAATATATTTTTAGGGGTGGGGTAATCACATTATTGAAGTAAATAGTTTCTTTTTCCGAAGAATGTTATTTTATTTCTTTATAGAAATAAAATGTATTTCTATGAATATTTATAAATAAATAGGACTTTTTTATGCATTTATAATTTATTTGCAACCATCGCCAGTTATATCAATTACTGTGTATCATATTTATATAAATCTATGGTCGAGTGACGTGGTCTTCTTGCAGATATATATATTTCTTGTAGGAGTACAGGCAACCTGAACGGGATTGCCCAACTTCACGTTGCTGAGAACCATGGTTTCCATGCTACAGCAGATGGCTGCCCGAGGCTACATAGCCAGTCAATTTAGGGCCAATATACCACAGTCCTTCCCACTGACGTATACTTGGTTTTAAGGACAGTGACAAATCGGTCTAGGTCCAAGGATTATGGCTCCTAGCAGATGCACCTATCTTTCCCTGAAGCAGACCGTCCATGGACCAAACATATAGGTGGCTATTTAACATCCTGGAAAACAACAATGCTAGTCAGGATAGAGGTATATAGGGAAGTCTTATCACTCCTATATCCGGACTTAGTGAGTTGCCTCCAGTAGGCTGACGGCCTACTGATAACTGAATATCATCTTTGTCAATTTCATATCAATTATAAATATCATTTATAAATTTAATTTATAAATGATATTTATTATTTAATATATATTTTTTTAAATACCAGTAGGAGGGATGAACTAAATAATGGGTCACAAAAAATTTAACTTGACCGAAGAAGAACGCCAAGAACCCTTGTTGGAAAAGAGCAAGTAAAAAAAGTGAATGAAAAACAAAAATTGTTAAAAAAAAGAAATTAGCCGCAAATTCAAGTTCTGTACAATCGGAATAAAACAATTTGGATTTTAACACAAATCCCATCGGATTTGAACAATGCAATTTAATGTAAATTAGAGAGCTGTGGTAGCCAATTTGATAAACATTAACTTATGTTTTGAAGTTTGTTCCGTGCCAGTCCTACTGAATAAATCTCAACCTTCCCATTCTGGTTAGAAAAGTTAGTAACCAGCAAGGATAATCTGTTCTGTTTTCCTAGCAGTAGAAGAGGACTGTAAACCCTTTTAAATACACAAATAAAAATTAAAAATTAATAGAACTACAGAACATTCAAGCAAGAAATTGAATGATCTTATATTCCTTAACACACAATTTTTAAGCTATGATGAACATTTTTAATATATTAACAAACATTGAAAAATGAAACCTTCTAACCCCTCTCCCTTTTACATTTAGTACGTTTTCTTCTAAACTAGTCTCAACAAAACCCAAATGACTGCCCTAAATAGTTAAAAAAAAAAATCTTGACCATTATAATCCATGAAGGGTCTTGTAGGTAGGAAAATTGTTTATTGTTTAACATCACTTTATGCTGCTATGGCTAATCCAGCGATATTACAGCGGAAGTCCTAAATTTTGTCTATTCGGATATAATTAGGACAGCGATCTTTAACGAGTACCTGGGGTCGTACAGCCAAGGGTCGCACAACGCACAGTCCCCTCCGAAGGACGGCGGAATCAAGGATTTTTCACTCCCTTTAAAAAATCCCAAAGCCAGCTTGCGGATTGCGTAAGCATGACCTTGGGCAAAGAAGGTTGTTATGCTAACCTCTGTTTGCTACACAAATATAATGATTTGGTCTAAATCACAGTCGATTGCTAAGTTTTCCCTCAAAGTAAATGTATCCATTTTGTAGAGCCTAGGCAAGACTCCAGAGGGACAGAGGGAACTCATAGGCTCAGTCCACGGCTGATAACAGAATAAATTAGTAACACAGTACCCTATGCACTAAAATACCCATTGCCTAGCAAAATGGAGGGATATTAAAATATAGCTATTTTTGCAATTGTAGGTGAAAATAAATAAGGTTTTTTTAACTTAAAAATTATACGGTCAGGTGAAGTCTATGGTCATTTATAAGTTTTATATAATATAACGGACTCGTTATTTCAAAACATAAACATTTTCTTCCTTAATAATAAAAATTAATCAATGAAAATTATTATAAAATAAAACTAAAAGTTATATCTTAAAAGAGACTGGAAGAAAAAAAAAACAATTTTTTTTTCCAAGTATCATTTGAGAAACTAAAAATGTCATGAATATCACTTTGCCAAAATGAAACAATATTTCAATAATAAAATTAACATACCAGTGTTTACTCATATACACAAGAAATATATATACACTATGTACATACAATTTAAAGAAAATATGGTATACAAATAGGTAGCATTATCTAAAGGAGACTTAGGCATTTTTTTTTTGTTTCCCTAATTAAAATATACATTTTTTTTCACATAAAAAAAGGAGAGAAAAAAAAGAAAGACTTACAGCTAAAAGTAAGGAATCTAAATACATTCGTAATTGACAGCTGAGCTGATATTTATTTCTCGTAAGTGTAAAGATGAGTCTCCGACTAAGAAACAGTTATTTCCGTAATTAGAACCTACAGGTCAAACCATGCATTAACTGAAGCTTCCCTCGTTATTACAATAATATTATACAATAAACTAAGTAAGTTTTTATCTTAACTTTATTACCTATATCTTATAACAGATATATACTTTATAAAGGCATATATATTATTAAGATAATTTATTTATTTTCGTAATCAATAATAAATAAAAAGTTTAAAAAGAAGTATTTATAAAACTTTATTCTTATTCAATGAAGAATAGAATGTAATAAACAATAAGAATTTTTTTTTGAAGATCAGTAATTAATTTATTGTTTCACAAATGACTCCTTCAATAAATATAGCACAATTTAAAAGTTCTGAACAGATACAGGGAAATATCTTAAAAAATCGACTCTAAGATATGTAGATCGGCACTATGCTCGTCACATTTCATCCAATTAAGTGGATCCAAATTTTATAAGTAAATTATTATCAATTATGCACTTACTGAATTCATTCAGACATAATGTACTATCAATAAAAATTATTACAGCAGAAAATTTGTAATTATTGTGTTCTACATATAATTACAAGTAGCCATGCTAAAATAAATGGTTTTTAAAAAATACTACTTTATAATTTAGTCTATTGTGTCTATTTATTAGTCTATTGTGTCTAATTTAGTCTATTTTTAAATTTATATACTGAATAATTAATGTTAATCTGTATAAATTAATAAGAAGAAAGTTATTGCTCATGTGATAGTCAACAACGAATTAAAATATTATAAATTATTTATTATATGCCAACATTTCAACCCAAATTGCAAGTCTTCATCAGCAGGAAATAAAAAGGCATACATGTGTATTAGCCACTCCCCAGGGACTGTTATCCTACATTGTTTATAACCTGAACACTGATAACAGCTATCTTGTTACTCATATTAATATAAATAGGATGGATGTGATATCAAGATAGAAATATAGTATTTCACAAGATTTTTTTTTTTTGAGAACAAAATAACTAAATGCTGTTTAAAATAGTGAGGAATTGGTGGTTGTTAATTTTGTTTATTGTCTACTTAAATTTATTTATTCATATAGTTCATTCCAATGGCTCTTCAGTTGGTTTTACAGCCTAACATTAAAAATAGATCAAAAAGTTGGGGGCCCAGCGTGCTTTACCGGCACAATAAAATTTTTAAATTATAATTTAAAAAAAAAAGTTTCTAATAATAAATGATAAAGCCGTGTATTGTTGTTTTGGTTATTCATTATTGATTAATTCAGTAAAAACAGCGCTTAATCTGATCCCGACTTATTTAAACAAATCATGAAAAATCACTCGATAGAATTAACGTAATTCTTTACAACTGATACATATAAACATTATATAGACACGTAATAAAAATCATTATCC
The DNA here is from genome assembly GCA_037127475.1 of Arma custos. Lineage (NCBI taxonomy): Eukaryota > Metazoa > Arthropoda > Insecta > Hemiptera > Pentatomidae > Arma > Arma custos. The sequence continues at coordinate 1,897,422 of CM073763.1, read as the reverse complement.
CGAATTAATGTTAATTATCTGATTTCTATGATAAAATGTCAAGCAACATTTTGCAAATTGATATGTAGATATACATGACTTGTGGCAGTTTTACTAATTTAGTTATTAATATGTCTACTGCAACATTCAAATGCATGTGTACAAATCTATCACAAAAAAACTGCTAAGTTTAAAAATGTAAATTACTTATAGTTTTATTTATTAATTTATTTTAAAAACTAAAACTATTATGTATCCAAAAAAAATTCTATAACTACCAGTATGAAAATTATAAAATAAACAGACAAAAAACAAACAAAACTATGGTTTTTACCCTAACCGTATAACCATGTGGTGCTTAAAAATAGAAAACAGATACAGATAATTTCTAAGGACTTATTAAAAATAGTTATAAATTCAAAGTATACAAAAAAAAATTCAATTTTACAAAATTTTTGATGGCACAAAACTGTTCATTTAATTTAAAACCAAAATAATTCTTTCAATCCAAGATAAATGTAAAAGAAAGATTAAAGTTAAAATAAATCAATAAACAAATCATATAGCCTAATAATGTAAACTGTAAATCGAACATAAAATTTATAATAATAACGTTATTTATTTTTAAAATATTCTATAATCAAGTACTCGCTGGATGAAGTTATCAAAACAAAATGAATCAAAAATTAAGTAAAGACGTATTATACAACTAATTATTAAAGTAAAAACCTTAAAAAAATATATCATAACATGGAAATAGGAACAATCCAGAAAACAACATAACAATACGTACGTTAACCATCGATTACGACAATAATTCATAATAATGAAGAAATTAATCCAAACAAGAAAATGTATAAAATTAAAAAAAAAAAAGTTCTTACAACTTGTCATTTAATCAACATTTTGTTTTGGCAACATTGAGCGATTTGGTTTTCACTACCGGGGGTATTACTAGTTATTATCACTTTAAAATTGTAAATTAAAATGTAATCAATTCAAGATAACAGAATCACAACAAATTATAAAAGAATCAAGTTAATTATTGATGATGTCAAAACAAAATGGAGTAAGCTCCAAAATGAAAAAAATGAGATATTCAGTGAGAACGGTTCAGATGTGTGATGGAATTAGGTTAGTAGAGAAAAAAAAGGAGACAGAAATTCAATATCAATTTCATATTTCACAGAGCCGTTTTCACTAAAAATCTTGACTTGTTCGTTTGTTGCACTTAACAGTGTCAGTGCGACTTGTATTCAGAGATCAAACAAACAAAAAAAAACAAAACAATTTCTTACAAATATAAGAACTATAAAACTGCGTCAATAAACATTTCCCTAAATGTTTAGTTAGTACTCATTTCACTGCCATATACATTATTCATACTCGCTACCGTAAAAAGCGACTGTCAGAGCAGTAGTTTGGATACAGTTTTTTTCTAACACTATCTTAGGCAAAAAACTGTAAGAAAGGATTACCCTCTTAGTGAAATCTTATAAATGCCTATTTGGAAACAGAAGCAGATATAGAGAAAGTGAAACATAACCTTATTAAACGATTAACATTTTTCTCAGAAAATATTCACCAATAACAATACTTTTTTAGAGTATCATTGCCGAGGTCTACAACAATAACGTACTTATCTTCTATATCCACCAATCCCGAAGGTCTCTTAAGCTTCGATGAGTCTGAATCGATGGTTTCAAGTAGGTTTCCGTCAGCGAGAGAAAACACCTGTATAAAATTCTTACCTTTTTCAGTTCGTGAGCCAAGTATATGGCCCTGGGAATCGACTGTTATTCCACCGTAGCGCCCTTTGCCTATGAAATTAATTTATTTATGAGCAATCAATATAATTTTCCATCAGAATCTAATAGAAAATATTAAAATGTTTATGTATTAAAAAATTATCACCATAAATAAAATTATTTATTATCACATAAAAGCATGAATGAAAAGTTTCAAAATTTGGTAAGCTTTTTAAAATGTTTTTAAACATTTATTATCAAATAATCTTCAATAAATAACTGCCCAAAACAATGCTTAAGATCAAATATGGTATTTGATAATCATTGCTAGCTGATTATAAAAAAAAATATCATAACAGTCTCAATTTCAATGCATACAAAGCTCCAGAACAAGGTTAATTTTTTAAAATAAAATAACAAGAAATTAATAAATCATAGAATGAACACCAAAGATAACATAGCAAATGAGAACGAAAAATTAAAATAAAATGCCAAAACAAAACAAAGACTATATACATCTAAGGGAACACAATTTTTAAAATATCGATTCATACTAAAATCATAAATATATTATGATGATGTATATGTTTATAGATAATATAGAAGAGTTAATTTTAAAACAGGTATTTTGTAAACATGAAAAATTTGTTAAAAAAGAGTATATGAAAAAATAATTAAAATAAGAAATAAATGAAGAGGTCTTGATGATGGGCATAAAATCCAAAATATTGAGCAATGTAATAAAACACTTTCAATACTATCATTATATTAAGAAAGAAATTTTCTTTATAAACGAAAAGAAACAAGCGAAAGTTTCTTTCCTGGTCCTGAAGATGACCTACACCTTAGGCCAAAACATCAGCACAATAAAATAAGTTTTGCTTATTTTGTGTTATCATTGACTGCACCCCCTGACTAATTCAATCCATCATTAGAAAAAATATTTATTTGTTTTTAAAAGTAGTTGTCTTTTCAAACCCAACAGCCAATTAGATTTTTTAATGGAAGGTTCCCGATTAATTATTTAATTGAAATTAAATAATCTAATTAGGGTTAGATCTAGAATAAAATAAAAATAGATAATTCAGAATATTTACCCTTTCCTTGAGGATATATTTCTTGCAAAAAATCCCCTTTTGCAGAAAATACCTGAATTCTTGAATCTGCAACGACGATTTCACCCTCTGGCCCAACAGTTACGCCTGATATCAGATTGAAGCAGCCTTTAGAACTACCTTTTTTACCAACCTATAGGGGAAAATGTCAAATAACATTTTTTTTTTTTTTTTATTGATAGCAATCGAAATCATTAAAGTAATACAATTTTTTAATTTCAAACAGTGTTTATTTTAAATTTATATCATGATGAAATTCTTTTCATAAAACAAAAAACAAACTCATAAAAAAAAAATCAAAAAATTAACTCAAACTCAACCAAAAAAACAAAGTTACTGCCTGTCGTCAAGTTTTAATTTTTTACTTTTCCTTATTGTTCCTTGATATAATTTCTGCATAAATATTAAACTTGTTATATATAATAATTAGAAATATAGACTTAATATATCAATGATTAATATATAAATGTTGAAAATAGGGTGTCATTTTGGTTTTCTGAAACAAATTTCAATATCTAAATTATGCAAAAAATGAGCCTAGAAATAAGTTAGATTATTTTAACCAAATGAGCAGATAACAGTCAAGATATGATTATTAGACAACATAAGTACAGGTTACTGTATACCATATACCATTTCTATATTTAACACAGCAGCAAGAATACATCTAAAACTAAAAAAAATCTTTTCCTGTGAAAAACAATTTTTCAGATTTGCAGATGTATATATTAACAAATTGAATAATACAGGCATAATATCAATATCATTATCGCACTGTAATTGTTTATTGAATTTTTTTTTTTTTACTAGATGATGTGCTTTTACCTTCATCTATGTATCTATTCAAGTTTTAAATTTGCATATATTTTGTAATAATATTTTTTATGATGTACAAGTACACACTATTTTTACTGACTAATATAAATCTATTATTTTTTAGTATTTTGATTTTTTTCTATGTCTGTAAATATATTTTTAAAAATTCCTTCTCACCATCACCCCAAACAATTAATGTTCCGCACCAATTACAACCATTAAGAAATGTATAAAAACAACTATAAACAAAATAAAAACTAGATCTTACCTCAAACAAAAACTTCCCTTCTGTATCAAAAACAAATACACATGAAGGACCATTATCTGCTACCAGTATATGGCCATAAGTCGAGTCCACGGCAATGTCTATCGGTTCTTGAAATCCACAATGAGTAAAACTTGATAAAGATTCCCCTTCCAATGACATTCTGAAATAAATAATAATTTCATCGTGTAGCAGGCAAAAAAACAATGGTAATAATTCCGCAGGTTGTCGCTTCGAGTTGAATCGCAACATTTTTAAACTTTATATTCGTTTTCCTTTTTAATATTTTCCCAAAATACAAGTTATCATAAGCTTTAGTTAGTATGGATAAGAGAATACTTCGGTAATCATTTCATCAAGAAATGAACATTTTAACAAACATATCTCATCTATAATAATTTATTTTATTGTTATATGATATAATTTTTTAAATATTTAACATTCTTTTTTAAATATTTAACATAAATATTTAATATTATATTAACATTCTCCCTGTGTATACATCGCAAATTGCGAGAACACGGAGATACAGGATCAGTGAAAGAAGAGATATGACTGACCGAGAAGCGAGCCAGGATGGCCGAGATGGTTAAGGCACCACTACGGAGAAGTGGGAGATCCGGATTTGAGTTCCGGTCCTGGTCATATCTTTTCTTTTCAAATGAAATATATCTCATCTATACTTTGAAATGTTAGTTGAAACTTTTATTTCTTCATAAAAAAAGATAATCAAAATCTACTCATCACCCATAATTACATTCTCTTTTCCATACTAAAGTTCACGATAACTTGTATTTTTGGAAAATATTAAAAATAAACCAATACACAGATATACTTATTTTGACTTAACTCGAAGCGAAACTGTGGAATAGCATGTAAAAAAAAAATTATAACTATAAAATTCTTGAGTCACCCACTAACAAGTTAACATATGCACATTCTCTTTTACCTTACAATCTATCAAAATTGGTACATTCCAATAAAACGAATCACCATAAATGCTACATATATTAATTAAAAAGAATGATTTTGCACTAATCAGAACACATTTTGCCGAAAGGAAATAGTACTATTTCAAATTGAAATTTACTTTAAAAATTAAAATGCCTAAGAGTCGCCACATTTGTGTCTATTTTATCAATCTCTTTTTTGTGCGGTACTTAAAAATACATGTACATAAATAAAAAAATAAATACGCACATAGCAAGATTTATCAAAGTAGTAACACAAAGAAAGTTGTAGTATTAGTTGGCTTCAATGTTAACTTTTTCTACACGGCAGCTAATTCTCTTATTCTGTTAGCCATAGTAGTAAGTATTAATTAATAGTTGTAAGAATTAAAATTATAATGAAAATACTCTTCAAACTTATTTTATAGCAATGGTAATTTCGACCCTTTCTTCTTTGTTCCTTATCCAAGAGGAAGCCAGCTTGGATAATTGAACTTTCGTATAATTGATGTTTAGATAATCAACGCTCTCTAGTATATTGATTGGAAAATGGTTGAAAATTATAAATGTTTGCAAGTTATAATAGAATTAATCAAAAGTAATTTTAAGATAACTTTTTTTGACATACAATTAAAACTGTGATCAATATTTATACAATATATCTAGCCAATACCTAGTAATTGCTTGGCTTCTCCAGTTAACAACAACCAACCAGGGATCACTTGCAGCTGAGGTAAAACAGGAAATACCAGTACAAGAACGTCCTTGAAGACCGGGGTTGTCCAAATGCTTGATTAATGAAAGGTCTTTATTCAAGACTTTTATACGAGAATTCCCAGTGTCTACTACAAAGACCTAAAATAAGAAATAGCATGTTAATGATATGAGACTAACATAGACAAGTATAATATATATTTCTATAAATATTTTTTTTAAGATTAAGAGGTATTTCCCACATTTATTAGTAAGAGTCATAAGAATATACAGATAAAAATAGATTGGTAGTCTCTTCTTTCTCAACTAATACAATTGACATGCTAAAACAATTCCTCGCTAAGAGTTTCATGAACACTAAAAGTCCAGATGACGCATATTACTATCTAATAGATTTTTTTATATATGTTCCGCAGGTTATCGCTTTGAGTTTAGTTATAAGTTTTAAGTGTTTGTTCATTTCATTTTTAATATTTTCCAAAAATACAAGTTATCATGAACTTTAGTATGGAAAAGAGAATGTAATTATGAGTAATGAGTAGATTTTGATAATCATTTCATCAAGAAATAAATGTTTCGACCAACATTTCGAAGTATAGATAATATATTTTTTGAAAAGTTCATTTCTAGGTTAAATGATTATTGAAGTACACACATTTGCCTTAGTTACATTCTCTTATCCATACAAAAACTCATGTTGTCATGAGCTATCATTTTCCAAAAACATTAAAAGGGAAGCGAATGAAAAGTTAAAACTTGTTGTGACTCAACTCGAAGCGACAACCTGCGGAATAATTACCTTTTTCTTTTCTTTGATATCAAATAAAGAATTTATTAAGAAACATTAGATCCAACATTACCTTAGCCTAAACTCTTATTTCCACAGGTATGATATAGACACCAATTATGTTTTAAATTAAAATCCATAATAACAAATAAATACACACCTGTTGCGTTGAAGAATCGTAGGTGATAGCGACAGGCTGTAACAGCTGATCCTTCCCGGACCCTCTGGAACCGTACGTCGCAATCGGGTTATTGTGTTCGCTCACTTCCAAAACGTAAGGGCACTGTTTTACAGGCCTATCCACAACGCTCACTTTCATCTCGTACCTAAGAAAAAATTTATTTTACACTAAAATATTTTTAGTTTTTTTTTCTTTTTTTCATTTTTTCTTCAACAAACAGTATGGAAAAAAAAACAACTTGAAAATTGCCATTTTTTATAAATATGTTAAGATTCTATCTACCACTTCTTAGATTAATTTTGACATTAAAAAAAAAGTTGATACAAACTATGCAATGACAATAAAATATCTTGAAAAGTAGATAAGAAAAAAGAAATTGACAGGTTGACTAACTAAAAGAGATAAAAGCTGTAATAGTCATTTAAAATTCATTTTAATCAATTTTAGTTATCAATGAACAAATGGTAATCTTGCTGCATGCATTGCAGCTCAAAATATTTCTTTTCAGAAACTCTTCAAATTATTTTAGGCTCTGAAGTCACGGTCACATGCTTCAGAAGTTTAGTTGAAATTGAATTGATAGTTTATAAGAACAACAGAGACTTAAATAATCCAATGAAATGGTAGATTATCTTTAAATCTTTTTAAGCCTCAATGACTCCAGTCAATTTTTACATAGCCAGTGACGCGGCTGGGAAAGGGGGCTGGGGCCTCCCGGACTCCTGCTTTGCCCTCATTCATGAGGAAGAAGCTCAGTTCGGGGACCCCAGGCAAATTGTAAATAGGGTATGAATGTGTACATTTTATTTTATTTTTATTATTAGTATTATTATTATTATTTATTTTACTTTATTATTTATTTTACTTTATTATTATTATTACCGCATTAATTTCTTTCTGTTACCGCATGTATATATTTTTCCACATGTATATATTTATTTATTTTTTGTAGAAAGGAGATAGTTGGGGGGTGCAGTAAAAAAAAACACTGAATAAGTACTAGACTTATAATTATGTGCCAACGTTTCGACCTACAGTGTAGGTCATCTTCAGGGCGATTTGGAGAGAGAAGCCGTTGGGTGCAACGGCTGGCTTAACAATCCTGTAACTTTGATTATTAAGCCAGCCGTTGCACCCAACGGCTTCTCTCTCCAAATCGCCCTGAAGATGACCTACACTGTAGGTCGAAACGTCGGCACATAATTATAAGTCTAGTACTTATTCAGTGTTTTTTTTTACTGCACCCCCCAACTATCTCCTTTCTATATTGGATCATCCAGTCAACTATTTTCCTCTCATTTATTTTGTTTATATTATTGTTTTGTTATGGAATGACTGTAAGCTACTCAGCACTATTACTTATTGCCCACAAGTGGCAGATTGTAATATTTCAATAAAGTGTTAATATATAAAAATTTTTACATAAATTTCCAATTTAAAATAAAAATTAGAACACAAATTGTAAAAAAGTATCAAATCTGGTAATCGTGTAGCAGCAAGAAAAAAAAAAAAAAAAGGAACACAAGTAGATATTACAATTTCTTTGGCTAACCATTTTTGAGTTACATAAGATACAAATAAACATAGATAAAGACTTCACATCAAAACTAGCCATTAGAATCTCATTAGAGATTTTGGGATGGCGAAAATGTATATTTCTTTTCAAGTCTAAAAAATCAAAAATTTTAATGAATTCACAACTTCCATTTCTGCATATGAGGAAGTAAACATTGCTATGGCAAAATAAGTCTCTACTTCTCATATGAAATTGGTTTATTACCAACTAAAAATTAATGAGAATTCATAACTCAGATATTTACCTTCCGGGGACTGGAGGTCTAAATTTTAAGTGATATGTACCATCCCCTCTATCGTCGACTAAAACTTCCAATGTTTCTCCGTTTGGTGAAGTTATTTCACCGATTACGGGATCCCCACCAGTTAGCCTGACGTTACCATCATAGTCTATAGTCGTCAACACAACAGTGCATTCTAAGTTCACAACATGATCACCTATAATATACATGGAGAAAATAAGGTTTGACTATAACTTTTAAATTAAAAAAAATATATATATTATTAAAAAATAAAAATATAATAGTAACAGACATAGTATATAATAATGGAGTTTATAAAAAAAAATGACCGTTTTTAACCAAATATAGTATAGTATCTTCCGACACACCTCACTCACTGGCAAGTTCGCGAGTACTTGTGGACGGATTTGACTCAACAGCTTCCTTCAGAACCTCATCAATATCCACTAATGGTCACCCAGAGCCCTTCTTCCTTTCCAACATCGTATCTCCACTGCTAAATTTTTCAAACCAACGCCAAGCAGTGCGCTGATCAAGGACACCTTCCCCTTCATATTTAATAATTTCACGAGTTGCTTCAGCGGCTGTGAATTTATTTTTTCAGTAATGTCTTAAAATTACGAGAATTTCGTAACTGTCATGTTTCTTCTTTGAAATAAATAACTAAACTGAGGCTTTTTTTGAAGAAGTGTAGTGTTAGTAAACAAGCTTAGAGATTGCTCTAAAGCGATATTTAAGTGTTGGTAAATAATAAACAGCATTAAGATATTTACAGACTTTTGAACTCTGGAATTTGATAAAACGGTCATTTTTTTTTATACACCCTATTATAATAGTAATCATCTTTACTATGATTACTTAAGAGAACATTATTTCCTGAAAAAAGAAAGATCAAAAGCGATGATATACAAGATGACACCCTGTAATCAATTAGAAATATACAAATCAAAACACGTAGGTGCATGACTCTCACTAATAATGAATACTAAATTGGTTCCTAGAACAATAGAACAAAATATAATCAAGCTTCATTGACTTCTGAGATTTAGCAAGTTTAAAGATGTAGTTTCCTGCTAATAACTCAAAATTATAAAGCAGAGTCTATTTCTATTTCAATACAATAAAACATTAGCATGGTAGATTCTAATAATTTCTCCCTATTTTTATCCCCAAACTGACAAAATATCTGATAATTCTTATTTAATAAAACTAAATTGTCACCTCAAGTTGAGTCAGAAGTTTTAACTTTTCATTCGTTTCCCTTTTAATATTTTCCAAAAACACAAGTTATCATTAGTCTTAGTATGGAAAAGAGAATGTAATTATGGGTAATGAATAGATTTCTGTAAACATTTCATCATGCGACAATTTTGCTTTATTAAAAAAGAATTATCTGATATTTTGTCTAAGTTATAGGGATAAAAATTGGGAGAAATGCATAAGAGCATAGTCCCGAAGAATGCCTAATACAACAAAATTTTGATAAAAAATAATGAACTAAGTGCCAAAATTTTAATTTAAATAAAAATTATTGGTGGAAGTAAAGAAATTTATAAAAAACAATCTACTCACGTTACTATGATTAAAAACCATTAGGCATAATAAAATTAATTTTCTAAAGGAAAAATTTTATTATTATATGTTTACCAAGAGATGATAGCGTAGAAAAGCTTGGAAAAGTCGTTGTCGTTCTGACTGTGGCTTTTAGACCTTGCTCCAAACTGGTCAGACAACCTTGAACGAGATTGCATTCTATGAAGGAATTTTCTCTAGGCTCGGACAGAACGGAGACGCTCTCCAACTTCTGGGAGAGTGAGCATATCCTTTGAGATATGTTTCTCACTTCAACTTGATACTGCAACCCGTCACATTCAGAAGTCACCTTTGAAATTAAAAAAGCATATTAAAACAATTTTTTATTTTAAAGTTTATATTATATTTAAAGATATAAATAAAACTCCCTTCTCACTCACCTTATCCTTTTCAGCCTGAATCGTATCGAGTTGAGCCCTGAGCACTTTTAGCTTGGCGTCGCGAACGCAATTGATTTGCTCGACAACAGCCTGCCGCCTAGCCTCTACGGCTGCATGGGCCTCCGAAAACAAAGCCTCGACTCTCTCGAGGCAAGCCCTCGCAGCACCTTCAAGCCTTTCAACTTCCCCCCTCACAGCCTCCTCAGCCTCTGTAAGCTAAACCATAGGTAAGCAATAGCCGCGAGTACTTTGTTTCATAATATGTATAGATATAGTTGTACAGGTATTATAGATTAATAACATAATGGTGTAATCACCTTAGAAATACATTCATTAGCTTTGTAGAGTAAAATTTCAGACATCCTCTTAATGGCGATGCTGAAAGGAATCACTGTATGCTCACAGGAGGACATGCTTCCCGAGGCTGCAGAAGAATGGGAACCAGACGTACATTGAGAACAGAACACGGTATCACAGGTTTCGCAAAACAACAACTCCTATAAAAGAAAATAACAAGTTTTATTACAATAATAACTAAAAAAATAAAATATCTCTATTAATCATTCAACACTATTCAATTGATGTGGATATAAATGATCATATATGAAATTTTGGCATTGTTGTAGGTGTTGGTATGGTTCTTGTTAACTTAGTTGTTATTTTTTCCATGTTTCAGCCCTGATGATGTCTAAAACATAAGGCTGAAATGGTGCACACAAAAAATAAATTTTTTAATGTATGTATTTTCTCGTTGACTACAATAACAACCAATCGTCTTCCATACGTATATCTATTAACGTATACAAAACTACTTATTAATTTTGTTGGGACAATCTACAATGGCTTGCAGATTTATTTTAGAATAAAAATAGTTAGATAAAAAAACATTAATGCCTGGCGCTATGGTCCAGCAAGAACCTGTGCTTCACTTTTCACCTTCCTCTATTCTCTCCTATCCTGGGCAAGCATTCTTCAACTCTTCAGAATGTCTTCCGCCTTGTTCAGCCACTTCAGGCATGGCCTTATCCCTTTCTTCCACCAGTTTTTGAGTAGAAGCTTGGAGATTTAGTCATTAAACACAAGTGCCACATGGCCCAACCATTTGGTTTGTGTCCCCCTCACAATCAAGACCTAATCATGCAAGAATTCTAAACAGCCCACTGGATTGAAGATTCTCTACATATCCCTCTTCACCCATTTTAACAGATTCCGTTCTGATTCCTTAGTTATCAACCAGGTCTCAGAACCATAGATGATGATGGGTCTTAAGACTTTCTGATTCTTTGAAGTATTCATCCAATCAATGACATCAGCAGCTTAAATGAAGCAACGTAATGTAGTGTTATTGAAAATCTTCACCTAAGATTAGAAGAATGTTGTGAGTGCATAGGTTAGCATTTGATAATTTATTTTAATTTTTTTTGGTAATTATTCCGTAGGTTGTCGCTTTGAGTTAAGCCATAACAAGTTTTAACTTTTCATTTGCTTCCCTTTTAATATTTTCCAAAAGATACAAGTTATCATGAGCTTTAAAATGGAAAAGAGAATGTAATTTTGGGAAATGTGTAAACTTCAGTATTTCATCTATAAATGAACGTTTCAATGAACATAAATCATCTATACTTCGAAATGTTAGTTGAAACTTTTGTTTCTTGATGAAATGGTTACCGAAATCTATTCATTACCCATAATAATTACATTCTTTTTTCCATGCTAAAGTTCATGATAATTTGTATTTTTGGAAAATATTAAAAATGAAATTAATTAACAGTTGAAAATTGTAACTAACTCGAAGCGACTACCAGCAGAACAGATATACAGATAATCTGAAGATTTTTGTTTTGTTTAATTATTTTTAAATAGATCTCTTAATGGTATCCTAACATAAGATAGACATGGCCTTAATAATTACCTGGTTAAAATGGACAGAACATTTCGGCACGACTTCTCTTCTCTGGGAAGCCATCAAGTCCAAAAGTTGATTGACTAGAAAACTAGGAGGCAGGGCAGCGACTCCGCCGCGCGGTACAGTGATGTTGTCTCTACATATCGGGCAGCGGAAGGTAGGAGACGCTGGGTTTTGCCCAGCAATTCTAGATAAGCAATGGAGGCAAACGGTATGGGAGCATGCCAATAGCTTCGGAGTATGCTCACCGCCATCGTACATACCTGAAATAAAAATTCACAATGATATACTAAGTTTTATAAAGTTTGGCCAGACATTTGATAAAAGGAACAAAAATATTTCATTGCCTCCATGATGGCAGATCATTAATATTCATGGTTTCTTGCAAAGATAAATGATTTAATTAAGTACAGTGCATTAAGGGATGAACAATGAAAATTGAAAAATTGGAATCGGTTGATATTTTATATAGGGTCTCGCAGAACGATTCCGAAAAGAACATGGAGCTTCCTCGATGACCTGGGTGTCAATGGCAGGGATATGGCAGTTCTCACCGAGAATATTATTCTTGACTCCCTGAGGATAATTCACCATCATATATATAGTAACTGATACCCCACACGCTAATGTATTTAATATATATTTCTTTTATTTATCTTCATAAATTGCATGGTAATATATGTGTGCTTAGTTTAATTTGTTTTGTATTTTCTTTATTTTCTTGTATATAAAAAAAAAAAAGAAAAGAGAGTAAGAAGAATTAGGAATTGTAATGTAGTTTTTAAGTATGTATTTAAGACAAACAAATTGTAATGTACAGTATGTCCGATATGGATTGATCAGTATGCTGAGTATTATGGCAATCCAATGTAGCTGGACAGCACTGCTGAAAAATAAAGCATTTCTCTCTCTCAATAGTTTAGGGTTTCTTAAATCAAGAAGCAGAAAGTTAGGCATTACCAGTTACCGGTTTACACTTATTTTTTAATTAATTTTGAAAGTCAAAAACATTAACTTTGTATATTAAAGAAATTAATTATTAATAATAATAAAGAATTTTCTTACGATTTAAATATAATGATATAGTAAAACCTCTATTATCCGTCACTCTCTGTTAACCGTCACCTCAGTTTGAGAAAAAAAAAAAAAAGTATATATATTGTTTGGTTGCTAAAGTCATAAGAGACCGGCTAAGAATCAATCGTAGTGTCTTGACAACTTCGTTTTTTAGAATCTGTTGTTTACTCAAAACCTAGGCTTCCTCCCACACATTTCTCAGAAATTGATTATCTCCTCATCTCTATCTAATGTAGCTTCCGCAGTTAAACTACCTTCAGTTTTCATTCTCGTCTTACGGATACTTTTTCTGAAAAGTACGTAAATTTATGTTGGAAAAAAGAAAAAGGAAGAGTTTAGATCTCGCTGCTAAGTTTGAAATTGTAAAACGTTTACGAAAAGGTGTAAGTGCTTCAATCTTAGCAAAAGTCTATGATATTTCTCGGACGATATAAAACGTGCGGGAGACCTCTAGAGTATGTCCCTTCTATATAATCTTTTAATGTTTATTAAGAAGGGGCATACTTTCATAAGGTTTGTATTTACACACGAAGAAATCGCTAAACTCCACCTTTAAATTGATATTAATTTCTCAAGAGGGAAAAATTGGACATAAATGATAGTGGTTTTAGCCATCGATGTACGTAATACCTATTTCCCTATACCGTCTATTTCCTAAATCCGTCACCATCTTGGTCTCATACCCTGACAGATAATCGAGGTTCTACTGCATATCTTTTGTGGAAATTTTTTTTTAACGAATCGGCTACAATAAAATATTTCTTACAGTCCCAATCTCACTAACTACTGTTAAACATCTGTCAAATTTACAAATAAGGGAAACTGTTTTGTTTTTTTACAGCTGATATATTTAATAAAAATGATCAACAATTTTATAACTGATAAACACGTGAGCTTATACTCTTTTTTATTTGATTGAAACAGTCAGTTTGTAAGGAGTAGTACTGGAATTGAAAAAAAAAAAATTTGATAACAAAAGAAAAATATGGTTTCCGGGTATATATGTGTACATGAACAGCTTAGCTCAAAAAAAAAAGTATTGCTTATATCTAATTCAAAAATAAGCAACTTTTACTTAAAAAATATATAGCCTGTCTACCATTTCTTCTTTATTACTCTATTAATTAAATCAGAATATTTTAGCCTAAAAACTTTTAGCAATAAAATGGCATGCAAATAAGATAATCGAAAAAATTAAGAGGGCATGAAGGTGAAAGAAGGAAATATGAATAAAAAGTTCAAAATGCTAACTAGATAATAAAAATAAGTTCTCAAGGACTGTGATATTTCAAACATCCATTGAAAACTTTACAAGCTAATATAAAAGTCCTTCATGACAGTTGTATCATTTTTATTGTAAAACAAATGGATACAAACAAATCATAAATCCTTTATTCTATATTATACTTAGAAATAGCTACAATTTATTAATTTAAAAAATAGATATATTACTAGTAGAAGTAAAAGAATTGTTCACAATTTATTATTATTTTGTTTATTGTCACAAAGCAACAGTAAAACAGATGGATTAATTGTTGAACAAAAGACTTTTGAATTGATCAATTTTATTAGTCATCCGGTTATAATAAAAAATTGTCAAGCTATAAGAGCAACAAAAATATAACTTTTATCAATATTTTGAAAATATTACATTACTAAATTATAATAAGTTTGTAATCAATTTAAGTTTTATTTATTATACTTCACTCATATTTTGACATAATGAAGTAAATAAAATTTAATAGATAACGAAAGGGATTATAAATACCTATGAGTATTATAAATACTTCGGAAAAGAATAAAATAAAAATTGTGCCAAGATTTTCGATCTTAAACAGTATATACTTTTTATGTATTTATAAACTTGTATACTCACATAAACAAGTTCCACAAGTGAGGAAACTTTCGTTGAAGTCTTCATAGTTAATTGAAACTGTTTCGACTAGAGTTGAACTCATACTAACCATTTTGAAAAATCCTACGCATACAAAAACAAACTAAAGCACAAATGTAGGCAATAATAATATAATAATAAAACAAAGAAAACTTATAGTTATTACCTTTTTCTTTTCATCTGCACCACAAAAGTATGGGGAGCTAATTTGAATGCGATCCACACATTAAGAGGGAGGTTGGCATCAGGAATTAATGTTGGCTATATAAGGAACTGATTCTTCCAGCTTGAAGAAATGACTTATAATCCCTTAAATATGAAAAGAACTTGTATTTTAATAATCGAAAAAACTTCATGAAACAGTTATGAACGTAGATAAAAAGTTATTTTTTTTTTATCATACAAAGAAAGTGTCATAAATAATAAATTTTAATATTAAGTGAATATTAATAATCACCATAATGAATAAACATTTAAATAGATGTTAAATACTTAAGAGTTGAAAAAAAACTCGTTCAATTGTACAAAGTGACACTAGCGAATTTCAATAAAAAATAACTAAACGAAATGATAAGAAAACAAAGGAAACTCTCACCTCACATTATTCCCGACCACAGAGGGCATATTATTAAGTCAAAATCAACACAAGACATTATATTCCTAAATTAAAATGGAATAAACGTTAATAAATGTAATTTATTGGATTTAAATTTAATGAATAAAGTTGAAAGCTACATCTACAGAGGGAGGTAAATAACATCTGAGTGATGAGTGATCAGCTGACGAATCGATTAACCTTGCAGCTTATTGTTTACAACTTCTTCCTTGCTTTGACGCAAGTTGCTCGAATCGTATTGAAGAGATATTAAAAATAAAATGAAAACACTTTACGGAGGATTAAAAGTCCGTAAAATTCAAATCTGCGGCTGTAGTTTTTAAGCTAACAAGGCTTAAAATTAGTTATGGGTTGATTTTCTATGTTACAGGTTAACTCCTGAAATAAATATGTTTGTATCCAATGCATTTTTCTTTTTTTTTTTTACCTTACACTTATAAATGATAGAATTGACATATATTAGTCAATAAATAATGTTTACTCTCTATTGCACTGCTTCTTCTTAATTATTATTAATTCAATAGGATCTTGTTGGAATGTGATAATTTATATCTATTGATAATTCAGTTTTGAAAAATAAATATTCCATATCCTCGTTGCTATTGATTTCTCAATTTCTAAATATATTCGAGGGCCGTTGGAGTGATATTGATAATAGGTATTGTTATCAGAGATATTTATCATGAGGGGAACAAATGGTACGACCCGCTCCCCCTTCTATCTATCAGTCGTCCCCCAGCTTTATTCTGCGTACGTCTCTTCCCTTATAACTTATAATAAGGTACTTCTAATATCATATCAAACTTAAGCATTCGCTAAACATCATTTAAATTATCATATATCTATTAATTAACTTGAATTAGGTCCATTTTTCTCGTTTCTGTAATTCTGATAACGTATCACCATCCCGGTTTTTATCATTCTATATTTCTGTTCATTAACACCTGGTCTAATTTCTATTATGTTTATTTTAGTTTTATTATAATGCAATTAACGAAATGTCGCAACAAACCTATATCTGGATGTTCTATACCTTAAATAGGCTTACTCAAAATAGTAGTGATTTTTGCATCAGTTGTAGTATAAAAGTGAAAACATGTCCAAGTTATTTAAATTTTTCGGGTATTTTCAACATTTATTTCTAAATTGTTATTCTAATATTTAGCTGTATAAGTTGTGCAATTTTTATAACTTATTACTTTTTGTGTTTGTTGACTAAGCGGAAAAGGAAAGAAATCTAAAGAAGTAGTCATGTCGATCCAGAAAATTCTTGCAAGACAAATTTTCGATTCGAGAGGAAACCCAACTGTTGAAGTAAGTTATTTCTTGTTACTCAATCTAGTCAATTATGTGTCACGCCCATTTGGTGTGATATTAATTTGGAAATCAGTTCACACTTTCTTTACGAAATGCCATTATCTAAATACATATTTAGTCTTCTAACTTTAGATAAATTAACCTATTCTCAATATTAAATAACATATTGATTTTTCAATTGATTAAGACAAAATTAATTTTAATTATGAAAATTTCACCCATGCTGTTATTTCATATTTGTATATATTTTAATTTTTAATGTTCATTTTTATTTTTTTAGGGTAAGATAAACAAAAACCACTTTCCAGTCAATTGTTAATTCTCAATTTTCACTCTATTAGAGACGTTTCGACACTATAGTGTCATTTTCAATCTTTTCTTCTCCTGCATCTTTTAAAAAATGTCTTTAAAATTTTTTTATCATTTTTTACATGGTCAATAAGTCTAAAGAAATTTGTAAAAAAATAATAAATTAACATTAATTACATCGCTATACATAATTTAATATAAAATGTCCAAAAACAACTCATTATAAGCAAAGATACCTGGAAAGTCATGCTTTTAAAAATCCTTAGGAGATCATTAGTCCTCCATGGTCAATAAAATAATATTACATTAAAAGACCAAATCTTGATTAATAGTTTAAAGATCAAGATTTGGTCTTTTAATGTAATATTATTTTATTGACCATGGAGGACTAATGATCTCCTAAGGATTTTTAAAAGCATGACTTTCCAGGTATCTATGCTTATAATGAGTTGTTTTTGGACATTTTATATTAAATTATGTATAGCAATATAATTAATGTTAATTTATTATTTTTTTACAAATTTCTTTAGACTTATTGACCATGTAAAAAATGATAAAAAAATTTTAAAGACATTTTTTAAAAGATGCAGGAGAAGAAAAGATTGAAAATAACACCAGAGTGTCGAAACGTCTCTAATAGAGTGAAAATTGAGAATAAACAATTGACTGGAAAGTGGTTTTTGTTTCTCTTACCCTAAAAAAAGAAGAATTAAATCCAGTTTAAAAAAAGAAATTTATAAGAATGTTTATTTTTATTTAATAATTTAATTGTTTTTTTTTTACTTTAACTTTAAAGGAGTTAACAAATTAAATAAATAATTGGGGTTAATCACATTTTAGTACTTACATAGCTCCAAAAAATTAATTAATTTATATATATTTTTTTCAGATCTTTAGTTTCTATTTATTCTGTTTCCTTAAAATGATTTTTGTTTTTTAAACAAAAAAAAAATAACCTCTGATATTTAGTTTTATTAGGCTCATTTAAAATAAAAAGGTTTCGACTGGTTAAAAGTTGCCTCTTTTTTGAAAATGTTTTTGATGCCCTTGATTTCTTCAAGGCCACTTGTTTGCAATTTTGGCTGTGAATAGATTTCTTCTCTTACAATATTATTAATTTTCAGAAGTTAATATATTGTATTATATTTATTTACAATTAATAAATATATAACTTTAAAAAGATACTCGACTATTGAAACAATATATATATTTTTAATACATACATGTATATTTTCATGTATAGGAAATCAGTTTTAATATACAGTTACAATGTAAAAGTTAGGGATGGAATATCATTATAATTATATGTATTTTTCATATAAAATATTTTTTTTGACCTTGGTATTCATTATCACATTTATCATTAATAGGTGTGTAATCTTTTTTAATTTATAATACTTTCTTCTTTTAATCTCTTTTATTTCAATTAAAGATGTTTCTTATTAATTTATACATATCTATGTATTTATTCATTATACAACTTGAGAATTTATTAGTTTTTAATCCATTTTTATGTAAACGAGAGTTATTTAATCACTACTTGCTTATATAATTTTATTTTTCTAAAAGAAAAATATATTATATAAGGGTGTTTAAATTTGGTACAACTTTTAAATTGATTGGTGAGGTCGTGTTATCAGTTAGGGACCTGATACTAGTGCTATGTAGCAGAATTTTCAGTAGCTACATGTATTCAACTGATTATTAAAAATTATATTGCTTTGATTTGTTATTATTATTTCGGAGAAGTTGTACATAAAGCAGTAATAATCTAAATTATTGGTAAGGCCTAACCTCAAATTGAAAGGATTCCTTGGGTGTTTGTGTTTCATTCAACTGAATGTATTGAGTGGAAGTCAACTGCTGTAATAATTTTATTTCTAGTCAACTCTGATGAATACAAAATTTAGAACTGAAGACATAATTATTAGTCATCAACTCCAATAGATACAACTTCTACTGTTCCCTCAACTGATAACTCAACCATATTTTCTTGCTGTTATATCGTAAATTGTATCTGTTTTGAGGAAAGTTAAATTTTTTAAACTTCTAAAATTTTCTTTTTTTTCAACCCAATTCGCTCTTCCTCATGTACGAAGCCTGCAAAATAACACCTATATATGTATATATTGAAGACATATTTTAATTTATAATATTTCTTTATTAAGTATATCTTATTTACTTCTGAAATTATGATTTATCAAAGTAGCTGATTATAAAATTGCATTGTCTTCCTAATTTTGTTTTATTGTTCTTTATTAAAAAGTTTTTTTTATTAATGATTTTAATATAATTTAGAAATATTTGGCATTATAAAAAAATTGATTTTTTTTCTAGGTTGACTTAACGACAAACAAGGGTCTCTTCCGAGCTGCTGTACCTTCAGGAGCTTCCACTGGTGTTCACGAGGCTCTGGAGCTTCGAGATGGAGATAAATCAAAGTACCACGGCAAAAGTGTATTTACGGCAGTGTGTAATATAAACGAAATCATAGCTCCACAGCTCATCAAAAGTGTAATAATTTATTACTTTTTTTAATGTGTTAATAATTGTAGGTATTGTTAGTTGTATTTCTGACCGCCAACTATTAGTGGAATCTGATGTGAGCTTAGCCTCTTCAAGCACTTGGTAGATGTTTCTTCTAGTTACTTCTGCAAGGGACGTGGTATCATTTGCCAATATTTAAGATAACGTAGATGGAAACATAGACTGGACAAACCTGAATTAATTTTGACCAAGGGCTATGAAAACTCAACTCATTATTTGTAAATCGTCCATTATTTGTAAATTATCACCACATCTTTCAGTGTCTCAATCAAAAACGTAAGTATCATTACCAATCAAATTATGGGAAAAAACACCACATTGTCCAAATTTCCTGATTTTCGATATGTAAACTCAAATTATATCTCAGTATCTAATCTTCTTCAACCCTCTTTTAAACACCTCATGTCTTCTTTACTCTTCATTAAGGTTTATATGGTGTACAATCATTAACCATTATAATTGTTGTGTCATATTAATTTGTAGCTTTTATTGAAGATTGTATGATAATAAGGCTACTTCTTTTAGGGCTTGACTGTCGTTCAACAAAAAGAAATCGATTGTTTCCTTCTGAAACTTGATGGAACAGAAAATAAAAAAAATTTGGGCGCCAATGCTATCTTGGGAGTCTCGCTGGCAGTTTGTAAAGCTGGAGCAGCTGAGAAAGGCCTGCCATTATACAAGTTAGTATTCTTATTGTTAAATTTCATTATTTCATAAAAACCTTTAATTGATTAACTTCCTTATATTATTTTAATACTTTATTTAGTTATTACTATATTGAATTACTAAAATAGCATTTAAAGAAATTTAGCATTTGTTGAACGAGATAGTCAAACCGAACTGAAGCAATGCGTTCCTCATTAATTTCTATATAATGAAAGTTGTGCTTAGCTTGATTTCTTATGTACTTAGTGTTTGTTGCTTTTTCTCGATATTTTATTTCAAAATATGTTATAAATGATGTTTTTCCCAAGGGTTTCCTAACATGTACGCATATAAATTGGATTAGATAAATTACTGGTACTACAAAATGTTCATTTTAATTTTTAGCCTACTACTTACATTAATGTACACTCTTTGTTAGTGCAATTTTTTACATTTAAACTATAGAAACTCTTTGATTAATTGAGCTTCTTCTCGTTTCAGACACATCGCTGAATTGGCTTGTAATGATAACATAGTATTGCCTGTACCAGCCTTAAACGTAATCAACGGTGGTTCTCACGCTGGCAACAAGCTCGCTATGCAGGAATTCATGATTTTGCCCACTGGTGAGCGCAACTCTATGATTGTTTTTCATTCTATGTTGAAAACTTTTTTTTTTTTTAGATTAATTTATTGATATTTACAACTGTAATAATATTACAAGTAAATATGTTTAAAATTCTTTTTTTTTAATTAATTGGTAATTTAATCATTGTTAAAAACAAAAAAAAAAATAGGATGTTCTTTTATAAATATGAATGATATTAATAAATAGAAAGGTAAATGTTATTTAAATTGTTTTGCTATTTTTATTTTTCTAATTAATTCTTTTAGATATGTATATATATATATATATATATATATATATATATATATATATATATATATATATATATATAATATTTATTTGTTTCTCAAATAAAGTTTTTTTTTTCTAGGTGCTTGCAATTTTACGGAAGCAATGAAAATGGGAACTGAAGTATACCACCACTTGAAAGCCGTCATCAAGTCCCAGTTTGGATTAGATGCGACCGCAGTCGGAGATGAGGGAGGTTTCGCTCCGAATATTCTCGACAACAAACAAGGCTTGGAACTGATTAAGACTGCTATCGAGAAGGCTGGTTACACTGGAAAGATTGATATCGGAATGGATGTGGCTGCCTCTGAGTTTTTCAAGTATAAGAAAATCATTTTTTTTTTTTGTAGGACTTTTGTTAATTTTTTTTTTATTATATCATATGTAATATTACTTTGTCCAACAGAGATGGCTTATACGATTTGGACTTCAAAAATCCTCAAGGAGATGCCAGTCTGAAGATTCCTGCCGATAAGCTTACAGAACTTTATCAAACATTCATCAAAGATTATCCCATTGTTTCAATTGAAGATCCATTTGACCAAGATGATTGGGAAGCTTGGAGTGCTTTAACTGGGCAAACAAATATTCAGGTTTGTACGGGTTGAATTCTAATTTATTTTCAGCAAACTTAAATGATTTTGTAAAAACTTTCATATAAAACCATCCGTGATTGGTTTTTGGGACCAGTACATGGCAGAGTCTGTACTGTTCCTAAGCTAAAAGGTTGTGCAGGGCAGTTCTGTGTTCAAGATCGTGTTCAACAAAAAAAAAACCTTCTTATCCACTTTATATGGACTGGAAGATCCACGGGGTCAATCCTGCTGATAACAGAATTAACATTTTATTCACGATAATCAGTCATGAACCTGGATCATACAGATTAGTTGCACATTGCCTTTATACACTAAGCTGCTTCACTCCTGATATTTTGGATAGATATATTTAATCTATCCATCTTTTTTTTAAAATAATTTATTGGGGTAAAAAGTGATTAAAGAGAAGACAGCACTTGATGTCTTTTCACCATTGAAGAAAGACCACACAGCTGGGGGTTGTTTTGCTTATTACCTCGTTTCATACAAGATGCACTAAAACTACCAGTTATTTCATTTCTTGATTTCTTTAATAATAATAATAATATCCGGCACAACAACTCTTCACCGAGTATGGGCCGTCTCCAGCATTCTCCGCCAATCAGCTCTATCCTGCGCAGCATCCCTCCAGCTTCTAGCATTAAGAAGGTTATGTGCATCCTCCGCTACAGCTTCCTTTCATCTCACGTTTGGTCTCCCTACTCTCCTTGTGCCACGGATTCCCTCTGTGAGGATCTTCTTGAGAATCCGAGTGTCCTCCATCCGTGCCACGACTCCATCGTAGTCGGCCAAGTTTGATTGTCCTGACATCTGAGGTCTTATATCTCTCTGTTGTATCGCCATTTCCATATTCCACCCTCTTTTATTAGTCCGAAAATCTTCCTCAGCATTGTCCTCTCGAAAATTGAGGGCATTTTCTCGTGTGCCTTTGTTAGAGCCCAGGCCTCTGAGCCATATGTGAGTACTGGACGAATCAGGGTTTTGTAGATCAGCAGCTTTGCCTGCCCAGAGAGGAACCTGCTGGTTAGTTGCTTCCTTAGGCTCTAATAGCAGTTATTAGCAGGATTACTTCTTCTTCTTATCTTCTGAGATGTCATTTTGTGGATTAATTTCTGTCCCTAAGTAGATGAACCTGTCAATGCAATCGAATCGGTACTGACTAACTCCGAAGTAATCCTCTTTTTCTTGGGTTCCTCTTATTCGCATATACTTGGTCTTCTGTATGTTTACATTAGGCCCAAGGTTTCTTGGCTGCCTCTTCCAGTGTTAAGAAAGCTTCCCTCAGCGCCCTTTTAGATCTTGCCATTATGTCAAAGTCATCGGCATACCTATGGCTAATCGTAGTGGAATTGGACTAGTCTGTTAAACAGGGTTCCATCTACCTGGATTCCAGAATTTTTTATGGCCTTTTCTGCTCCTAGGTTGAAAAGTAGGCAAGCGAGGGCATCACCTTCTCTCACTCCCTTACCTGTGTGGAATTCTTGTGAAAGATCTGATTCGACTTTTATCAGACATTTTGACCCTTGCATTGTCATTTTCACAAGAGGAATGATCTTCTGGGGTATATTCTTGATTTCTTTAAAATTATAAAATATTTATTGATTTAGTATGTAAAAATAAGTATGAAACATAAACCTAAATTAACATTAACGTGGCTTACGCTTTTTAGCGTAATCAATGTTCAGATTTATATCTCTTAATTATTGTGGATTATAATTAATAATTTTGACATGTATAATTCTGTATCAGGAAAATATAAAAGAAATTCCAACAAATTTAGTTGTTTTTTCTAAAGCAAAATATGTAGTGAAATAACAAATGAAACTTTAAACAAAAATATACATTATTTCTTTGAACACCTAAAAACAAATTTAAAGTAATGTTATCAATGATAATAGTTTAAATTTTCTTGCTAAATTTCATACTTGTTATTTGAATTGTGAATAAAAATTGAAGTTTAAAAAAAATATCTGAAGATGAATAATAAAAGAGCACATTATTTGATTTACGTGTGATGCCAACTGTCAAAATACCTAAGTAAAAAGAAAGAAATCTCTACCGCAGTTGGTGTGATATTATGGGAAAGGAGAGCTATTACTGGAAGCTCTTAATCACTGAGTGTATTAATATAATTAAGTGAATACACATTTTGTATAAATTATGATTCATTTTGTATTTCTTCTTATCCATTTTAGATCGTTGGTGATGATTTGACTGTGACCAATCCAAAACGTATCTACACTGCTGTCGAAAAGAAAGCCTGCAACTGCCTTCTTCTCAAAGTGAACCAAATTGGAAGTATCACCGAGGCCATCGATGCTCATAATCTCGCCAAAGCCAACGGATGGGGTACTATGGTATCTCACAGGTATGTTTTAAAATTAAAGTACCATTTTTTATTACTTATATCATCAATTATTTTTTTATAATTATTGTTATTCGATTTAAAGGTCTGGAGAAACTGAGGATACATTCATTGCTGATCTTGTCGTCGGTCTCGGCACAGGACAAATCAAGACTGGAGCACCTTGCCGTTCAGAACGGTGTGCTAAATATAACCAACTGTTGCGCATAGAAGAAGAACTTGGAAGCAGCGCCAAATATGCTGGGAAAAAGTTTCGCTTCCCTTCTTGCTCATAAAGAACCTGATTAAAGGTTTCGTTTTTATAATAAAAGAAATAGTAAAGTTCTGATATTTTTTCACCTATCACAATAAAATGTTCAAAGTCTGCGAAGTTCTTTTCTTTTAATACCCTGATGTATTCTGTTTATTGAATTATCATATCAAAGTTCTATTTTGTTTATTTTGAAAATTATTATTAATAAATATATCCTCTCATCATTAAATCCTCAGATCCAAATTATAATTTAATTTCTGTAATATAGATCTGCATATAAATTATTTTGCAGAAATTAAAAATTCTGAATATTAAAAGAGTATAATATCAATAAAACGCAATAATGTACGATAAAAATAATTATTGAAACAATAAACCTCAAATTAAAAAAATATTGAATTTTTGCTAGAAAATTTGAGTTTTCATCAGATTAAAAAAAATATCAATTTTTTATAATAAAAAAAATTTCATTTTTTCAAAAATTACAATTTCTGGACTAATACAATTTCTGGAAATTACAAGGTCTGGAGAAACTGAGGATACATTCATTGCTGATCTTGTCGTCGGTCTCGGCACAGGACAAATCAAGACTGGAGCACCTTGCCGTTCAGAACGGTGTGCTAAATATAACCAACTGTTGCGCATAGAAGATTTTATTATTTGATCGTTAATAAAAAAATATTGAATTTTTGCTAGAAAATTTGAGTTTTCATCAGATTAAAAAAAATATCAATTTTTTATAATAAAAAAAATTTCATTTTTTTATAATAAAAAAAATTTCATTTTTTCAAAAATTACAATTTCATCTGAAGTTAAACACACTTATTTTATTTAAATTCATGAAAAACATTATTTACAAATTCTGATTTGAGTGGATGGAGTGCTATCAAACTTTTTTAATGAATGATGAAGCCAAGATTGTCTAAACCTTGTAATATTTACAATTATTGATTAATGGCATGATTTTCTAAGAAGATTTGATAGATGTCATTATAAAAACAATAAATGTGCCTGCATAGAAAAATGTGAGGAGATGGACATAAGCGGATCTAGGGGGGGGGACACGTGTTTCCCCTAACGGTTTTTTGTGTACTGTGGGGAATCCATTACAGTACATACTTATAGGCAAATCATGTGATAGTTGTTAAAATATATGAATAAAATAACAGAAGGAACATGAGATGTTTAGGTAAACATTTTATTTGAAAAGAAAAGATATGACCAGGACCGGGACTCGAACCATGGAGAGGTGAAGGTCCCGGTCCTGGTCATATCTTTTCTTTTCAAATAAAATATTTAAAAAATTATATAATATAAAAATAAAATAAATTATAATATTGTTTAGGTATTTTAATAAACCTCTATAAAGTGAGTTTCCTAAATTCTAGGCAAGAAAACCTGGCGTTTGAGCATGACTGCATAAATCATCTCTCTGCACAACTGTTATCCAAGAAACAGTACAGCCTCTGACCATGCGCTGAATCCAAGACCCTTCATTCATTATAATGGTCAAGTTTTTTTATTAACGATTCCTAAATAATTAATTAACATCATTACTTCATGCGATAGTAAAAAAAAAATTACAGAATAAACACAATTGCAATGAAAAGTAGCTACCATAAAACCACTGAGAATGATGATGGATTTTTGAGGAAAAAACGGACCTAGGCACCAACTGGCGAGCTTTATAGCTAGATATGTTTGATAGCTAACTCAATACTCTAAAATTTAATTTGAAAAAAAAAAGAAAGAAAAATTGTTCAAGGAAATTAAACATTAAAAGGAAGGAAATTTCGTCATAGCGACATGGAATATGTTATAGATTATTTCCTAGTACATATGATAAAGAGCATCAACGATAACGAATGTACCAGAATATCGATAATTCTCTTAAATGGCATGAATGAAAATACTTCTATTCCACAAGTGGTATAGAGAAATATATAAACACAAAAATGCTACAAAACTAAAAAAAATAGGATATTTGTTTTGTTTTTATATCAAATTCATCGTTTCCTCCGCACGTCATTATTTTAAATATTAAATGTTACTCAAATCCACTACTTGCATCGTATATCTTTGATATAATGCGAAAATTTCGATAATTGGTATAAGTTCAGTAGGTTGTCACTTCGAGTTGAGTTTTAAATGCTCATCTAAAAGTTTCAACAAACATATATCATTTGTATATTTTTGTTTTGAAGAGAAAATATTTGCCCTCGTTGGGATTCGAACCCGGGTTGTTTGCATCTCCGTCGCAGTGCTCTAAACCACTGTGTATGCATCGCAAAAATTGCGAGAACGCCGGGACATAGGATCGGTGAAGAGAAAGGATTTGCCTGACTTGGTTAAGAACCCTGGTAGCTCAGTGGTTTAGGGACGCAGACGACACGGGTTCGAATCCCGGCCAGGGCGAATCTTTTCTCTTCAAAACAAAAATATTTAAAAATAATTATTATCAAAATTATAATTAATAAAAATAAATTTTATATCGTTTATACTTCGAAAGATTAGTCGAAACTTTTATTTCTTGATAAAATGATTTCAGAAATCTACACATTTCTCATAATTACATTATTTATTCCATAGTAAAGCTTATGATGATTTGTATTTTTGGTGAATATGAAAAAGCAGACGAATAAAAACAGTTAACACTTGTTACTCAACTCTAAGCGACAACCTGCGGAAGAGATTTTCTTAAATAGAGCTCAACTAATTGTCGGGAAAACCTCATAAATAGTTCATCTCTACTTAATAAATTCTTTTTAAATATTTTATTTGAAAAGAAAAGATATGACCAGTACTGGGACTCGAACCGGGGTATCCCACGTATCCCTCCTGGTGCTTAGCCACCTCAGCCATCCTGGTTCGCTTCTCTTTATTGTAATAATATTCTTTCTTTCTTTGACTTCTATGGGGACTATTTTCTTCCTCATTTATATAACTTCAACTAATATCATTCAAGGCAATATGCATTTAGTTCTATGGTTTAGAAATATAATACCTAAACGTTCACTTTTTGGGTCTAGTATCCCTAATCTACGGTATTAGATTTAATACAGGTATAATTATGTACTTTACATCAAGAATCGTCTTCATGTAGAATTTAAAAGTTCAGCGTTATTACAATAAGCGCTATCTGTATGTCCTACAGCGAACGTTAAGAATGCCGATGTCGCCAAGAGGTAGCAGCACCGAGCGGTAACCTCAACCAATTCCGAGCTACAGCTGATTAATTTTAGTTTGTTTGAGTTTAAATCTGTGATAAATATTGATTTTACTTTATTTTAAATGAGTATGACATAAAACTATTCGTTGCTATTCTAATATTAAAAAATGGGTGGTAAAAAGACAGTTGAGTAAGTATTTATGAAGTGTTTGCGTTTTGTTTATTATTTAATTTGATTTGACATAATGTAATTTTGCTTGGCATTTCATGTATTATTCAGAAACTCTCGGAGATTCGAAAAAGACAGAAGGGACAAGCTGAATATCGCCTTTATGGAGCTGTGTAAGCTCTTTCCAGATCATGATCCATCCGTTATTCTCAGCAAGATTGATATATTAAGAAAAGCTGCTGAATACATCAAGTATTTACAGGGACAAAATGAGGAAATCATGAAACTCGGCGAGGATTTAGCTTTAAGTAAGTTTTAATTTCAGTAATTGTATCATCCTTTAAGATCTTTAGTCGTCATAAGACTTGTTTTATTTCTAGAAAACGAAAGTGAGAAGCTGAGGAAAAGAGTTGCTCATTTACTGTTGAAAACGAAAGAGCTGGTTGAAGCTCTGAGATGTGCCGGAGTACCAATTCCGAATTCGAAACGTAAGAAGAAGAAGCCGAAAACGGCAGCACCAGGTGCATTACTTTCGAATCAGAACAAAACATGTAAGTAAAATTTATTTTATATTCGCTGTAATAATTATAGTAATATAGAGACAAGAACATGTGTTATAGACACCGGATGTAATGCTCAGCTATATTTCTATTCACTCTGATTGTGGTTGAAACATAGGCAAACAAAAATAACTACTATAATTTATTTTATTGTTATAAGATATAATTTTTTTAAATATAAGTCTCGGTCTAAAAGGGATATGACTGACCGAGAAGCGAACTAAGATGGTTAAGCACCACCACGGATAGATCGGAGACCCGGTCCTGGTCATATCTTTTCTTTTCAAATAAAATATTTTAAAAAATAATTACTATTTTAGAAGTGAATAGTTACTTCTACAATGGCAGCAAATCAACATACTTCAACAAAACTTTTTTAAAATTTTTTATATAGAATGTTTAATGAATGTCTAATTTTTTGTATTAGATTTCTTTGACTTGTTGTCGAATGAAATTCAACAGATGTGTAGAGCTGTGTTTAAGTAAACTCACTATATATCAGGAACTATTTCACACTTAAATTAAATTAAGCCTTACAGTTCCATTTTTAATGTGAACATTGATAATCTTTCCAAATCTTACGTGTAACCTTGACATTGATAAAGGCGAATTTCGCATTACTCCTTTCCTTTCCATTTTTTACCAACAAGTAGCGATTTATTCTTAGTATGGTGTTATGAAGTTAGCTTTACCATACTGATAACTTGGAATAATTTTATCTTAATCGTCTCTCTAAAAATATATAGAAACTGTATGTAAAAAATGGTTGGGATTGTAGTCAAAGATTTGTACACAAATAAACATAATTTATTTATTGCATGGCGACCTTTCAGCTATCATCAGAGACGAGGTTAAGTATAAGGGTAACCATAGTATAGAAGCTATTGTTGATTTTATTTTTATTATATCTAAATAAAACTAGTTAAAATGTTTAATTCCTGTTATATTATTTTAATATATTCTTTAATATAGTTAATAATAGAAAAACAAAAAAATATATAAGTTATCCATATCTAAATTTTATGGGGAGTGTGTTGCTGTGCTAAAGATCCTGGGTTCAAATTTGGTTCTAGCAGACAAATTATTTAATCGGTTAAGAGCGACGGATTTGGATCTGCAGACCCTTCTGGGGTTTATCCAGTTTATTTACTTATCAACTATTTTTATTATTCTTTATTGATGTTTTGTTTTATTATATTACAATGTATGTGAAAACATACATAAGTTTGAATTTAACTATTGGGCAAAAGATAGATTTAATTTTTAGTTCAGATTCATTTACTATTTAATTCTGAGACTTTTATGTTTCATTAAACACAAAATATTCTTCTTTAATTTATTATTGTTAGTTGATTCGGTTTTATATCTCTAGGATTCTCTCTATCTCCGTCTACGCGCAATACTTCTAAACCTTATGGAAATTTACTTTTTTTCATTAGTATTTTTCTAATAATTTGTAAAATATTCTAGTGTATTTTAGTTTACAAAAAAGCTACATATATATAGGCCATCTACCTTAGGAAATCGTACCAATATTGGTGCGGGCTAAAAGGATTAAAACATTCCAAATTATACCTTGATAGCTTCAATGAGAAGACATGTAATGCTCTTCTAGATCTGGACAGGGAAGCATTAAAAACAATTATAGCGGCATATATGGGTCATTGTAGACTCAATCCCATATGTTCAAGCTGGGACTGGTGAGTTTTCCAGTTTTTGTCGTACAGAGGATGAAACACCCCATCATGTTATCTGCCTATATGATAGGTTTGCCGACCTAAGATCTAGAGCAATATCAACAATGTCAAGGAATATGGGTCCAACAAATTCATTCTGAGAAATGATTATAGATCTGTTTAACTTATGATTATTAAATAATTAAAACAGTTACATTTCAAACAGTAAAAGTAATTGACATACCTAAAGTAAAAAAGACCCACTAACTAATGTTTCTTGATTGATTGATTTTATCCTCAATCAACCTTTTCCTATAAAATATTTTATTTATTTATAATTATAAATAAATAGATAGAAAATATTTTTATAATTTTGCCTAACAGTCTAAAATTATGTTTAATAGCCAATGTTTATTTTATTTTAATGATATTAATTTTTTTTTCTTATAGCTGATAATAACAAAGAAGAAGAAGCTAAAACATCCCAAGACGAATCCACAGCTATAAAAAAAGTTAAGTGCGGTTGTATGAAACTAGCTCCGGAAAAGAAACCCTTGAAAGAATCTAACTCAGTCGTTACCGCTGTTCCGACAGTCGTTACCTTAGGAAACGTACCAACTGTCGCTTGCGTATCTTCGGTTTCAGGCCCTCCTTGGACTAATCATACAAAACTTTTGACTGCTACTCCGACTACTTTGATTAGTGCTTCAATAATGACAACTAGAGTTCAAAGTCTTCCCGCAGTTAGGCCATTACTTCCTAGTAACAATAATCTTAGCAATAGCACGGCAATTGCTGCAATACCGAGAGGAACTCAAATATTGTCGAATGTAAGAGCTTCTTTAGATGCCAGCAGCAAAAATTTGCCTAATGTGCGCAGTGGAATCCATAATCTTCCGATAGTACCATCCTCGATTCAAACTATTCCTATAATTAGTAATAACATTTTATCACCCAACATTGTGAAAGAAGTAACGCCGGCTGTAATAAATAAGAAAACCGTTAACATTGTTACTACAACAAGCTCCAGTTCGATTCCTACGCAGACTATTGTCAACAGTACACATATTATTACATTATCTCAAAGCAATATCATGAATGCACCGGTAATGGCTCCTGCTATTCAGACCGTACCAGTATTAGAAAAGAATATACTCTCAAATTTAGGCCCTGGTACACTTATCCTAGCCGACGGTAGAATAGTGAATGTACCTCCAATCGTTCCTCAGATTCTCGTAAAACCTCAACCAACTGTAATTTTAATGCCAACTGCAAAGAAAAAAGATAAAATTATTATTCCTAAGAAACGAGATGTTACGAAAACAACATTCGCTAACAAGGCACCTATTCCTGCCATACAGACCTTCAGATTAGAGTCTTGTCCCAGGGTTCGTCCTAAAAAAAAACCTAAAACTCCATTGAAGAAAACAGAGAAAAGCAAAAGTACAGAAAACGATACTGATTCTGAGCAGGCCAAGAAAAAAAGGAAAATCGAAAATATCCCAATTCATTCTGATCATGAAAAAGTTGACAAAAAAGCTTCTAAAAATGATTCTAATTCGTCAAAAGAAGTAGAAAAAGTAAATTCAGACATTGCAGCTAGCGAGCAGAGCTCTACAGAGTTAATAGCAGATACTTCCGAAACATCAACCGAAGCAACTATAACAAATGATCAGGAAATGTCATGTGACGTTGTCGATGTGCCAAAATTACCTGAAACTGTTGAGGAATCTTCACTTTCTAATGCATGTCTATCAACAGTGGCAAGCCAAGAATCAACCAGTACAGTTCCTTATACAAGCCTTCAAACACTTAACAACTCCAATTTACCGGTTGCTTCTTCTCCTGTGGAAGATGATAAAAATTTACAACCATTATCAACCTCTGTTAATGAACAGGATAAAGACTCTACTGGTAATTCTGTTCTGAATGAAAAAACTGAAGAAGAAAATAACACTCCACCTGAATTAAATACGATCGGGACAGCTCGATCTGAAACAGAGCAAAAATCTCCTGATTCCAATGCTTCCACAAATCTATTGGTATTACCTTCAGTAACTTTGGAGGATAATAATGCTGCAGTTGTGGATAAGATAAATGAGAAAACTTTAGAGTATGGTTCTTCTTCAGTTTGTAATTCTGCAGGATCTTCGACGGAAACTGAAAGAAGCCCTCTTAAAAATGATACCATAAATAATGACTTAAGGAATCAAGCTTCAGTTTGTTCCACTGCTACTTGTGAAGCCGGTAGCAAATATACTCTGAGTCTTACAGAAAGCCTTCCTGAAGTAAATTCGACTTCGGTGCAAGTCTCCTTATTTGTATCTAATAACGAGGCGAATATTGAAAATAAATCTACTTCATCCTCATTTAGTTGTCAACCTCATAATGGCGGTTATCCTATTGTGGATTCAAATCAGAGCATTTCGAGAAATCACTCTCTGTCACAGAAAGATAGCTTAAATTCGCATATGCAAAGGCAAAGTGAGTCTCTTCCAGGTAGTGAACCTCCTAGCTCAGCTGCAAGCAATAGCAGCGTCTTTGCGAATAATTCTTTACTCCCCGAGAGGATTCCAAATTCCAAGGCGAACGCAGAATTGAATAATTCCCCGGATACACCTACGCCCAAAGCACCCGTTCCTTCTTCCTCTTTGAAAGATAAAGTGTTCCCGAATCGAGAAATAATGCAGAGATTAGATTTTCCAGATCTCGGAAGTAATGCCCTCATCGAGAACAGCTCGATGTTTACATCGTTGAACGAGATCACGCATTCTTTGTCTTTGAATATCCAAGAGAAGACTATATATTCTCAGGCTCTCTCTTTCCAACAAGATAAATATCCTGTTCAATCTACTGGTTTGGCTACAAGTGTCGGCAACTTGACTACGCTCGGTAGTAAAAGTAACCCATTCTCAATGACTGATAATAATTTTAGTCAGCAGCAGAACAACCATACCCAAGTTGAGCACTCGCAATCGAATCAAATTAAGCAGAAAGCTGCTGTAGCGATCAATCCTTTTAACACTAGTTCGGAAAGACCAGATTTGCCAATTTATCCACAAAGTAATGTTTCTTTCTCTTATGCCAAAACGAATGAATCTTTTACCACTAACCAGCCTATGTACAGGATTCCAGGAACACTTCTCGGAGATAAAAATACAAATTTCAGCTACGGCGATAATGCCAACAAGTCAGTCTGCTTCAATTCTAACGAGAACTTACTGTGCAGCAGTAGCACAGTTGTTTCATCAATCAGTCAAATCGCAAGCAGTAATGTGAATATTTATACGGGCTATTGTTCATCGAGCTATTATCCAAGTACTACAGTGACGTACTCTCAGAATAGTTTTAATTTGAAACCTACAAATAAAAATTCTCTTACTGATAATCTTTCCAAAAAGATCACTCCTTACAGTACCTTTAACGATCCTGCTTCGTCGATGAGTTCTGGCGAAAAACAGATTTGTTCTCGGAATGTGCCATTCCATCAAAATCCAGTCGCTAAACCAAACTGGGAGAAGGCCAATTGTAGTAAAGATTTTTATAATAATCCAGTGAATAATATGCCAGATAATATTATAAAAGACAAAAATCCTTCTTACCAGTCCAATAAAATTCCTGGCTTAGAGAAGCAGAATGAATTGCTAAATCAAAGTCAACTCATGTATCTCGGTTTTCAAAATGAACCTGTAGCGCCTCATAATAATAGTTTTTTTCAAAATTTTCCTTCGACCTCTGCTGTTCTCCAAGGTGGTTGCGGTTTCAATGAGTTTCCTCCTGGTGCAGGGTCTAATGCGAGTACAATACCTTCTAAAATGACAAATCATCACGAGATTCAAAGCAATGCCAACCCGTCACTTGTCGGAAGAAACCCTCAAGACAAATTGTTTAGAGATTCTCAACCTATAATTAATAAAAATAATTCTTTGACTGGTATTGATAAAGACAAGACGAGAAACAGTTCCTTTTATCCAGTTTCAGTACAACAGCCAGGGTACTCAAATTTACATTCTGATAACCGACCCAAAGTTCAGAACATTTCATTCGAAAACAGCTCTCTTAACAAATCCAAAGCGAATCCAGAAGGTAACTGTATATCGCATAATAGTTTCATTGAACCGAAACTTTCATGTAATGAATCCAGTTCAGTGAAAACTACTAATAATGTCCAGATTGATACAAGTCATGCCATATATAATAATTCTGTTAGTTCAGGATCCTCGTTTGCCGACGGCAAAACTAGTGATCAAAATTGTACTGTTGATGAAAGGAGGAAGATAAACGATGCTGGAAAATCTTATTCTAAGGACAAAGATGTTTCGAAAAACAGCAGGTACGCGGAGGCTTCACCACAAGTGCCACATAATCCATCTGATTCTACTAAGGCTTCCCAAACGAATACCAATAGTCATTCAGCTTCCTCAAAAAATCTACACATTTCTGGAGAATCCGAGAGAAATCCTGAAAATAGCGGTTATAACAATTACCTCCCTAAGTCGTCTGTCAGTGGCAAAAATATTCAAAACAGCAATACCGAAATCAACCCGATGAACCGTAAAATGAATGATTCAATCGAAAATACTCAAAGCCATTATAAGGATTATATTCAAAATACAAGCAGTGAGAAAAAAATACAAGAAAATCACAAGCTTTTATCATCCTCTTCCCATAAATCTGTTTCAACCGAAATGAGCTCAAATGACTTTCAGGTCTTTAATTACAATGGAAACAGTTATCAAAAACTTCCACATTCTCAAAATAACTCTTTTACAGCTAATCCTTCAAGAATTTCAACTAACTCACTTAGAACTACTTATAAAAATTTTGATAATACTCCTTTTGAATCGGTATCAAATCAGCAGTTTGTTGGTCAAAATAGTGCCTCTGTAAATGCGATAAATACAGGCGTTTGCTCGTCTCAAAATCAATCTCTGCAGTTATTACCTTCGACTTCTACCTCAACTTCCAATCACATTACTCCTCATTCTAGTAATAAAACTGCACCAGTATCAGTGATGCCTAATACTTTGCCTCAGAAAGAGAATCAAAACTCCAAAGTTTGTCCGAGTGACGGAAACTCTTTTAAGGGAGATATGAATGTGGATTTCTTAAAATCTAAAGATGTTGAGAGGAATACATTCATTCCTATTATAGACGATGTGCGTTTGACATCCGATTTCTCTTCTGATCTGTTCAGTTCTCTTCAAGTTCCTACTGGAGGTCAACATTCTGAATCTATTTCTCCGACAGCAGCTTTCTTATTAGCGTTTCCGCTCGTATCAACTTCACGCAACAATGAAAATTTGCCAGATAGTGAAAATCATGATAATCAAACATCGACACCTACGACAATTTTACAAATCGGGAATATAGAACCGCCTAATACAGAAATGTTCCATTCGATAGATTTTCAAAAAACGAATAAAACTAATGATCAGTTTGAATTGAATAATGATTACCTTCATATAAACGAAATGCAAAGCAATCGAAAGCAGAATACAAATTATAATAAAAACTGTGAGAAAGGAAAAGATGTTGTATACCCCGACTTCAGTAAAGATCAAAGAACTGTTGAGTCTAAATCTAAAACAAAATCATCTGTCACTAACAGCTATAGTGGTACTCAATCATATAATTATTCTCACTTTCCATGTAATGATTTTCAACAGTACTGTGAAAAAGAAGGTTCTCAGTGGCAGCAAGACTTTTCTAACATACCTAAAGATCAAAAGAAGGCTTATGAAAAAAAGAAAGATAAAGCTGTACAAAAGGGTTATTTCTATCAGAATTATCAGGAATATTATAATTACAAAGACAAGAAAAGGAAACAGCAAAGCAGAATATCGGTTAACTGGATGACCACTCCAGAAAACCGAGAGCAGACTGACAACTACCAGCAGAAAGAACCCGAGGTAACCAACAATTATTCCAGCCATTCTTCACAGCCTGCTTATAGCAGTATCCCTGTAGACTTCCCGACGGAATCTTTTTCAGACTTCTGTAGTTCGAAGAAATCAAACAATTATTCTTGGTCTCCGAGTAAAACACTATTACCTTCCTTAGATAATCATCTGATGATACCTTCGACTCTTCCCACTTTGGTCGGTGATCTCGCATTAGGTACAAGTACGCCTTCTGAAAGTTACAAAACATTCGAAACGCCAAAAGTCCAACCACCCCAAGGACAGATCACAAAGAAAACCCCGGAAAAAATGGATGAAAATAAAAAGAGGAATGAATTTTCTAAAAGCCAGGCAAATTTCTTTTCCGTCAGTCAGTTAGTCGATCCGAAAAGTAAAAAGCAGAAGACGACTGACAGGAATTACAAAAGGCAAGAGAAGGCATCGAAACCCCGAGCTAATTTCAATTGTTCCAAACGTAAAGACGATCATTGCATGTACTACGAAGAGAGAAACAATTTCGCTCCAAATCAGAATCAGTGTACTGATAAGAAATACAACTCGTACAAAGGCGGAAGCTATAGCGCTGAATCACTGATCGGTGCTCAGCAGAGCGATGTAGACTTCTCATCCAATTTCAATTATCAACAAAATTCGAATTATTTCCAGAGCGATTTCACCCCACATTTAGATTCCAATCAGCAATATGGCTATTTCCAACAGTCTCATTTTTCTGGATTTTCTCACGAGGATTATCAAGATTTCGGATTCGGTACAAATCAGAGGAACTCGGATCAAAATAGGCAAAAATCGGGACGCAAAGATGATAATTATCAGGGATCGAACTTACTTCAACCGCAATTATATCCATCTTATTCTAAAGGGATTCATTACAATTTGCCTGCCTCTCAGCTCAATACCAACACCACCACCACGCTGACGAATTTCAACCTCAGTACCATCTTTCCCGAGATGAATGATCAGGTAAGCAGTTTTATTTTTATACGATTAATCTATGTCCTTTTATAGTAGTCATCTGTAGAAATAACAATTGTTAAAATGGCCCATTTTTAGAAGGAAAAAATGTGCTCATTGCTGCCTTTCATGCTAACTACTTGCTCCCATTCTTTTTAATTAGGTTATTTGTTTATTTATTATTTTGGCACTACAGTCCTGCAAGAACCTGGGCCTCCACCACCACAGCCGACTGATCTCCGTGATCCTTCGCTATCCTCCTCCAGTTCTGTAAGCCCAGCAGTTTCAAGTCCTCTTCGACATTATCCAGCCATCTGATCCGAGGGCGTCCTCTGCTTCGTTTGCCGTCTGGTTTCTCATTGAGCTTTCTCTTTGGTATCCTGTGGTCTGACATTCTTTCCACATGTCCCATCCATTTAATTCTGGCTTTCTTTATCAACACCACGATGTCCGGCTAGCTTCTCATTCTTTCTTCTTCTCCATACCCCATTTTCGACCACTCTGCCCAATTCTTCTTAATATTTTCCTTTCCCAGGAGTTGACCATAAGTTCTGATATTTTTGTCAGGGGCCATGTCTCGCACCCATACATGACTACCAAGTCTCACTATAGTTTTGTATAGTTGGATTTGCATTCTTTTAGAGAGCGATTTAACTGAAACACTCTGTAGCGAGGAATAATTCCTATTCCCTGCTGCAATTCTGGCTTTTATTTCACTCTATATTTTGTTATCAACTATAACCACTGTAATACTGTAACCACACTTCCCAAGTATGTACTTGAATTGGGTTACAGCTCTAAAACTCACTTTTCCAATTTTGAGTTTTTCATGTATACAGTTTTATCTTCATTCATCATAAGACCCAGTTAAAAGGCTGCCTCTTCTAATTCTTGAAATTTTCCTGATAATCCTGCTTGGACTCTAGCGGTAATGACGATGTCATCGGCATATGCTAGATGTTAGGACATGCGGTTGTGAATAGTTCCTCCAGGAATTGTTTTTACTATACGGATGGCTGCTTCGAGGGTCAAATTAAAAAGGAGAGGGGCTAGAGGTCACCCTGCCTCAAGCCAATGTTCACTTTGAACTCCTCTGATAATGCATTCCCTAATTTAACTCGACTGACATTCTTCAATAGTCATTCTTGTTAGCCTGACTAGTTAGGTTATGCCTAATGAAAAAGATCGTTCGGAACTTTGTTCATATCTTGATGCAGTGTGGCAATAGGTTGAAGTTACAGCAATAAATATTATTTAATTAAAGTTCATTTGAATAATATTAGTTGATCTAATATATATGTATGGAAGAAATTGAAATTGATCCTTGGGTGGAGGTCAGTGAATGAATTTCCTAAATAGAGTTCAACTATTGGACCCACATTGCAGTTCTTCAAATTTACTTGCATGGTTATTTGGTTAATAACTCATATCCCAGGCTTCCCAAAATGGGAACAGCTGCCTTGAGATTTTCTTTTCTTTTCTGGTCCACGAGTGGTAATCATATCCCATTGTTCTTGTTAAAATATTTTAAATAATACTGTTATTTTATTTTATAATTTAAATCATCCCTATTTTTGTACCCGGTTTACTTTTTTTATATAACTATATAATTGTTTCTATTTCATTTTAATTTGTATCTTCTAGCCCTGAAGAAGTCCTGCAATATGGGTCAAAACGTCCTTGTTGTTTGTTCATTTAACGTCGCTTTTTGCTGCTATGGCTAATCGGAAGATGCTACATTGGGAGCTTTAAATTTTGCCTATCCAGGTTTAATTAGGATAGGGATTTTTAACGAGTACCTGACATCGTAAAGGTTCGGGATCCCTGTTAAACGTCCCTTCTGAAGGACGGTGTAACTAAGGATTTTTTATTCCCTTTAAAAAATCCTAGGGCCACCTGCCAGGCTACGAACCCGCGATCTTGGGCTTAGTAGTTTGTTACGCTAACCACTAGACCACAGGTCGTCCCTCAAAACATCCTTTTAATATTATTTCTCGATAAAAGTATATTTTTACTTAATATTTTAAGACTTAGTTTCTTCAAGTTTAGAGCTCCTTTAATCTGTTCTGTGTTTATTTAAAACCATTTATGTTCAAATAACATTGTTGTTTATAGCGTGCATTTTTCTATCTATTGAAAGTTAAAAAAAAAAAATTATATATAAAATATTTTTTCCAATTAATTAAATTTTTTTACGATTGTTTATATTTCATCCTACCTTATAAATAAAATAAAATATTAGGAAGAAAATGGTCCGGGTGAAGATAAAAAAAAAAATTCTCTTAAATATGAAGAACTATTTATTTTAAAGCCAAAGTTTCAGCTCTTCTTCAGGGCTAAATTTACAAGATACATACAAATTAAAATGATACATAGTAAAGAATAAACATACATATAGGCATCAAGGGATATGAGTGATAAAAATAAAAATGGGGGACCAATTAGAGAAATATAAAAATAGAGGGAATAATTATAGAGTATAATCAAATAAGTAATACTATCGTAATAATAATAATATAAGAGAGTAATACATAAAAAAAAACTATTAAAAATGCCGTTGGAGAATACAGAATAACATGACATAGCTGCATTGCTTAAAAATAAATTATCGAAAAGTTACAAGAAACGGGATTGAATTCTAAAAAAAAAATAATAATAATAAAATATAACATTTTGGCCACTAAACACTTCTTTACGTAATAGAAAGACTCAATATAAGAACCTGAAACAATCAACTTTTTTTTTTTTTAATTGTTCAAAAGTAGTTCTGTCCAATAAATGGTTAAGTAAATAATGTGAAAAAGCATAGTTTATTAATTGCTTAGTTCTTATTAAGTTACCAAAAACACACTTGGATATAACTTCACTAATACTATGACTTATCAAAAGATAAAAATATATATATTAGTCTTTGCTGCCACTAGACTGCTGTGTTCTAACACCTTATATGCTAACTAATTTAATTAAAAACAAGAATCTTATTGGCCTTGCTTTTTTTTTTGAAAAATTATTTTAAAAATTATAATTTAAATCATTTTGTAGTTGTTTTATGAAAATAAAGTAATGATGTAAGTAGTAGGTGTGATAAGTAAATAAGAGAAAATATTAGGTTATTTTAAAATGGTCTAACAATAGACAGAAGGGCTCCTATTACTATTTAATTTAAATTTAAAATTTCATATTAATTGTATAGTATAATGATTTTTATTATAATTTTTTTTTTAAATCATACATGTAACAAATAGAGACTCAAACTCGTAGATAAGGAACTTAAGTAATTATTACACAGGTTGTCGCTTCGAGTTGAGTTACAACAAGTGATAACTATTTATTCGTTTCATTTTTAATTTTTTTTCCAAAAATACAAGTTATCCTTTAGTATGGAAAAGAGAATGTAATTATGGGTAATGAGCAGGTTTCGGTAATCATTTCATCTAGAAATAAAAGTTTCTATTAATATTTTGAAGTATATAATATATTATATATGTTTGTTAAAACGTTCATTTCTTGATGAAATGATTACCGAAGTATACACATTTCCCATAATTACATTCTCTTTTCCATACTTAAGCTCATGGTATCTTGTTTTTTTGGAAAATATTATAAGGGAAACGAATATATAGTTAAAACTTGTAACTCAACTCGAAGCAACAACCTGCGGAACAGATACCGTTTTTTTTTTTTTACCTCCATCCGGAACATAATTATGCTGTCAACTAATAATTATTCCAAATGTATTATAATTGTGATCTAGTTGGGGAAAATAATAAAGTAAACCTTATAATATGGAGTCGAAAATATAAAATGATTTAAAATTTTGAAATTAAAAGTTTATCACAAATAAATTATCGAGTTACTTACTTAGGTTACTAACAGTATCAATGGACAAAAAAAATAATAAAGAAAAATAATCCTGGTCTGAATTTTTTATCAATTTGTTTTATAGTTGATTGGGTCTTAAACATTACGTTAAAAAAAAAAAAAAATGGGGATTGGGATAATTGTTCTTTTAGAAAAAAATAGTTTGTGATTACAGATTCATACATCAATGAAGATAATGTACAATTAAATTCATTAATTTGTAATTGTAAATATCTATTACATTTATTTATAAAGTATTAATAATACATTATGACATTTTAAAGTATTCAATAATTTTCACAAATTAAGAAAGTATAAAAGAGTTTTTCTTTATATCCTAAATACAAATTAAATGTTGAGATTAGCATCATACTAACAAGATATGTCAGTTTTCTCGGGCATCGTCCCTTTATTTGTTGACACAGATGATCACCAGAAAAATTCTGTATTGGAACGCATCGCCTAAACCGTGACTAGGTTTCCCGTTGTATCTGGACAACACCATCCGCTTCCGCCTTTTCCTCTCACTTGGGCGTGGCTGCTTGTTT
The DNA here is from genome assembly GCA_037127475.1 of Arma custos. Classification (NCBI taxonomy): domain Eukaryota; kingdom Metazoa; phylum Arthropoda; class Insecta; order Hemiptera; family Pentatomidae; genus Arma; species Arma custos. The sequence goes on along the minus strand of CM073763.1, from coordinate 1,855,778 downwards.
AGGTGGCCGCCCTGTAATTTTAATAAGATATTAATAATCCTCTTATTGGCATTTATTGAAAAATTAATGAGAGAGAGAGAGAAAAAGACATGAGCTACAGCCTGAGTATATCGGTTTATCATTTATATGAAAGAATGAATATAGTATCTAATGAAAAGTCTCAATATTAAGGATAACATAAAAAATATCTCACAATTCATGCTATAATCTATACCAGAGGTTAAGTAAATATTTAAATAATTAATTTTATTAAAATATTTCCAGCCTGATTTGAGTTAATCTATTTTTATCAACAAGCGACAAGCATGTAATAAAACTATACATCATAATGAAGTAGAATAGTCCATGCTATATGTTACTGGTTACTTATCTTCATTAGATATAAATAATTTTACCAATTGAAAAAAACACTTGTTTTTTTTTAATATAATAATATTAAGTCTGATCGTGTTTCATGATTTAACTCATAGGTGAATAAAGTCTTATGCTTACTTGTACTTTATAATGAAACACAGTTTCAAAAAAACAATAAATTTTTAAAAAATGTAATGCAATTTTTATTATGAAAGCATGATTAAGAAGTATCCTGTAATTGTCTTTGATCATGAAATTAGGCAGAGGGATTCTTAAATTAATATAGCCCGTAAATGCCCTTATGTTTATTCGAGTTTTATTTAATTTATAAAAAAAAATTCTTATTCTCCGAGATTTTATTTATGAATAAAAAATATATAAACCTGACCTGTACCAATACAACCAGTGAACGGGTCTGGGGTTCAGTACATGGTAGAGACTGTACTGTTTCATGGACAACAGTTCTGCAAGGAGGTGACTTGTCCCAGGTCACGCTAAACCGTCAGATTCCCCCCCCCTTATTTTGGGTATATATACCCTATTTTTATAATATTTTATAGAGGCTGGGTGTGCCACAGGAGGGTCCTGGATCCCATATGAACCATCTCCAGCTGCAAACAGATTAAATAAAAGTAACTGCCTGCAGCGGGATTTGAACCAGGATTTCCAGAATGGCAACTCAGTGCTCTACCCCTGAGCCACTCTGCTCCTAAAAAAATATGTATAATTTCAAATATTATAATATACAATCTGTGTTACATGTGCCTGTTCATACCCAAGGCCATTTTATGACTTCTATGTGTAATAAAAGGCACATGTTTCACAGAACTGCCTTTAGACAGTTTCACAGAATATATATTTTAGTATATATATTTGTATAGTTAATCCAATCATCAGGTGTTTCTTCTGGTTTCGACTGTGTAGTCAAATTCTTTGCTGATGTTTTGCTGGCCATACTCAAGGCTTAATGAGGGGCCAGTCAGGCGGTACGGCCAGCGAAATTTCGGCAAAGAATTTGACTACCAGAAGAAACACCTGATGAATAGATTAAAAATATCGGCTGTGGGATTTTAAGAGAATATTTTTATATAGTTTATTCATAAATAAAATTTCTTATAAAAAGGTTTGTTTAGTCAATTTGCTTTCACATGTGTTAAGTGGTGTCTTGATGACATAAAGTTATCAACAGTTTTTCTAAATAAAGGATCTAATTAAGTCAACATTTTTTTTTAATTGGGGATTGATTATTCTGAATTAAGTACATTAAAATAAACTAACTCTTCAGCTTCAAATATTAGCATATATATATATGACAGTTATTGATTGATTGATTGAAATAAAATTTATTAAAAATATTAAAAAACAAAATAAGTACAGTACCTTTCATTTTATTGCTAGTATTTGAAATTTAATACATCAGATATACATTAACATCTTAAAACCCTAATTTAAAAAGGAATTAAATTATATTTAAAACTTTTTTTTTCCAAAATTTTTACCATAGAAAATAATATATCGCTATCAGAAGTAAAATACCGGTATCTGGTTTGCCAAATTTATCCAAAATCTATTACAATAATATTATTAAAGTTATATTAAATTTTATCTGAAAATTTATTTTCATTTTTCAGAGAGTAGCAACTTCAGGACAAACGGCTCAACAACAAATGAATCCTTCCTTTGCTCCGAGTTCGCAGACTTATCGAAGCCACTTGCAACAATGATGATACTCCGCAGTATGACAATCATCTCTTCGAACTAGTCATATTTCATTAAGGCTGTGTAAATTTTTAATTACTGTTAGTAATGATATTAGAGCATATTAAGATGCTCACTAATTTCTAGAATATTGTTACTTTTTAGATAATTTAATTGTTTTTTATTGTATATCTCTAAAAATTTATATTGTAATTTTAAAAGTAGATTGTTAATGATAACAAAGATAAGATGTGATTTTCTTATTTATTTGTTACAACTAAATCTTATCAAGTATTACATAACATTGTATGTACCTGAAAAACACATTTTAAAATCTAAGTTATATTAGTTGTACAGTCTAGTATAAAGTAAGTTATACTTTGTAAATATTTAAATATTGTAAAATAAGACCTTTTTATTTTTGTTGTTTTGTTGATACAGCATTTTTTTATAAATAAGTTAAATCAAAGTAAAATAAATTTTTATATATATTTTATTTACTTTTTTTATTTCATTAACAATTGAGTAATCACGAAATGATAACCTGATATAAGGTTTTTAAAGGACTAGCAAAATACAAGTGAATCACCCAAACATGCAATCTCTTAAATATAATATAACAATTTAAAATAAAAAATAGTATAATACATAATCGAAATACAATATCGAAAAGTAAGTTTTAGAGCTATAAACCAATTCAAGTACCAGAGAAGTGCGGTTACAGTTGATAACAAAATAGAGAGTGAAATACTAGCCGGAATAGCAGTAGAGAATAGGTGTTATTCGTCACTGCAAAGAGTGTTTCAGTTTAAATCGCTTACTAAAAGAATGTAAATCCAACTATACAAAACCATAGTAAGTCATGTATGGGTGCGAGAAATGGTCCCTCACCAAAAAATCAGAATTCATGGGAAAGGAAGAAGAATCTGGGACAAAGTGGCCGAAAATAGGGTATGGAGAAGAAGAGAGAATGAGGGAGGAGCTGATGGTGGCGTTGATAAAGAAAGCCAGAATTAAATGGATGGGACATGTGAAAAGAATGTCAGACCACAGGATACCAAAGAGAAAGCTCAATGATAAGCCAGATGGCAAACGAAGGAGAGGACAGATGATCTCGAAGAGGATTTGAAACTGCCATAACCGGGATAAAAACTGGGAGAGGATAGTGCAGGATTGCGGAAATTGGTCGGCTTTGTTGGTGGAGTCCCGGGTTCTTGCAGGACTGTAGTGCCAAAATAATAATAATATATATATCTATAGATTTATGAAACAATAATGCTTATTAACACATTAAAGGTGGGAGTCGTAGTACTACGATTTATCTCGACTGTAGCTTAAAGGCAGGAGTCATATTAGTACGATGGCGGGATGGTCGCCGCGTTACTTAGGATACTTTTGTCAAGATCCATTAATGTGTTAATAATAAAAACATTTCTTTTTAATCAACTTTCTTGAGATAAGGTAAAGATTTTCTGAGCCATTTGATCATTAGGAAAGAAGTAGTTCTTTTAGGTTGATGTTCAAAATAAATATTAAACTGAACTTAAATTTGTAGAATGATATTGAAGTACCTCTATTAAAACCTATTATGGTACAATAAATAGTATATACAAATAACAAATAGTACTTTAACCAACCAACTTTAATCAAATAGTACAATTAATAAAACAGCATAATTTGTAAAAAGCATTGGTTCACCATTAGGCAGGCAGGAAGTATCCCACCCGCCTGGTAAAATTAAAACAAAAATAGGTACTTGTCTGTTTTACTGTCCGCTGACACCAGCGCTCAGGTGTCACTTTTCTTAACAAATCTCCTACTGTTATCCTAACCTTTCCCAAGTGTATTGTTATCACTTATTGAATTGTTTGTTAAGTTGAAGGTGACTTTGTTTTTGTTAATGTCCATTTAAAGAAGGTTTTTCACACAGCCACTGATGAAAAATCAGCTCTCCTATTTTTTCAGGAGTCATTCCTAAGAAAATAAATTGTACGAATGGGCACAGTATGAAACTTCATAGGCGGATCCAGAGGGGGAGGGGCACGTGCCCCTCCAGATGATTTTTTGTGTACTGTGGAAAATCCATTACAGTACATACTTATAAGCAAATCATGTGATGATAGTTGTGAAAATATATGAATAAAATAACAGAAATAACATGCGTGAAACTATTGTTTAGATATTTTAATAAACCTTTGAAACCTTTCTAAAAATACTACAAGTTTATTTCTAAGTTATTGTTGATTTTTTTGCCCGTCAGCCCGTTGTGCCCCCCCCAGAAAAAAATCCTTCAATTGGGGACAGAAATTAGATGGAAATATACAAGTATTGTTTGTAATAAATGTTTTATTTTTTCTTCACATGTTTCTCATTTATTTCATTTCCTAAAAATCTGTTCTATCATAATGAAAGGCAATGCCTATTTGAAATTCATTGTAGGCACCATAACCTGACATGGTCGAAATAGTTAAGGTAAGTAACACCTGAGCAGTGATGTCGGACAGCAATACAGACAAGTACCCAAAAATATATATTTGGTTTTTATGTTTGATAATATGTTATCATCTTTATAATATGATTATATAAAAATTTAATGTTAACTTCTATCAGTACATTCATGTTGAATTAATTTTATTAAGTAATTAAGGTTTTTAATTAGAATTGCTATTAATCTATGCAACATATGACAATTTTTAATACTGCTATTAAAACGATCCCAGGGAGATTTAAATTACATAATGCCTATGTTTAAAAAACATTTAAAATTATATTAATGCCAATCTTAGATATCATCCGAATAAAATTTTAGAACACAGTGGAATAGGTTCAGTGTCAATAATTACTATTAATGTTGCATGGAATCCCGAAACTGATTATAAGTTTCATTGAAAAATAATTACATATTGGGTGGCTAACACATAAAATACATTTTTTTTCAATACTGAAATTATATTACAAATTAAATTCAATTACAACATTTATAAATTTCACCAGCTGGTTATTTATATCATTTGTATTAAAAATATCAATTCAGGAATTAAATTAATCTTAATGTAAAAATAGGTTCAAGAAAGGGTTTTTTTATGTGTTTTTAAGTAATCAACAGAAACATTTTTCAAAAAGTACATAGATAAGAAACAACAAAAGCATTCAAAGAATATTGGAAAGGATCTATTGATTGGACGAAGTTGAAATCAAGCTTAAAATGCCAGCAGTAGGGATTGATTTGGGGACGACGTATTCATGTGTTGGAGTATGGCAACACGGAAAGGTAGAAATAATAGCAAACGATCAAGGTAACAGAACAACTCCGAGCTATGTAGCATTCACGGACACAGAAAGGCTGATCGGGGATGCAGCGAAAAACCAAGTAGCCATGAACCCACAAAATACAGTATTCGATGCTAAAAGATTGATTGGCCGTAAATTTGAAGACCCGAAAATTCAAGAAGACATACGGCATTGGCCATTCAAAGTGATAAATGACAATTCCAAACCGAAAATAAGAGTACAGTACAAAGGAGAGTCGAAGAAATTTGCACCAGAAGAAGTAAGCTCTATGGTTTTGACCAAAATGAAAGAAATTGCAGAGGCATATTTGGGTAAAAAAGTTCGAGATGCAGTTATTACAGTTCCTGCATATTTTAATGATTCACAAAGGCAAGCTACAAAAGATGCAGGCGCCATTGCAGGTTTGAATGTTCTTAGAATTATAAATGAGCCAACAGCTGCTGCTTTGGCATATGGTTTAGACAAAAATCTCAGGGGCGAGAAAAATGTTTTGATATTTGATTTAGGAGGAGGTACGTTCGATGTTTCCATACTAACAATTGATGAAGGCTCACTGTTCGAAGTAAAGTCTACAGCAGGAGATACCCATTTAGGAGGGGAAGACTTTGATAATAGGTTGGTCAATCACCTTACTGAAGAATTTAAGCGAAAATATAAAAAAGACATGAAGTCCAATGCAAGAGCTTTAAGGAGACTTCGCACTGCAGCTGAGCGTGCAAAACGAACACTTTCATCAAGTACTGAAGCGAGTATAGAAATTGATGCGCTGTTCGACGGAATAGACTTTTATACTAAAGTCACCAGAGCAAGATTTGAAGAACTTAATGCAGATCTCTTCAGATCTACGTTGCAACCGGTCGAAAAAGCATTGAATGACGCAAAGCTGGACAAAAGTTCAATCAATGATGTAGTTCTGGTCGGTGGATCTACCAGAATTCCGAAAATTCAAAGCCTCTTACAAAACTTCTTTAATGGTAAATCACTCAATATGTCGATCAATCCTGATGAAGCAGTGGCGTACGGAGCAGCAGTTCAAGCTGCAATCCTAAGCGGAGATCAAAGTTCACAAATCCAAGATGTTCTTTTAGTTGATGTAGCACCTCTTTCATTAGGTATTGAAACTGCTGGTGGTGTGATGACTAAAATAGTCGAAAGAAACAGTAGAATACCATGCAAGCAAACGCAAACATTCACAACATACTCAGACAACCAACCTGCTGTAACGGTACAAGTCTTCGAGGGCGAGAGAGCTATGACCAAAGACAATAATCTTTTAGGAACTTTCGATTTGACCGGTATACCTCCAGCACCAAGAGGAGTTCCTCAAATTGAGGTAACATTTGATATGGATGCGAATGGTATACTTAATGTTACAGCGAAAGAAATAAGTACTGGCAAGTCGAAGAACATAGTTATAAGAAACGACAAAGGCAGGTTATCTAAAGAAGAAATAGATAAAATGGTAAATGACGCAGAAAAGTACAAGGCTGAAGACGACAGGCAAAGGGAAAAAGTAGCGGCAAGAAATCAACTTGAAGGTTACCTTTATGGAGTCAAACAGGCTGTTGACGAATGTGGCAATAAACTTAACGATTCAGAAAAGCGAAAACTACAAACCATTTGTGATAATGGTATAAAATGGCTTGATCAGAATTCATTTGCTGAAAAAGATGAATATGAGTACAAATTTAAAGAGGTTCAAAAAGAATGTACACCCTTGATGAGCAAACTACACGGCGGTGGAGGGTTTGCTGGATGTGGTCAACAGAGTGGCCCTAACTATCAATCTGGTGGCCCGACTGTAGAAGAAGTAGATTAAAATATTCTTATGCAATTTTTGAAATACAAAACGTAATTTTTCAAAATTAAAAAAAAATCATAAAAAAGTTATTTTCATTTATGATAAACACTATTGAAGCAAATTTTTGAATTTTTTTTAAGTGATAAAGGCTTTTAAAGAATAATAAAAATTTGTAAACTTAAATGAATAAAACTTTTTTTAGGATGAGAAATTATTTTCTTTAGCTATGGCTTTTTAACTTTAAAATTAGCTTACTGGGAGTATATTCAATCTTAAAAATATATATTAATGAAGCTTGATGCTTTGTTCTATATTTCTCTGTCCTGTTTCAATTTTTTTAAAAATTTGTTATGTCCCAGATAATGTCTAAAAATCGCCACTACAATAAAAACCTATACCACAAGAAACCAGTGAACAGGCCTAGGGCTAGAGACTGCACTGCTTCATGGACAACGGTTGTGCAGAGAGGTGATTTGTCCTAGGCATGCTCAACCGCCAGATGGATGAGGATGACTTTGTAGACGACTATTATGAAATATTATTCACCACTTATAACTCTTATTTTATTTTATCATCGTTGCCTGTCTATTAAATAGAAATTTTTAACTTTAGAGAAGTAAATTAAAAAAATACCCTACAGTTTTGAAAACTGTTTCTTGATAAAACAAAACAATATCGCAGCCATTTACAAGACAGACATTGACAATAAAATAATATCAATTCTGCCATAATAAGCTTTCTTGTTTGTTTGTTTATTCATTTAACGTCACTTTATGCTGCTATGGCTAATCGGACGATGCTACAGTGGGAGCTCTAAATTTTGCCTATCCAGGTTTAATTAGGATAGGGGTTTTTAACGAGTACCTGACATCGTACAGGCTCGGGACCTCCGTTTAACGTCCCTTCCGAAGGACGGCGTAACTAAGGATTTTTTACTTCCTTAAAAAAATCCTAGGGCCACCTGCCGGGCTACGAACCCGCGATCTTGGGTTTAGTAGTTTGTTACGCTAGACCACAGGTGACCTTAAATAAGCTTTCTAATAGACTTGTTTACAGTTTGCTATTGGTCAAAGTCGACAAATAAGATTTGTTTTATAATTTATAAGATTAAGTTTTTATTCCTTATAATTATGTTTTTAATGCTAACACTAAAATAAAAATAGTAACTAGATAGGAAAACTTAATTAGGAAACTGGAGTAAATAAATTATGTTTTATTAGAAAAAAAAATAGTGTACATAGCTCAACCTATGTATAAAATTATACTTATTTATTTAGGTTTCGGTGAAACCTCAGATTTTTATTATTTGAATACGTTAACCACAATTTTATATTCATATAAAAAAATTATAAGTGATTCACTGTGAGTTTATAAAAAATAAATTACAATTACGGTTAATAATTAAAATATCCTCCCAATTCATTATAATAAACATTATTTTAACCAAACTAATACACCAAGCCAGTATTCAGTAAACTGACACAATACCTTGCAAAGAAAGAGAAGTAAATTAATATAATTATATTCTTTACAATAAGTGATAAATAGCTAAATACATATCAGGAAATAAAATTTAAAAAAATGAAAATTTATCTCTTATTTTTACCACATCTGTTGTAGTTTAAAAGTTCAATTCCCAATTAGAAATTGTTGGGAAAACAGATAATAAAATTTTTACTCTACATTTAAGAGCACTTCCTCATGTTATTACTCGAGCAGTTGATGAAATGTTCATTTTTTTCCATATTAGAACTTATAAATGTGGTTTCAGAATGTGGAATCAGATCTACTATTAAGAAAACAATCAGCTGACAGATAAAACTGTAGTTTATGAAAATAAAAACCCACCATTAGTTCATTGATTTTAAATTGTCTTATGACATGGTATATATGAAATATCAAAGAGGATCCATAAAAAAGTGAGTAAGGCCTAGATTGAGATTTCTTGATGGAATGAAGGAAAATGCTAAGAATATTAAGGTATTAAAAAACTGGATGGAAGACGCACGGAATAGAAACTGATTGTGGAGACATTTTCATAATCATCATCTTTCTACGCAGGAAACCTTGAAGATATAGAGGAGATACTAGAATCATCCTTATATATTAAAAATTAAAAGAGCCACAGGAGAAGTACTATTGGGTACTCTTCTTCATGCATCTCAAGCCATTTTGTTTTTATTTCAATAATTTTTGGTAATCTGCTGATTGTCAATTTATTGTACTTGATAGGTACGGATGAAAATATAAAGAGAAAAAGAAGTATAAAAAGTAATACTCTTGAATTCTAATGCTGGATCAAAATTTCAATTTTTTTACCTTTAATTTACAACACATGTGATAAATTGAGTTTTAAGAATATTTGTTATTCATTAATTATTATATCTGTGTGTAATATAAAAAGTTATGGATTTGTTCTCCCAACATCGTTATAAGTGAAGATTAAACAAATGATTTAATTAAGAAAGTCTAAAATGCTTAAATTATAATACCAATGAAATTAAAAGTAAAGTAACATTTATTTCAGATATTTCATCGCACATAAATATGATAAATGCATAAATAATATGCATTAAATATGATTTTATCACACACTGTAACATTTCAATTGGAAGCTAACTGTTTTATTACTAAAAAAAAATAAAAAACTAGTATTATTATTGTGAGCTACTTCAAAATGTAAACATATATAAAAATCACTCTCATTAAATCACTCTCATCTAAGTGTAATAAAATAAAAAAAAATAAAAAACACGACACATGATGAGGCAAACTTAATATCATTGGATTAAAACAGAGAAATTTTCAGTTTCTAAACAGTTCTAAGCGTTAAAATAATGAGTGGTCATGGGATTAGTGGGATTTAAGAGAAATAATATTTGATTAATTCCAATGAACACAAATTATAAAATTGAATACAAAGCAATTGCCATAAACTACAGTGTTATCAACTTATGAAGGGACAATAATTTAGAATTGTACCAAAATTCTAATTTGATAGAAAAATAATACCTAAATTGTATACTAGCATTGAATCATTATTAATAACAAAGAATTTCTCCTAGCTGTGGACTAAATTGATCAGATGTTCGACAATGTTATGTTTTCAATGTGAATCAATTTTCTAATAGATAAAAAATTATAATACAAAGATAGGAGTCTGGTCTAATGAGGGATGTATAAAGTCACTTTACTCATATATTTATAGATTTTTCGTAAGCAAACATTCTACAAACATAGGACGTTATTTCTGGATATCGCAAGTAGTGAGAGTTGCTAAGGAATTATTTGTATATAAATTGTTATAATTCTAATCCCTCAGGTAAGAATCAAAGGGAGACAAAGACATAATTGTTATAATATAAATTAAAGTTTTAAAATTAAAATAAGGCTCATAAAATACACTCTTATAACAATCATTATTTTGAAAAATTGTAACTATAGTGTAGGCTACCAAAATATCAAATGACATCAGTAACAAGAAAGAATACTTTCTGGTCCTTAATTATTTTTTTGTATTACATATCACAGGTAATTACTTTTAATAATTAATAAATTTTCTTCCAAAACACAACAAATAAACCAAATTTATAAAATAAGTATATTTATATTAAAACCTTTCGAAGATTTTTATATTATTATAAACACTCTTTATATTTTAAATACAGGAGCTTCTGGAATCTAACTGAAGTTAATATTAAATCAGAGATATAAAAGAAAATTTAAGTGGATGCTTTTAGATCCATGCAATTATAACTAAGGCATAACACAGAAAATTATAAATTGGACTAAAATATTTATTGACTAGACATACAGCATGCTTATATTGTTATTATTAGTAATATTCAAAGTTAATTTCATCCAACAAAGCAAATGAGTAAGGCCAAAATCAAAATATTGTGGATTCATGCACCACATTCTAACATAGCATTAAAAAAAGTAAAAAATAAATTAAATACTTAAAACATAACCATACTAAATTAATTTCTTGAAAACAATATATTGTCAATCATATTGTAATCCATCACTTAAGTAAAATTAAATACCTGATTCAATCAACAATACTTAATATATATATTATTAAGCTTTATATTGATTACAATAGCGGGTACCCATTTAAAATAGCCAGGTTTGGTAACATCCATTTTCATTTTTTTCAAACAGTAAATCATCGGACGGAGTTATTGTAAAAGCTTAATTACATAAAAATATATTTTACAATATAAGGCCTTCAAATATACACATGCATCATTAACCAATATACGACAGGCTGTTATACATTATTCAAGTGTTATGTAATAACTTAATGCTGTATATAATACTATTTGAGAAAATATATTACTTTTTTTTCAAACAAAAAAATAAATAAATAGGTTATAATTAAAGTAATGGTAATTACTCCGCAGGTTGAGTCACATAAAGTTTTAACTTTTCGTTAATATTTTCCAAAAATACTTGTCATCGTGAGCATTAGTATCGAAATTATATAATTATGGGTAATGCGTATACTACAGTAATTGTTTCATCAAGAAATGAATGTTTCAACAAACATTATCATCTACACTTCAAAATGTTAGTTGAAACTTTTATTTCTTGATTAAAGGATCACTGAAATCTACTCATTATCCACAATTAAAATTTTTTCCACACTAAAGATGATGATAACTGGTGCTTTTTGGAAAATAATAAAAATGAAACGAAAAAACAGTTAAAACTTGCTGAAACGCAACTCAAAGAGACTACCTGTGGAACAACCAAAGTTATTTCTGCAACCTATATTTAAATAAAGAATTAATGATATATTGCATTAAGAAATGGTTACGAATTTAAAAGCGGAACTGATTAAAAACAAAGGGCTAAGAAATACTTCTCATTGATAGTTAATTTTTAAAAATGTCTGAGATACTTGAAATCTAGCCAATGAGTCAAGATAGTTTACTTCTACCGTAGTTTACTTGTATTTTATTTTACAAATTCTCATTAGCTACTATATCAACACATTAAGTTCACATAACACATAGAAATATCATATTATCTTGTTACCACCCAGGAGTAGTGTTGGCTAATCGTCTCATTCTTCTTGTGTTTCTGTCTTGATCCCTGATCTTCTTCTCCATCTCTGCATCGGTCAAGGTTTCCAGGAACGGGCACCACTGATCTGCTTCAGACTGAGGTCGGAAAGGCACTTCGACGGTTTGAAGAGGCGATTCGCTAAAAGCATAAGTCTTCTGGTGCCAACTGAGCTGTCCTCGTATCGAGTAAGCAATGGCCGTAACAAATTCCCCTCCTAATCCGAGTTCTGCACACAATTTCATCGCAAACTGTTCAGGACTGTTCTCTTTTTCACTCATATCCCACTCAATTTGATCAACTAAAGATGTATTTCCGACATGTATATTCAATTTTATGATGACTCTTTGATCGGTCTGATCTTCTAAAATATTGTCAGTCGGAAAACCTTCGATTTGTTGACGAATAGCTTGTGCTATAGCAGGGACAAAACTGAGAGGATTTAAATCCAGATCGTCACAAAGAATTTCCCCAAACTGCTCCGGAGTAATCAAACTTTCATTCTTATTCCAGGTAAAAGTATCACGAAGCTTCTGTCCTTCTATTTCCATATCAAGGCGTATCGGTACAAGTACTTCCATTTGCGAAGCATTTTCCATGATAGATGAAGGGTCAGTATCATCGAAACAAAGAGGGAAGCTTCTTACTTTTTTGCTGATAACTCTATTTCTATTAATTGGTGTCGCCTGAGGCACAGCATCTAGATGTGAGCTGTTCGGAAGAGATGGTACCCAGGGCATTGCTTTTTTTGGCTTAGAAGAACTTGTAATGGGAGTTTCAGAAGAATGAACTGAAACAGCTTTGTACTTTTCATCATTTCCCTCGATGATGTCTTCTACTTCTGAAGCTCTTAGTAAAGATATACTGGAGGCCAAGCAATGAGAACTCAGACCAAGTTCTATAAGCCTTTTTCTCTCCTCGTTTCCAAGAGTCCTTCTGTACATTCCAGGGTACCTTTTGTACAACGATCCTCGAAACATACGTAAATAATTACCTACTTCAGAACCGATGCAGTAATATTCTCCATTTTCTTCAACTTGGAAGCTAATAGGCTTATCGCCATAAGTCCGGATAGACATTTTGGAAAAACTAATAACTTTACAACAGAGGACAACAAAACCAGTTCAGTAAACAACACCAAGCCGACTCGAGTAGAACCTTCCGATCTTCGTTGCTCACTAGCGATCTCTAGCGGCATTCATGCTAACTAGACCCGTTATCACGCTTTCTTATTGACAAACCTTTCTTATTGACTATTGACTGCAAAAATATTCAATATAGCTCCTAAATTGATATATTATTTAGATTTCAAATAAAGAGATAATAGATTGTGTGATTAAGCATTATCTAATTAAAGAAACTAAATGCCAAGTTTAAATTCTATAGTTCGTGTTAATGGTCTTTACCATTTGAAGTAGTACATATTTCATGATGTACCAACGAAGTAAATCTTTAATAAAATGTTTGCATTCTGCCCAAATGTTTTAGTAACCTCCTGGTACATTATTTTTGTAGACTGATAATCAGTTTTCATATGGTTTTCTGTTACCAAATGTTCTTCGGCTACCAAACTTAATAAGAACTTGACGTTAACCAAACCCCCTCCTTATCAAGCCGTGACTGAGACCCATAAATAATATATTTAACTACATAATTATAAAAGATACCATCGATTAATTGAATTTTTGTGATCCTGACAATAAATTGAATTTGAAGTACTCATATAAATGCTAAAGAGTATTTAATAAATATGCTCATGTAACTGTACCATGTCACATTAATTCACACAGTAATAATCTTCAGTAATTATTACTTAATTAGATGGATTAAATTGAATAGACATTTCGGAACTGGAATACTTAACTAATAGTACCTAATATATGGTGATGGACTTGGAACTACTACTTATAGTAACCGTTCCATATCACCGTACTTCTGATTGTGTAATGGTTTTCAATAACTTACTACTTAATTAGATTAAACCTTCAATGGAAAACAATAACTGGAACTATTGCCTATTGTAATCGCTACAGATAACCTTTATTCTTATCAGAATTGGTTTTCAGCATCGTATTACTTAATTAAATTAAACCATAAATGGATTAAGGTTACAGCGAAAATTTCGGAACTGGAACTAACATGTATAGTTCTTATACATATAACCGCTATTATTTACATAACGGATTTTATTAGCAATACCACATAATAGGTTCAAACAATAGATAGGATTTGTGGAAGAAAATGGTCCTGGTAGAGGTCAATGGATTTCTCTTGAATTGGAGAAATGTTTATTAAGTAGCCAACGTTTCGAACTACTTTTGCAGGTCTTCTTCAGGGATATATGCAAAATACAGACAATTGAGAATTAAACAAATAGTAAACAAAATTTTTAAGCATGGTAAAACTAGATAATAAAAGTATGGTAAATACAGGCTATTGAAAATTTAAAAATTGCTCAGTGTGATAAATATAAAGGTTAAAATGTATGAGTGTATAGTATTAACAACCAAGTGCCAGGAAGGTAGTCAAATAGATAATAAAGAATAAAATAAGAATAAAACAGAAAGTGTTAAAAATTAAACAATAAGGTAATAAAGATACAAATAAAAATAAAATATTAAAATGGGTAAATGTTAAAGTTAAAATATCTGGGTATCAGGTATCAGTAGTAAAATGAAATTAAAAATAGAAAATAGTAAAAAATACAGTAAGAAATAAATATAAACATTCAGAGGTAATGAAAATAAATAATACACTAAAGAAAAAATACAAAAAATACAGTATGTAATATATAAAGTAAGTAATAAATCAAATAATAAAAATGCATAGGCATAGGCAATAAAATAAATAGGCATAGTGTAAATAAAATGAAAATGTTAATATGAAACAATGATGATAAGTAATAGAAGTGAGGAATACAGTATAACTACCAATGGGGAAGATGGGAATGATGTATACAAGAAGTTCATGAAATATTTTAAAGGATAAATGTAGTACAATATATAATAAGTGGTAAGACATGGTGAGAAAGGGGAACATAGTTGATATTGAAAAAAACATGTAAAATTGTATACAAAGTGCGATAAGTAAGATACAATAGATGGGCTGTATTGGACTAGTGTACATGTAAGAAGATATATATATATAGAAGATATATATATATATATATATATATATATATATATATATATATATATAAGATATATATGCGAAGTAGGTTGAAATGTTGGCTACTTAATAAATATTTCTCCAATTCTAAGAGAAATTCATTGACCTCTACCTTGACCATTTTCTACCACATACTATATAATATCAAGGCCAACTATTATCATTCAATAGATAGGATTGTTAGGTGGAACTAGAATATTGACATTTAACCGTTAATTTATCATAAACTGAAATATAGAATTTAACAAATTAATTGTTAAATTAATTAATGTATAACAGTTTCTAATAATAAATTAGAGATGGGGTGGAAATGCCACTCTTTGAAAAAAACCGTTTTTTTTTTACAAAAAACGAACAAACTACTTTTCTAAACTGGCCCTAATAGTTGGAAGTTTAGTAATAGTTTATAACATTTGACTAGACTTCTCATTCTCAGTTCCGAGTGTTCTACTAATATTTGAACCTCACAATAGAACAGTTGAGTTCTCTAGCTAGTGGCTTTCCACTATGTAACCAGTACTAACCAACTTGGGTCTTGCTTCTATTTTTCCCATTTTATAATGCAAATGCTCCAGGATTTTCTAAAAACACCAATACTAGGAAAATGGGTTTTTCACTTTAAGAAATAAATCTTATATTGTTTTCCGAAGACGAAAGATAGTCCAGTGATACAAGTTTAAACAAACATATAACATCTATACTTCGCAATATTAGTGGAATCTTGTATTTCTATATGAAATGATTACCGAAATACTCATAGCTGGATCCAGGGGAGGGGGGGCAATAAAATACAATACAACAGTAAAAATAAAATATATAATAAAAGAATTTTCCTAAAGGTCGGGTATGATTTAAAAATAAAAAAATTAATGGTGAAGAAATTGGTCCGGGTAGAGGTCACTGAATGAAATTCTCAAGTAATTTCAGAAGATATTTATTGTTAGCCAACGTTTCGACCTACGTTGTAGGTCTTCTTCAGGGCTGTGGGGGTGGGACAGGGGGGTGGGTCCTCTCTGGCTATGAAACACCAGTGTTTCATAGCCAGAGAGGACCCACCCCCCGTCCCACCCCCACAGCCCTGAAGAAGACCTACAACGTAGGTCGAAACGTTGGCTAACAATAAATATCTTCTGAAATTACTTGAGAATTTCATTCAGTGACCTCTACCCGGACCAATTTCTTCAACATAAATTATCATAGGTCAACAATTATTATCAATATAAAAAAATTAATATTTGATTTATGAAATGGATGGCCTTGATGCAGAAACAAGTCAAAAACTCCACTTTTCAGGAAATAATAAAAACCGTAAAACCGTTTCTACAATTTCCTATGAAAAATAAATTGCAGGTATTCACATAAAATGTTATTATACAAGTAGTGATTGTTGAACTAATTAAAGTTTAATCGAAGATTTAATTAAATTTGTTGACTTGTTTTCAATAAAAAAAAAAAAAATCAAAATATCGACTTGTTTCTTTCTGCACCGAGGTCGTCCTAATTAACAATACTATGGAATTGTAGTTTGTTTTTTGTCCAATATAATAATGTGAATTAGCTTTAATATACAGAATTGTTTCAAATCCCGCTCGCTGGCAGACTTTTTATTTAATCTGTTAGCACCCGGAGGTGGATCCTATGGGATCTAGGACCCTCATGAGGCACACCCAGCCTATATAAATTTGGTACCCTAAATAAGGGGAAAAATCTGATGGCTGAGCATGATCTAGGGCAAATTACCTTCCTTTGTTCCTGTGTTCTACCATGTACTGAACACCATAGGCGGATCCGGGGGTGAGGGGGGGCACGTGCCCCCCTCAGACGGTTTTTGTGTACTGTGGAGAATCCATTACAGCACATACTTATAGGCAAATCATGTGATGATAGTTGTTAAAATATATTAATAAAATAACATGAGTGAAACTATTGTTTAGATATTTTAATAAACCTTTGAAATCTTACTATAAAAACTACAAGTTTATTTCTAAATAACTGTTGATTTTTGGCCTGTCTGCCCTCCCCCCCCCCCAGAAAAATATCCTGGATTCGCCTTGGAAATAATCATACTTGTTGTAAGTCTACTCGCAGCAATTACTAGAGAGTTACAGATTTGTTTTCCCTGTATTTTAATTTGAAATACAAATTAATTTCTTAGGCTACTTATTTAAAACAATAAGAAATTATCATTAGTTATGAAACCAATAGTTACATTATCCGCTTCCTGTCAATTAGTTATTTCCATTCAACGAATAGGTCCTTAAAATTTCGTAATAACTATATTATAGGCCTAATTACTGTACATACCGTAATTAGTGTAAGACAATATTAATAATCTATGATATTATTGTATTAATAATGAATTGATGTATATTTATTCCGGGACAGCGCGAACGCAGTCCCGACTACCAAAAATTACGCGCCCGAGATACCCACATTTGGGGTATTCGCAGGGGTCAGCCCGACCGGAGTGCAATGGAAGAGCCTCGCCCTGGGGGAACCGCCTTAGTGATCACGGTAACCCCCACGCCAGGTAAGTATGCTTAAAGGTGTCTGTGTCTGGGTGATCGTTCGGTCAGGGATAAGAATAATTCCGAGAATCGATTAGGTAAGACTTTTATAAATACAAAGAATGAATCGTTATTGAACGTACCAAAGCGCGCTAGATCAAAAATAAAGTTGATCCAAAGGCTCTACTAGAATAGAAACTAATAGTTCTGAGAAATAATAATCCGTTTTAAATCCTACGAACTTCTAGTACAGCTTCTACCGCACCAAGTGCTTCCAGCATTCCCTACTAGGCAGCGCTGCTAGTGGTAACAGGTCCATAGAACCAGTCTTACATCTGATTTAAATTCTTTACAAACTCAATAATTGTTTATAATTCACTGCTCATATCTGAAATTATTATTTTTTTAAAAAATAAATAATATAACATAAAATCTGTATGATGAAGATAAAGAAGGGCCAAACTGTTTCAACTAAAATTAATTTATGACACTACAGCTAACAACAGTTTCTAAACAGTAAATATTATTAAGTAGTGTATTAATGAATACTGAAAATTTAATAAACATAATTATACAGTCAATATATGAATAAATGCATTAAATACCTAAGATGATGGGTAACAAATAAAATATAAATACAAACAGCAGTCCAGGCATTTATCAAACAATATTATTATTCAGGATTTACAAGCATATACAATAATAATACTTGCATAAATATTAATTAAATACACAAGAGGTAAGATATCGAGCAGGTTATAAATATAAACTAGTTCTGACAAAATAAAAACAAAATTAACAATCTTAGTAGCACTTAACAGCATAATATATTTTTATTATATGTAATTAATAAATCGAATTTTAAATATTAAGCAGCTCGAAACCTAGTATTAAGGTTTTGTAAATATTAAATCATGATAATCACATAAAAAGTAAAAAATTATTTTTTACTCATGAAATTTATTCTATTATCCAAGTATAATTGGGAGTAAAAGTTTTAAATTAATTATCATCTTTGGTTTTTAATTTTTCTTAACCGTATTAATATTTAGAGTGCAGCCTGCTTATGTTATTTGAAATAAATATTTCTTTTATTGTTAATTTCTGCTGTAGGCATGTTCCATATATGTGTTTATAGTAAATATTATAGCATATATATAAGTTTTTAGTCCTTTTTTTTATATCACACTTTTAACTCATACCAGGTCTGCAAGTTTAAAATGTCGTTTATTTCTTAAAATATAATTTAATTTAAAAAAAAAAGTATAATATATTTTATTCAAAGTACTGGCCCTCGCTTTCTACACATTTTGTCCATCTCTCGGGCAATTTATGGATACCATTCCAAAAGAATGCTTCATCTTTATTTGAAATCCATTCATCGAGCCATTTTCTTACATCCTCCAAATTGTTAAAGTGTTGCTCAGCCAATGAGTGTCCCATCGATGAGAATAGGTGATAATCAGAAGGCGCCAGGTCAGGTGAATACGGCGGGTGGGGTAGGAGTTCCCAACCAAGCGAAGAAATCGTTTCCTTAGTCAATCTGGCTGAATGTGCAGGAGCGTTATCATGCTGAAGAATGACTTTGGCGTGCCTGTGAGCCCATTCTGGGCGTTTTTCGATCAATGCGTGACTCAAATTGATCATTTGTTGTCGGTAGCGGTCGGTATTGACTGTTTCGCCGGGTTTGAGAAGCTCGTAGTAGATTACTCCCTTCTGATCCCACCACACACACAGCATTGTCTTCTTCCCAAAACGATCCGGTCTTGCACTCGATGTGGATGGTTGTCCTGGCGTTACCCATGATTTTATTCGTTTGGGATTCTGAAAATAAATCCATTTTTTATCGCCAGTTACAACTCGATGCAAAAAACCCTTTCTTTCGTGGCGTAAAAGCAGCATTTCGCACACAATTTTTCGTTTATCCATCTGTCGTTTGTCCAATTCATGTGGAACCCATTTTCCAACCTTTTGAATTTTTCCCATAGCTCTCAGGCGATCGGAAATGGCTTGTCTAGTGACATTCAACTGTTCTGCCATCATTTGTTGGGTTTGGGTATTGTCTTCGTCTAATAAAGATTGCAATTCGACGTCCTCAAACTTTTTTGGTCGATTTTCTCGTTTTTTATCAGTAACATCAAAATCACCACGTTTGAAACTTTGAAACCAACGTTCACATGTCTTGACGGTTGGAGCAAGATCGCCATAAGTCTCAACAAGAATTCGATGACATTCAGATGCCTTTTTCTTTTGATTGAATAAGAAAATCATGACATGCCGCAAATGCTCTTTATTTGGCTTAAAATTAGACATTTTTAACACCAAAGAAAGGTATGATACGTCCACATAAACGACTTAAAAACAACTGACTTTTGTAAACAAATGACTAACAAACAAAATAGCGTTTAGAGATAAGCAAATCCTTCAATAGGCTAAGGGCGCATTCTATTGGAATTAAAACGACATTTTAAACTTGCAGACCTGGTACTCTTTAATATTAATTTAAGAAACATGACAAAAAAAAGTTCTCATTTTTTTTTTAAATAGCTTGAATCTATCTCATTCTGTTTTAGGTATGCAATGAGAGAGAGGAAGCGATTTTTCTATATAAGACAACAGTGATTATGCTAAATGCAACTACAAATCAACAGTTTATTACTCTACCATAACTGATTGGC
Organism: Arma custos; assembly: GCA_037127475.1. Taxonomy (NCBI): domain Eukaryota; kingdom Metazoa; phylum Arthropoda; class Insecta; order Hemiptera; family Pentatomidae; genus Arma; species Arma custos. The sequence continues at coordinate 1,835,211 of CM073763.1, read as the reverse complement.
AAAATTATTAATTACTGTTTATTTATTTTTTTTTGTACGACATTATACTCATTTTGTATAATTTTAAAAGCATCTCAGTATAATAACTATTAATTTTCATTTTCTTCCTAGAAAGCATGTCATATGAATGTACCTATATTTCAGAAACTTTAGTTTTTGTGCTATTTACTAATTATCTTTTTCCAAAATCGGCTCGAGGTGGCAGTTTGCAATATCCTCATCTGTGAACATGACAAAAAAAAAAAAAACTTGTTGAAACTTGTTCTGTTTTTTTAATTCAGTATGCCAGAAACAGTTGTAACGGTCACTGGTAAATAACAGATTTTCCCATTACAATTCGTAGTGAATATTTATTTTATGACTTTTCCCATTACAATTCGTAGTGAATATTTATTTTATGACATCTATTTGGAAAAAAATTACCAGTAATATATTTTTATTTATAGTTATATTATTTATTTTTGTACTATTTAATAATTATGTCTCTTTCCAAAATTGGCTGGTCCATAGACATGGTTCAGTCATCAATCATCAAAATCAATTTCATTTTAATTATTATTTTAAGACATGGTACGGCAAAGTAATTTTCAGTACTAGTTTTATTTCTTTTGTTTGGAGGGAGCAGCCTCCCGATCATTATAAGTGTGAAACTTAGATATTATGAAGATTGTAACCGTAGTTTTAGGATGATATAGAAACAACTGTAACTACTACAGCAAAATAGTGTAAAACACCAGGTAAAAATTTTAAGGAATGTGACCAGTAAAACAAGAAATTTTAATTTTTTTTTTCAAATTTGAAATTTTCGTAATCAATATTTTCTGGAGGGAGTGATGTTACATGTGGAGAGGATAATAGGTCATCAGTTTATCGATTCATCAAATACTTTCATATTGAGATCGATTAGCTACCAGAATTATGACTAAATGCTAATAATATGATTGTTAGACAATGATTGTAAGAAACGACAATATTGTTACAATAATTATAAATTATAATTGTTAAATAAGATCTTATGACAATGCATACTAAATGATTATATTATTAGGTATATTACAGAAAATCAAAATATTTAGTATCGCTCATATTTTAAAATTGATTGTCATCATAATATAGACTTTTCGATATATCCAAGATATGAATAAAGGATTAATTAAATGGGCCATTCCCAGAGGTACTGCAATACCAAGTCAACCCGCGACAGAAGTGGAGCAAGCTCCTAGCACTCCGTCATTTTTCAAAAAATCAGTTTCATTTTCTGGACTTCCGATGGAAGCTGTACAAAAGATTGAGCTGATAAGGACAGAATATTCAGATAAAGGTCCTTTACTTTTTATAAAATTTAACAATACATAAAAAGTTTTCTTAAAGCATAATTAAACAATGTATGGTTCATTAATGATAACATAATAAAAATATGGTCCACCATCACTCTAAAACCTCACTGTCACCAAACCCTTCACATCCACATTATTATTTAATTCACTGATCGGAAGTGGTCTGGAAGCTTTCTGATTCCACTTCCATTGGACACCTAGTTCTTTGTGCCACTGTCTCTGATAGTTCCAAGATTTCCATCTGATGGAGCTTGGTGGAGTTCTCTCGCAACCCAATCTTACCTAGGGCCTCTGCCACCATTTGTCAATGCCATTGATCAATCTCAGGAGGCCCTTCAGATCAGGAGAGAATAGGGCGATGTCATCCCTATAGGCCAGTACAGTGTGCAGATCATCAGAATTTAATTCTTTTATTATGTGATCGATTTCCAGGATGAAGAGCAAACCACTTAGAGGGCAACCCTGTTTTATGCCCCTTCTCATCCCGATGGGATCAGACTCACTGATATGAGGACAAGCGGACGCTGGTGAAAGAGTTTGTGTAAAGGTCTCTGATGATCTCCATCAGCGCTGACCCCGCTCCCCTCCTTTCCAGTGCTCCGGTGATGCACGCGTGTGGGATAGTCCCGAACGCATCGGATATGCCCAGGCATGCTCTCAGCAGCAGCAGAGCTCTCCTTGTTCCCCACAGCCACCATCATTCTGACAGAGCACGTAGTTATGCTTTAACACTCTGTTATGGGCTGTGAACCCCCATCTTTCTGGAAGGGAGATATGACCTCATTTACTCTACACCAGGACGTGATCCTATCACCAGCATAAACCTTATATGTAGTCCTGATGAGGGCCATCGGTCTCCAGTCCTTCATCTCAGCCCGATGAAACTATTCCTGAAAAATAAAAAAATTTTCTCATCATCATTAGGTATGAAATATTATTTTAACACATTTGAGTGGCAAATTAATGTTCACAACTTTTATTTTGTTCAAAGGGGGCATGGCTTCGAATATCATTCTAAATATGAAATATTGCTCCAAAATAACAGTACTATCCCATCGCCATTTGATTTCAATTATTATTTTTAAGACATTTTAGGGGCACAATAATTTTCAGTGCTTACTAATATTGTTTCTTATATTTATAAACACGGAAGATTGGTGTTATGAAAATGGTGTTAATTGTTTTATGATCATAAAGATGTAACTGTTACTACAAAACAACATGTTGCAGTTTACTCTTTTGTATTAGCTAATTTTTTAAGAATGCTGATCTGTAGAGGAATAAAATTAAAAAAAAATTTCCGGGCTGGAATTTTTCAGAAGTGATTTTTGGAAGATTTGACGTCAAACACAAGGAGGCAGTGCTACTGTTATTCATACTAGCTTAATGATAACACATCTTCCTAAGAGATTGGGAGAGATTGATACTTAAATAATAAAATATATTTTACAATATCGATTCATAATCATACTAGTAAATGATCAATATATTTTATAAGTGAATGAAGGTTTAATTAAATGGGCAGTTCCCGGAGGTACTGCAATACCGGGTCAACCTGTGACAGAGGTGGAGCAAGCCCCTAGCACTCCGTCATCTTCCAAAAATCAGTTTAATCTTCAGGACTTCCGATTGAAGTCAAACCAGAGATTAAGCTGATAAGAACAAAGAGTTTATTTAAAAAAAAAATCTATATATAGCATTTCCAAGTCTATTTGAACCTTTTCCAAGTCAATTGTAACCTTTTTACAAATTAAATGCTACACCTTCCAAGCAACCCTTTCTAATTCAAATGTAACCCTTTACAAATGAGTTGAAACCCTTTGCAAAGCAAATGTAATGCTTTACAACTCAATTGTCAACCTTTTTATTTCAATTGTAACCGTTTCTATTTTGATTGTCTTGAAAAATGTTTTGAAAATGTAACGTAATTTTAAGCGAATAGTGTTATTTTACTTTCTCCTTAGGAATAAACACTTTTTTTAAATGCGTTAAATGTTCAGTTCAATTTACAATTTTTCATTTTTTTTTTTATTATTTACTTCTTGAGAAAAAAAAAATCAAGTTTTTATTTTAAATTTTTTCCTTGATTTTTTGTAAACAAGAATATTATTATGTTTATACCAAAACTATGAAGATACTGTTGTTAAGTTCAGATTACATTTTTTTACTTTTTTAAAATAAACTTTCTCAGAAACAAATATTTGTTTTGGAATTATTTCCCTCATTTTTGTCCTAACAAGAGTTGTGAAGAAAAAGGTTGTGATGAGTTTATCCTGGCGAGTTCTGAGGCCCTAAATTCGCCCATTCCCCAGCACGGTAAATTTTCAAGGGTTACAATTTAAATAAAAGGAGTGACAATTGAGTTGGAAAGTGTTACATTTACTTTGGAAAGGGTTGCTTGTGACTTGGAAAGGGTCAGATTTGTAAAAGGCTACAGTTGACTTGGAAAAGATTCAAATAGCCTTGGAAATGCTATATGCAAATTTATCATATTATAAAATATTTAACAATAAAAACAAGCACAAAAAATTTTTCTTTTTTCTACACTTTAATTAAACATAGAACTTTGGGCCACCATCACTCCAAACCACATTTATAACCGCAAGCCACTTGGACCAATTACAACTATAATTAAATTTACAGTTGGTCCATCATCACACCACACTTGGACCACTGAATCACATCGCTTCCTGACCAGCCTCGGATCAGTGACTTGACGCTTCCCTTCCGGTACAAAAAATATCAATGCGTTTATTTGTTTTAAAAAATTTATATAATATAAAATTCATATACAATATAAAATTTTCTACAATAATATAGTAAAACACATATAAATATAATTTTACAAAAAAACAAAAACAAACAATCAATTTACATCATCACTCGACACTCCACCACTTGGACCACTGAATCAAATTCACTTCCTGACCAATTTCCGATCAGTGACTCGGCGCTTTCCTTTCCACCTCTCTTCATTGCGTCAGGAAATTACTTTCATATTAGTTCTTAATATTATATAGGGAGTGGAGTGGCTTAGTGGTAGAGCACTGAGTTGCCATACCGTAAATCCTGGTTCAAATCCCGCTGCAGGGCAGTTACTTTTATTTAGTCTGTTTGCGGCGGGAGATGGATCATATAGGATCTAGGACCCTCCTGTGGCACACCCAGCCTCTATAAAATATTATAAAAATAGGGTAACCAAAATAAGGGGGGTGGAATCTGGCGGTTGAGCATGTGACCTAGGACAAGTCACCTCCTTGCAGAACCGTTGTCCATGAAACTATACAGTCTCTACATTGTACTGATCCCCAGACCCTTCACGGGTTGTAGTGGTACAGGTTTTTTTTTTCTTAATATTATATTGGAAAAAGTAGTAATAAAACACGGTTAGTTAAATCTGCATTTGTAAAATAACCAAGATTGTTAAAAACAAAAATATTTCAATTTTATCATCCCATTGATAGCAATCTCAATGCAAAGGAAGTGGTCTTAGGAAATTTAATTAATAAAGAAATTTATTTTATTTAAATTTTTTAAATATTAAAAATATAATTTATTAGATGTTAGGAAATAGTTTTCACATTAGTTCTGAAAGTCATATTGCAACAACTAGTAATAAAACATGTTTTTTAAACTTATATTTGTAAAATATATGCTTGTTGAAAAAAAAAGTATTATACAAAAAATTTATTTAATTTAAAAATTATTAAATATTATAACTATAGTTTTTTAGATGTTAGGAAATAGTTTTCACATTAGTTTTGAATGGTATATTTGAACGAATATGAATAAAACATAGTTTATTAAACTTACCTTTGTAAAACGAGTGTTTGTTGAAAAAAAATTCAAGATATCCTGTTAACAGCGAACTCAACAGAAAGGATGCAGCCTTAAAAAAAAAAAATTATTATATAAGAAATTTATTTTATTTAAAATTATAATTATAGTTTTTTAGATGTTAGGAAATTGTTTTCACATTAGTTCTGAAAGGTATATTTGAACGAATATTAATAAAACACGGTTTGTAAAATGAGTATTTGTTGAACAAAAATTCAACAATATCCTTTTAACACTAAACTCAATGTTAAGAATGCAGCCTTAAAAAAAGTTGTAATCTAAGAAATTTAATTTACTTAAAATTATTAATTATTATAATTCTAAATACTTTTATTTTGAAGAGAAAAGATTTGCTCTGGCAGGGATTCAAACCCTCACCATGGCAACGCTCTTCCCATTTGAGCTACCAGGGACGGCCTCACAGCATTAATAATAAAAAATTATTGTAATTATATATTTTATTTGAAAAGAAAAGATATGGCCAGGAAAAGCTGGCTGAGATGGATGAGGCGTCATCACGGAGGGGTGAAATACCCGGGTTCGATTCCCAGTCCTGGCCATATATTTTCTTTTCAAATAAAATATTTAAAAAAAATATATCATAAAACAATTAAATAAATTATAACATTGTAATTATAGTTTGTTAGATGTTGAGAACGAGTTTTCACATTAGTTCTGAAAGGTATCTGTGAAAAAATATTAATAAAAAAACATGGTTTGTTAAACTTACCTTTGTAAAATGAGTGTTTGTTGAAAAAAAAATTCAACAATATCATAACCACCATTTCCCGGACCTCTTCCTAACTCCCTGCTATTAGCCTATCCTATTTTATGTGCTGGGGCTCAGAGATACAAATAGCCTCCTATATCAGCTTCTCCACCTGTAGCACCCTGATCCAGGTTCTGTGCATTCCTCTTTGTGACGTAGTAACAGAGCCCCTGGATATTGGAAATACGTCCATGCACTATCTACACTAGAAAGCGTTCGAATATTTATGCCAATGAACGTCGCATCTGTAATCTCGCTTTCCAAGTATTATTAGTGTATTCTTCGAAAACCCTAGCACAGGACACAATGTGTAATGCTACTCAATGGATAATTTGAGCAAAGGTTGGTGTCTACTGATACTTATTCACCCTCAATCCTAAAGATCTCATACATTCTCTAATCCTTCGGGCAACGACAACGCCTGTTGTTATGCAAGAATACACAATACTTCGAGTAATAAACAAAGAACTCACCAGGAAACTGGTCTCTATTAGAGGGATTTCGATCTCAAAACAACTACTTAAATAACTTTAGGATACTTAAAAAATATAATAAAGTTATAAAAAACAATGAATCAAAGTCGATTATATTTCGTAGTCACATTTGTGCTCAACCAATGAACAAAAAAAATTACAGAATAAATGTACAAAAGGGTGATAATGTAAACAAAATACAAACAGAAAGAAAAATGAGAATGTAAACTGAAAGATACAAAATGAAAAAGTATAAATATAATAAGGTGAGATATAAAAGTATGGAAAAAATAGTTTATATATTATTTTCTTCAATGAAACAAAAAGTTACTCAAATAACGTGTTACTAGAACACGTTACTACAGGGTAGCAGTTATGCTATAACGAGTTATTAAGATTTCACTGTTAGCCCATCACTAGTTGGCAGATAGGGGTTCGGGAATCCGAGGGGAGCCGATCTCGGCCGAACTTTGATTCTTGTTTTGAAAATTCCTCGACTCAAGTGGCCAAAGTCATTGGGCCATCAAGTGTTCGCAAGTTTAAGAGAGATGGTTCAGTCAGCCTCTGAAAACTGATAAGCTTTCAAGTAGGTTAATAACTTTTTTATCTGTATTACTTTTAAGTATTTTCTTTGTAAAAGTTGTGTTTTTTTTACTTATGCAGTTTTATATTTATTTTGCAATTAGCCTATCTTTTAATATTGTTGTTTTTACCAACGGGAGATCCCTTAGATGTGAGAAGTAACCTAAAACGGTTTCGTGTCATCTTATAACTTCAAACATTGATAGAACATCGATCCAACTATAACTATTTATAAATGATACATTTCGTGGCTAATTTCAAATCCGAGTATATCTATTAGTTACACAAATTACTCTAAATTATAATAATTCAATGTTATGACCTCAAATATCTAGAAATTGTCAAAACCTAAAATGCATAATTAACTTATAACCCTTACAATTTTACAAAACTTTTAACAAAGTCGTAAATTTTGAATAATTACTATTTGGCCGTATAAATGTAAATATAAATAACTGGAATGTTATTATTTATATTTCTACGTTTTATTGTATCTATTACTGTTGAAACATATTTGCTTTCACGTTGTTTTTCATCACTTGTATTATTAGCTATATCACATTTCAGTTCCTAATTCCAAACAAAATATTTTTATTTTATAATTTACATTATTTCTATTTTGTATATGGTTTATTCCAATAGTTTCATTTTTTCTATTACAATTATTTCATTATAATGCAATTGGGAAAAACCACAATGCAAAGCCTTATGTTTCAAAAATACACCCACTTACCAGTCGACGTATCGCCTATTCAGGCATTGTCAAGACACAAAAACAAAAATTTTTTTTTCTTCCAGATGTGATTCACATAACCCTTTTTTGTTTTTGTGTCTTGATAATGTCTGAATAGGCGAAACATTGACTGGTAAGTGGGTGTATTTTTGAAACATAAGGCTTTGCATTGTGGTTTTTCCCAATTGCATTATAATAAATAATAGTGTTTCTTTTTGAGTTTTTGGCTCTATTTTAATGATACAATTATTTCAGTTTTAAATATTTTTTATGTTTTGTCTATCCAGTCCTGAAGAAAACCTGCCAGCAATGTGAGTCTAAACATCTCTCTCTAATAAATAGTTTATCATTATTTTTAATTTTTTTATAACTCCACCTAAATGATTTTCTTCTCCGATTCGAACATTGTTATAATTACGAATACAATAATGATAAGAATTGGTTTCAAACGAGCAGTCATGATACTCGCCTTTTTAATCCCATACAATCGCTTCAATTGTTTAGACATTTTATAATCCAACCAGTCTTTGTAAATAATAGCAGGTAAAACAAAAGACAAAATCTGTAAATTTCTGAAAGACACTCACATTGTAATAAATCGCTCGCGTCTGTGGTCAAGTTAAAAATTATCTTAAAGTCATCAAAATTATTAATAAAATAACGCACATGGGAATAAGTAGGCAAAAATAACTGTGGCTGCGTCAAGTCAGAAGTACCAAAGTTTTTAATACATACAATTTTTTTTTTTTTACACAGTTATAAACTAAATATTCTTCTTTTTATTTGTATTTTGTACACAACACTTTTTTTTTATGCACTGTATACTTATACTGTATACTGACCAATTATTTTTTACCTCAAAACGGGACATGTGTTTATATACGACTGACAGCAGGTTTACAATGAAAATAAACACAACTTTTTAATGTTTTTAATTTAGAAAAAGTATAAATTAATACAATTTTTGTCCTCTATAATTATATTAAAATCAATATAATTATTTATATTATAACAAAGTGTGATAAATAAAAATCAATGATCTTTGATCAGTTCACAAGCTTTATTAAAGCTAAGTTCCTCTGACAGTAATTATTTAATTCCATGCAAATAGATTAAATTATATTTGTATTTTTCAGAGAAACAAATATGTTTTAATGAAATTGGAGATGATTTTAATAAAATTAAAATTCTTGGCACGTTTTTTTTTTTTTTATATTGAACGTAAAACTCGTATCTGTCGACATCCATAATTTTAAATTTTCGCGTGTTTTTGGAAAACGGGAAAGGTGATCGAGAAAAGTGACAGTCCTGTTCAAAACAATGTGTAATGCTATTCAATGGATAATTTGAGCAAAGGTTGGTGTCTACTGATACTTATTCACGTATATAGGGACGTATGGTCACTATATGTATATATACTTGCATTTTTATCACACATTTTAGTTTTTTTTTTGGTCTGCTTATTGGTTATTTCCTACTCAACCAATTTGGTCTATACTTCAAATCTTATCCGAGTACAATATTTGTTTTCTAGATCAATGTAACACTGCAGTTTTAAAAATTTAGGTACTTATGTATTAGCCGCCTACACGGGCTGATATCTATTGTTTATAACCTGAAAACAGATAATTCAGATATTGATAACACTCAACTTCTTATTCATGTTAATGAAAACTGAAATATATAAAATGTAATAATGAAATGCTAATTCTGGACTCCTTTAGCCACATTGCTCTTCTTAAATAAAGTTTTCCCTACACTTTAGACGAAAACATCATAATTTATATCCTTGTTAAAATTTAAGGTACTAGTATGTTTTAGGGCCTGTTGACATCAGAGCGCTCAGGTATCACTTACCTCAACTATTTGGACAGTGTCAGGTTATGCTGCCTACAATTTATTTCAAATAGTATTGCCTTTCATTATCATAGAACAGATTTTTAGGAAATGAAATGAATGAGAAACATGTGAAGACAAAATAAAACTAGAAAAAATGAAAAATTTATTAGAAGCAATGTCATTAAAAAGAAGAATATCTAACAAAAATATTATATTTTTTATCCGTCAATCTTCATTAAATTCCAACTCATATTGTCAAAATAATATGAAAACACATCCACGTTTATTGACACAAACAATAAAAAAGGGCTAAGAAAGGTTACAATAACAGTAGGAGATGGTTAAGAAAAGTGACACCTGATGTCAACAGGCCCTAATTTAAAACTAGTACCAAATTTAATTTATGTCCTTTTTCCTATAATTTAAACTTTCAAAATTATTCCGATACTTCTGGAAGTACTTCTCAGATTCTTCTTTTAAATAGGGCTACTCCCTAAATGTTATTCTGTTCTTTTTAAACAGACGATTAACAAGACGATAAAAACTAAAAAAAAAAAAAAAATAAAGAAAGCCATTTAATAACGCACACCAAGAAAGCCATTTAATAAAGCACACCAAATAAGATGAGTGATAAAGAGAGGTTACAGGAGATAAGGGGTTAGGTTTCATGCAAACTGGCTAATATACAAGTACTGAATATTGTGTACATGATAATTTTAAGAAGCATTTTATTTAAATAATTTATCATTGCATGCATTTTTAATTATATGGTGATTTGTGTTGAAAAGCATTGACCCAAAAATGTAATATTCAGTTTTTTTATTATTTTTTTTTTAGGTTCCTCAACCAAATTTTTGGATGAAATTTTTTTCCAGGTCTTGCTGTCGAATGCATCTTCTTCATTAGGGCCTCATATCCTGCCATGTCTTCCTGGACTAGATTCATCCATGAAGTTCTTGGTCGACCTCTTCTTCTTCTTACTTCAGGGCATCAGTGAATGGTAATTTTGGATATTCTATTACTCTCCATCCTCAGTAGATGTCCAAACCAATCTAATCGCTTTATTGTGATTTTTTCGAGAATGGAATTGTTAGTACCTATTACCTTTCGGACTACTGAATAGGATATCCTATAACGCCTAGATATTCCGGCTGCCCTTCTCCAGAAATCCATCTCCACAACTAGAAGTTATATATCCAGTTCATTTGCCAATATTTTGATGTACTATTAATAAAACGGTTAAAATAAAAACCGATGTCGAATAATCTTCACAATCAAATTAAATGTATAAAATAAATCTACTTGGAAAAGATGAAATAATTGGTTAAGTGAAGAACTAGAAATTAAATTAAATTTACGTAAAATCTAATTCTAGATCCTTATTGCTATGTTTTATAGTCAAATATATTTTAAATATTCTAATTAATTTTGGGATGCCAGAGTAATCTTAAGATAATTACTCAAATTATTCTTCTAACGTCCTAACTTTATTATTAATTCTTCAATGATTTTAATGAAGCTTTTCCAGAGGTCTGTTGTGTGTTTACCAATTTACTAATTATTTAAACCATCAATATATTATTCTCCACTATTAATTATTTCTCGGTGGGCTCGGCGGGTGGCTCCTGTTGGGTTCTTTTTCTTACTATTATCTATTTTCTCCATTATAACGTTAGTAACTTTCTTAAAAACTATCTCCACGGATGACTGATACTACATTATATGTGTTAATTTGACTGATATTAGATATAGATTGCTTCTCAAGTAGTAGTTTTACCTATGAGGACATATGTATAAATACATATGTTTTTTTTTTGTGGTAATGGGCAGTTGATACAAAATCGTTAATCCACCAATTGTTTAAACTTAAAAAACATTCACAATCAAATGATACATATGGATAAATAAAGCTATAAGACTTACGATAAGATACATGAATTTTACGCCAAAGAAGTTCTAAATATTTGTAACAATTGCAGTGTTCTGTAATGAACCAATGATTGTAGTCCTGAACAGACATAGCCAACAAATTTTTATGAGCATGGAAATAAAAACTGAAATCATTAGTATTTATATTATCGAGCAAAGGATTGATATCTTATTTTATGATATACTTTAAATAACCGTTTAACACCTTCACCATGAACAATGAAACAATAATCATCAGATTTAAATTTATTGGTATATAAAGAAATTAATTCTTCATAAGAAACACATTTATAAAATCAAAATAACCAGGCAAATGATTTTCGCAACGAGTACCCGCACCAGATTCTATGCAGGGTCTCAACCACACCCTCCTGGCACTCTCTTCCTCCGGTTTTTTTACCACCACTTTGCTCCAGAGGTACATCTCCAATGCCCATCCTAATGGTTGGAGACGCCTCCCACATCCAGGCGAGGCCTTCTCACCTCAAGCCCCTTCTCCTTCGGGATGCCCCATTTGATGATCTTGTTGGCCTGGTCAGCCCCTCCAGTCCTTACCAGGACGGTGCCAGTCTTCATGCCATGCCAGTCTGACCACGCCAACACTGGCGTCGATCTCCTGGGATGGGAGCTGTTCGATTATGTACCCGACCTTCCACCCTGCCGCATTTCTCTTCAGCGTGATGTAGAAGGGGATGTCTTCGGGCTGTGTTGGGAGGTCGGCTGCTTTTTCTTTCTTTGCTTCTTTTTCACCTCTTCCCAGGGTGATGCGTCTTTGTCGCTGGAATCCTCCATGTTCCTCCCGCGGCACTTCGCCTCTGGGGCATTAGGGCCGGGATGAGGCCATCATAATTGGCTCGGGCAGCTTCCTTCTTGGGCGCGGTCACACCGGGAGGTCCAGCGACCTCTTTCTCAGGTTCCTTGGGGCCGTTCGCCGCCTTTTTCCTCCTCTCCTCCACCCTTGTCGCCGCAGCGTGTCTCAATATGCGCGCCTCCTGGTCCTTTAGGCAAAGGTCCCCAAAGAACTCTATTCAGAGTAGGGAAAAGCCAATCTTTCTTCTTCTTCTTGTCGTACTCGCCCCCTTTGGCATCACTAATCGATGTTGCCACCATGGGGGCGATAATTTCCCCTTACTTGCCTCCTTAACAACCTCCTCCATGATCGTGAGGATCATGCTCCATTGGGGCTGTAGCCCCACAATAATGCCCAGGATACCCCTCACATGGCCATTAATGTGGCTCTGAGCCCCCTGGGAGATATTCTTCCTGACCAGGTATGCCCTTAGTTGGTCGGAGATCTTCTCTCCCTTAACCGTCGGGTTTTCCACGGTCCCCTCGACCAGGGAGTTATCCTCTCTGCGTCTCTTGGTCTTCCTCCCAGGACCCTTCTTATCCTCAGCATCAGTGTCCGCTGTATCGGACATTGACGTTTGCGGCCATTTCCCGGCCTTCTACATGCCCATGACCCGTTCTGTGACCATCGAAGGCCTATTTACACCCTGCTCCATCGTTACAGTCACTTGTGTAACATGGAGGGGACCCTTCTCCTCTTCACCACCGTCAAAGTCTCAACTGAGAAGCCTCAACGTTCCTTTCACCTCTTTTGTCCGCCATTTTACCGCACTTTTCAGCATCCATGTTTGTCGGGCACTTAAAATAGTTTTGCACCTGGATGTTCAACGTTGATGATGACTACTGTATGATGATGATGATGATTTGGTGATGAATGATGATGACGGTTGGCAACAATTGTTTATAAACACCTGTCCTGTGGGAGTCCCAGCTCGCACGAGAGTGCCTCGGGACTCAACCACTCTCACTCACACACTCCAGCGCACTAATAAAACTCGTCTTACCTTTCTGCCTGCTCAACGACGACTGACTCCACTCGTGTATAATCCTCAACAGCCGATGTAACATACGTCCTCTCTCATCGACTGCCGGAGTGCAACTCTGCAGCATGTCACTGTGCGGCTGGTCCTCTAGGTCATTGGGGCCGGCTGGAGGCCATCATACTTCCCTTTAGCAGGCTCCTTCTTGGGTGGAGGCACTCCGGATGGTCCGGCCACCGCCTTCTCGGGCTCAAAGGGGGCCTTGGCCGCCTTTTTCCTCTTCTCTTTTTGCTTCAACACCCGGTCTCCCTCCTCGATCATGGTCCCCAGGTCCTCTATAATACCCTGGACTCTTTTCAGTATAGGGGAGACACATGGCCCACCCATCGCCGTAGCCACCATCGGTCGACCTTGTCCGCTATTACCCTATGTAGCATGTCCACACTCAGGGCCTCCTTGACCAATCTCCTGACGATCGAGGGGACCATGTTCCACTGGGCCTGAATCCAACAACAACAACCCCCGTCAGGTCCGAAACTGGGCCATTTATAAGGCCCTGGACCTCCAGGGATAACTTTTTTCTGGCCATTTAGGCCCTAACCAGGTCCTGGACCCTCTCCGCCTTGATGGTAGGCGATCCTTCGTCTGTTGGGGAGTTGCTCTCCGCCCTGGGCCTCTTTGTGTTCCTCCTGGGCCCTTTAATATCTACCACCATTTTCCTTTGTTATCATCATCTTCTGTGGCCATTGTAGGCCTATTTGCATCCTGCTCCATCGTGGAAGTCTCCTAGCCACCTCGGAGGGAACTTCTTTTTTTCTCCACCATTGAAATAACCTGGCTCAGATTCCTCAACGATCTTTTGGCTTCCTTACGCTGCCATTTTTCGTCTGTTGGGTCCATTATTCGTCACACAACAAATAAACGTTTTTGCACCTGAAATTTTCCAAAAAATTTTTGTCCAAAATTTTATTTCCGTTTTTTAATTAATTAAGTTAAAAACTCCTGTCCAGGGAGGGCTCCGACTCACACAAGTGTCCCTCCGGCCTCAACCACCACTAAACAAACTCGCCAGCGCACTAAAACCGGGAGTAATAGAAAAACGCGTCTTACCTCGGTGATTGCTGGGCGTCGACTGAGCGCTGTAACTCACTAGAAAGGTGGGGATAATTCCCGAGAGCTCAACTAGAGTGTGTCCTTCTCCTTCAATAGCGGGAGCGCAACTGGAGGAGTTATAGCGGGTCCTTTGTGCAAGTCTCTCGGACTCTAACGTGGACCCGGCTCCCTGCCTGCAGCTTTGTAATGGGGAGTTTTCCTCTCACACAGTTTGTGCAGGTGGGTCTCTCGGTACTCTTCTTAGGGCAGTCCCTGCCTTTGTGCCCCAGCCCCGCACACCACCTGCCTTTCCTTGCAGGTCGCATGGAAGTGTCCATATCCATGGCACTGCAGACACTTCAGGGCATCGAGGGTGTCTACAAATGTGAGGGACAACCATTTCCTAGTTACAAGGGCGTACCTAATTTACGGGTCCATCTCCAGAATCCCCCTCTTAGCCAGCCCTGTCCTATCTTTCCTGCCGTGCAGGACATGGACCTGACCTTCGTGGACCTGGACTGCTTTCCTCTCGAGGTAAGCCTTTATATCCTCTTTTAGCTTGAGGTCCGTCCATCCATCTTCGGCTTACTTTTTTGGCCTGCAGGCCCTGTTCTTTCAACCTTTGCCAGGCTACTAACCTCTCACGGGCCCGCCTATCCTGGACTTTTAGGAAGACCTCATCATCCTTGGTAATCCTTATCACTTTCACCCCCACTCCCAACTCCGTCGGTGACTTGTTTTATTGCTCCTTCCAGGCCGGGTCAGGGTTTTCCTTTGGGCCCTTTTTCTTCTTCTGCCTCCTCTGGCAGTCCTATTCTACCCCACACTATTGGTGTGGCACTTTTCCTTTGAGGCATCTCGGCTGGCGGTGCGCCCTAATATCTGCTCGTCAAGGGCTGCGGTTCCATCAGCTTAGGGGCCGGTTTCTGGTCTTGGTGGGTCACCGACGGGCCCGGCTCCTGCTGCCTGCGTGTCCTCCTTTCTTCTCTTTGCTGCTTTGGCAGCCCGCTAGCCATGATTGGGCCCACTGTGTCCGTCAGCCTCCCAGGTTTCGGACATCACCGTCACCTGCCCAGGAGGTCATCCTCAATGAGGAGGCGCTGTTATCCCGTCGAGTCCTGGGGCTCTGCCAGGGCAATCGGTCTCCAATCCTTCATCTGGGCCGGGGACTTCACTTTGGGGAGGAATATAGTCCTGGATTCTTTCCAGTCTTCTGGGACCCTTCAGTGCTTAAGGCAAATATTGAAAATTGCAGCCAGAAGCCTGCCCTCAGATACCACTTTTCTCCAAGACCTATAGTCAATTCCATCCTCCCCTGGGGCCGAATTCTCAAATCTTCTGAGGCGGTCATATACTTCTTCTGGTGTCATCATTGTCATGATGACCGCCTCCTCGGCCCTCTCCATACCCTCCAATGAAGATGGGTCAAAGTCCCCTACCACTTCTCCCTCCAGATGCGCGGTCATCTCCTCCAGGGAGAGGCTACACTCCACGGGTGGCTCTCCAACACCATCCTGATTGCTTTTCTTCTGTTTAACTTATATATTCTCTGGATGGTGCGGGGATCAGAGGGGTCCACGATCCGTATATTCGGCCCTGCTACAATATCCTTTGGCCGGATTTTGCATATGAGACGGACCCTCTCAATAATTTTCTTCAGGGCCCCCTCAAATGTCACCCATGCCTCCTGATTCGCATCTCTAGAGTGAACTTCCCCCAGGTCTATCCTAAACTTCTTCAACTCGGCATCCTCCTCTTCTTCATCAGAAGTTCCTCTTCTTGAGGATGCCGTATTTGTGACCGGGCATGTCACCATTTCCCGCGCCCCGCAGCCACACGTCCCGCACCTCTTCTTCAGTTCCCGCTCCTAGCCCGTTCTCTTCAATGTGCTGGGGCACCGGGACATCGATAGCCACAGCCGGGGTCGCCGGTTCTTGTGTAATGCTGCCCAGAGGATAATTTTGGCAAAGGGTGACCCACTAATACGTAGTCACCCTCAATCCTAAAGAATTCAGACATTCTCGACTTTACAAAAAATTAAAAAAAGGACTTAAACCAAAAAAAAACAGATTAAAGCGTTTATTGTTTTAATAATTTACAGTGTACAATTCATCTAATTATTACAATTACTGGATTAATATTTATACAAATCAAATAAATAAATTTTCCACTAACCAAAAAAACACACACAAAAAGAAAAAAGGCAGAACAAACAAACAATAACTCATTAGCAGATGGTCCATCATCACATAACATAACATCACTTGGACCACTGAATACCATCGCTTCCCGACCAATTCCCGATCAGTGACTCGACGCTTTCCCTTCCACCTCTCCGGGGATTCCCCTTGAAGTGGACGGCTCCGGCGAAGCTCGCCCATCATCCTCTTCACCCAACAGTCGCGGTTCGGCAGGCGGAACTTCCTCTTCTGCCCGGTCCAGCTTTGGCCGGTGCCACCTGAAAGGGCGCTGTATCCGGCCAGACAAATGTTCCATAAACATACACCTGGACCAGGCTATTGTTTCACAAACCACCAGCCTCCTCATCTTCCTCAGGAACGCCCCAGTGGTGATCCCCCTCAGGTGTTTATCATTGTTCGGTTCCCACGTTCCCAGGGCGCCCACGACTATTGGGGCTATCTTGTACCTGGTCCTCAGGGAGGCCGTCAGGGCGGCATATTTCTCTTCTTTCCGGGTCCTTGCCGACTCCAACGCCTCTTTACGGTTCTCGAAGGGGACAGTTACGTCTATTATCATGGCTCTGTCACCCTTCGCCACCACAAGGTCTGGTCGTAGGCCGGAGTCGTCAATCGGCTGATTCTTTCCGACGACCCCGTATCCTCGGTTCTTCGCCGTTGCCTCCAATCTACCGACCATGGCGTCATGTCTGCGTTGGCGAAGAACCACGTGCACGTTGCATTGTCCCAGCACATGTGCCAAGCACTCGTTTGCGAACGTGCACCGCCTGCACCTCTTCTCCTGGTCACCCCCATATCTTCGATGTCCATTAAGGGGGACCAGCTGAAGTCTTGCCCTGTGGATGAACCGCCAGTCAGCAAAGGACATGAATTCGCCGGTTTGGAGGAAGTGGCTCGACTCAGGGGAGCTCTTCAGGCACTCCGGGACTCTTCCTTGGACTGCCCTTTGCCGGAGCGCCTCTCCTCTCTCCATTTGTTTCTTAAGGCGGAGGATCCTGAGTAGCCTATGCCTATCATGGGCCTTCACCGTAGCATCACCATATTCTAGTGATGGTACGCCCATCCGCTGGGAAGCTTGTCTGCCTCTAGTCCAGCAATCTGACACTTGGCTAGACCTCTCTCTCATCTCCTCTGTCACCAACCCCGATAGAAACGCTTGAAGATTGGGGTGGTGACCGGCCCTAGTTCTAGAGGCCGCCGATTCTGAGAGGTCCAATAATGCCATCTGACGGAGCTTCTCATCCTTGGAGGTAAGTAGCTTGAAGGCTCCGTTAATGAGTGCCAGATCGCTTTCCTCCGCAGCGATCGGGATGCCACACAGGCCCTCAGATCTGGCCCTATAGAGGTACTCATTAGAGGCCTCATTCGGCAGGTTGAGCACTCTCTTTATCCCCGCCGTCAACACCTCGTCCACCCCTGACCACTCCCCCTTGGGGAATCGGCCATTTCTCATATGGAAGTTCAGGGAGGGGTAGACGAAGGTCCTCATGGCGTCGATTTTCTGCCACGGGGCCAAAGCCGACCGCAGGACTCCCCTCCCCTTGGCCACAATCTCCTCCATTTCCGCCGTAGGGTGCACCGCCCGGAAACCAACCGGGTTGCCCAGGAAGCTCTGCACTTCGCCCTCTTTCAGAATCCTTATTTCTTCCCCCATGATTCGGAATCGGGTTTCGCGAATCCCCACCGGTGCTTTTCCAGAAAGATGCATTGTTCTGCACTTGGTGGGGTTCACCCGCAACCCGATCCTACCTAGGGCCTCTGCCGCTTTGTTGATCTATCTCTGGAGGCCCTCTGGACTGGGGGAGAGCAGGGCAATATCATCTGCATAGGCCAGAACCGTGTGTTGATCACCGGAGTTCAGATCCTTAATAATGTGGTCGATCCCCAGGATGAAGAGCAAACCACTCAGAGGGCAACCCTGTTTTATGCCCCTCCTCATCCTGATGGGGTCAGACTCACCCGATGGCAAGCGGACGCTGGTGAAAGAGTTTGTGTAGAGGTCTCTGATAATCTCCACCAGCGCCAACCCCGCTCCCCTCCTTTCCAGTGCTCCGGTGATGCACGTGTGTGGGATAGTCCCGAACGCATCGGATATGTCCAGCCATGCGGTGTTTTTGGATGTGCCACCTTCTTCTAAGAAAATGTTTAGCGATAAGCTAAAAGCTAGTAGCCTGTCACTGACACGATCCCTGCTAATCGTATCAGAACCCCAATAAAACAGCAAGTTAAGTTTTCCGAATACTTACACGTTTTCTGGAGGTCTATATACATTCTCATAATATAATAGCGTTTATTTTCTTATAAAAGGTTTACATGGTGTACAAATTCAACAAGCTACAATTCCAGGATTAATATATAAAAACACATATAAAAATATTTTAGACCAAACCAAACACAACAATCCATTCACAATTGGTCCATCATCACTCAACTCAACTCAACACCACTTTGACCACTGAATACTATCGCTTCCCGACCAACTCCCGATCAGTGACTCGACGCTTCCCCTTCCACCTCTCTGGGGATTCCCCTTGAAGTGGACGGCTCCGGCGATGCTCGCCCATCATCCTCTTCACCCAACAGTCGCGGTTCGGCTGGTGGAACTTCCTCTTCTTCCCGGTCCAGGTCTGGTCGGTGCCACCTGAAAGGGCGCTGTTTCCGGCCAGACAAATGTTCCATAAACATACACCTGGACCAGGCAATTGTTTCACAAACCACCAGCCTCCTCATCTTCCTCAGGAACGCCCCAGTGGTGATCCCCCTCAGGTGTCTATCATTGTTCGGGCCCCACGTTCCCAGGGCGCCCACGACAATTGGGGCTATCTTCACCTCCCTGTACCTGGTCCTCAGGGAGGCCTTCAGGGCGGCATATTTTTCTTCTTTCCGGGTCCTTGCCGACTCCAACGCTTCTTTACGGTTCTCGAAGGGGACAGTTACGTCTATTATCATGGCTCTGTCACCCTTCGCCACCACAAGGTCTGGTCGCAGGCCGGAGTCGTCAATCGGCTGATTCTTTCCGACGACCCCCGTATCCTCGGTTCCTTGCCGTTGCCTCCAATCTATCGACGATGACGTCATGTCTGCGTTGGCGAAGAACCGCGTGCACATTGCATTGTCCCAGCACATGTGCCAGGCACTCGTTTGCGAACGCGCACCGCCTGCACCTCTTCTCCTGGTCACCCCCATATCTTCGATGTCTATTAAGGGGGACCAGCTGAAGTCTTGCCCTGTGGATGAACCGCCAGTCAGCAAAGGACATGAATTCGCCGGTTTGGAGGAAGTGGCACGATTCAGGGGAGCTCTTTAGGCACTCTGGGACTCTTCCTTGGACTGCCTTTTGCCGGAGCGCCTCTCCCCTCTCCATTTGCTTCTTAAGGCGGGGGATCCTGAGTAGCCTATGCCTATCATGGGCCTTCACCGTGGCATCATCATATTCTAGTGATGGTACGTCCTCCTGGATGTTCCATTGGACGCCCATCCGCTGGGAAGCTTGCCTGCCTTTAGTCCAGCAATCTGACACTTGGCTAGACCTCTCTCTCATCTCCTCTGTCACCAACCCCGATAGAAAAGCTTGAAGGTTGGGGTGGTGACCGGCCCTAGTTCTAGAGGCCGGCGATTCTGAGAGGTCCAATAACGCCATCTGACGGAGCTTCTCATCATTAGAGGTAAGTAGCTTGAATGCTCCGTCAATGAGTGCCAGATCGCTTTCCTCCGCAGCGATCGGTATGCCACACAGGCCCTCAGATCTGGCCCCATAGAGGTACTCATTAGTGGCCTCATTCGGCAGGTTGAGCACTCTCTTTATCTCTGCCCTCAACACCTCGTCCACCCCTGACCACTCCCCCTTGGGGAATCGGCCATTTCTCATATGGAAGTTCAGGGAGGGGTAGACGAAGGTTCTCAGGGCGTCGATTTTCTGCCACGGGGCCAATGCCGACCGCAGGACTCCCCTCGCCTTGGCCACAATCTCCTCCATTTCCGCCGTAGGGTGCACCGCCTGGAAACCAACCGGGTTGCCCAGGAAGCTCTGCACTTCGCCCTCTTTCAGGATCCTTATTTCCTCCCCATGATTCGGAACCGGGTTTCGCGAATCCCCACCGGTGCTTTTCCAGAAAGATGCATTGTTCTGCACTTGGTGGGGTTCACCCGCAACCCGATCCTACCTAGGGCCTCTGCAGCTTTGTTGATCTGTCTCTGGAGGCCCTCTGGACTGGGGGAGAGCAGGGCGATATCATCTGCATAGGCCAGAACCGTGTGTTGATCACCGGAGTTCAGATCCTTAATTATGTGGTCGATCCCCAGGATGAATAGCAAACCACTCAGAGGGCAACCCTGTTTTATGCCCCTCCTCATCCTGATGGGATCAGGCTCAACCGAGGGCAAGCGGACGCTGGTGAAGGAGTTTGTGTAGAGGTCTCTGATAATCTCCACCAGCGCCGACCCCGCTCCCCTCCTTTCCAGTGCTCCGGTGTTGCACGCGTGTGGGATAGTCCCGAACGCATCGGATATATCCAGCCATGCGGTGCAGAGCTCTCCTTTTTTCTTCCTTGCAGCCACCATCCTCTGACGGAGCACGTAGTTATGCTCAAATACCCCGTCATGAGCCGTGAACCCTTTCTGAAAGGGAGATAGGACCTCATTCACCCTACACCAGGACGTGATCCTATCTGTGAGGACAACAGTATAAATCTTGTACACAGTCCTGGTGAGGGCAATGGGTCTCCAGTCCTTCATCTGGGTCGGGGACTTCACTTTGAGGAGGAATATGGTCCTGGATTCTTTCCATTCTTCTGGGACCCTTCGGTGCTTAAGGCAAATGTTGAAAATTGCTGCCAGAAGTCTGCCCTCAGGGTCCACTTTTCTCCAGGACCTATAGTCAATTCCATCCTCCCCTGGGGCCTAATTCTCAAATCTTCTGAGGCGGTCATATACTTCCTCTGGTGTCATCATTGTCGTGATGACCGCCTCCTCGGCCCTTTCCACACCATCCAATGAGGATGGGTCAAAGTCCCCAACCACTTCTCCCTCCAGATGCGCGGTCATCTCTTCCAGGGAGAGGCTACACTCCACGGGTGGCTCCCCCATCACCATCCTGATAGCTTTTCTTCTGTTTAACTTATATATTCTCTGAATGGTGCGGGGATCAGAGGGGTTCACGGTCCGTCTCCTCGGCCCTGCTACGATATTCTTTGGCCGGATTTTGCATATAAGACGGACCCTTTCAATAATTTTCTTCAGAACCTCCTCAAATGCCACCCATGCCTCCTGATTCACATCTCTAGAGCGAACCTCCCCCAAGTCTATCCTTAATTTCTTCAACTCGGCATCCTCCTCTTCTTCTTCAGGAGCTCCTCTTCTTGAGGATGCCGTGTTTGTGACCACGCATGTGTCACCGTTTTCCGCGCCTCCCAGCCACACGTCCCGCACCTCTTCCTCACTTCCCGCTCCTAGCCTGTTCTCTTCAATGTGCTGGGGCTCCGGAACATCGATAGTCACAGCCGGGGTCGCCGGTTCTTCATTGTGATTGTTTGGTTCGGCTTCCCCGCCCATGGCATCCCCATCCCCATTCTCTTCTTCAACAGGGCTAGGCGGTCTAGCGCGAGAAAGCGTGACTGGGCCCCTATCATTCATATCTACGTTATTCCCTGGGTGGGCTCGGCGGGTGACTCTCCTATTGGGTCCACGTTCGGTGGCTGCTTCTGCATTGGGCATCGGCGCATGCGTCATCGTGACGTGATTCTGGAGCCTCCTGGATGTCGGGAATACGTACCCGCACTGTTCGCACCCAAAGGCGGTCCCCACCATCTCCACCACGGGCGCCACCGCGTGTACCAAGCACGGGTGCGCCGTAATTTTTGGCTTTTCTTCTATATATTTACTGCATATTCGGCAGAAATGGCGGGGTTTAATGCCTGGGAGTCGGTGCCCCGCAGAGACGTGCCTCATTAATGACTGCAACCCAGCGGTCCATACACTATTTGTGTATTCCTTGCCACATCCGGGCACAGGGCACTTTGTGTAATGCTGCCCAGAGGATAACTTTGGCAAAGGGTGACCCACAAATACGTGGTCACCCTCAATCCTAAAGAAATCAGACATTCTCGATCCTCTAGGCAACAACACCGTATGTTGTTATGCAAGGAATTACCAGTTCTTGGAATCTGGACCCGCTTAATCCCAACAAACTATAACAATAATTATAGTACAAAATCTTACTCACCAGAGGGCTCGCGCGTAGAGCTGTCTCTGTCACGTGTCACTGATCGAGGTTCTCGTACAAAAAATTTACTACACTTTGATCTTAGCCAATAGGCTGAGAAGCGATAAGTTCCCGTTTAAACTATGTTCGAACTTGTTATGTTATCGTTTTAGATATTCACCGTACACCACCTCGAAGATTGCTTTCTCACCACAGCAGCAGTTGGGACACAGTCTTCTGTTTGTGAGATCCTCAATAAAGAAATCAGAAGTAATTTGGAAGGGAGAAAACAAAATTCTGTCCTCATCTTGCTTAGCTACAGCTTTAGCAACCTCCTTGATGCAAGCACGCTCTTTAGGTTCTAATATATCTACACGAATGACTTCCACGTTTTTTGCTGGCATTTCAACCATTTTCAGCATATCTCGGAAGAATACACATTGTCTTCCAGGGACCAACGCGTTCTTGATGATCCCTGCTATTGTTATGATGATCCCCATCACGCGTTTTGGTATTGTTACGGGCTACTGGGTATTAAAATGAATTAAACTACTGCTAAATTAAAGATACTAATATTTATTAACAAAAGTGATAAAAATAGATACAATTAAATTATTAGACTAATATAAATTTACAATAGCAATATTCTAAATATTTATTATAACCTAGGCCTATTTAATTATTACAATAATATAAGATATTACTAATTCTAAATAGCTTAACTATTTACATAAGCTTGTACAAATACTATAAAATTACAACTACTTAACTAATTAACTATTGCTAATTAACACTTACAGTTCATTATAATTAAAGTCCACCGACAGTAAAATTCTCTAAATATGACAAACTGACACACATTAATACACAGAAACGGTTTATTACACTCGCGAAACTGTCACAGTTCACTGATACACTTATCACATTGACACTCTCTTATTACGACTTCATCACAGTGACTGGTCTACTCTATGACTGACTCGCTCGAGGCGAGGGAGGTATTTAAATAGGCAAGGCCGAACATTCTAGAACACGGAAGGGGAGAAACTAGTCTGGAACCTTCTTAATAACTTCCGACAAAAGGAGGCCTTCGAGTAGGTTCTAATCCTATCTTAACTTCTCCCACCGACAGGCTTAAGCCGCTAATCCCTTGTTTCCGTCCTACTCTCTGTGGCCGTAACAGTATCCTTCAGGGCTTTTCTCCTTACCCTTTCCAAATACTTCTTGATGTTCTTTGGGCGTCGGTTAGAAGAATTTTTCTTCCCTAAACTATTAGTAAGAGTTACGATTCGAGTGCCTAGATTTCCCTCTTGGAATAGACAGGCCAGCTCTGCAGAAATGTTATCGACCATAGACCCTCCCTCTCCTAATAAAAATTGATTGGAGTTAAGTTCACAGTGCCCGACAACTATCGCTCGTACTAAGGAGTTGGATATTTGTCTCAATGAATCCACATCTATGCGACTGGTGAATACATCTGACCGGATATTGAACACCGGAATACAACATCGAATACCGGAAGTCAATATTGTTCTTTTTGCTATATCGAAAGAATGCACAATTACTTACGATGACCGTTGGGTCATATATATCGGTATCAGTTACGTCTCTACCACCTTCCCAACTATCTAGATCGTCAAGACTTGTATCAGAGATCTGTGGTATATCGTCCTTCAAGTTAGTTATTAAATTATTGTCCTTATGGCTGCAAACGGGTGACTCCACAACAAGTGCTTCAACGTTCTACCCGTGTGCAACCATAATTCTATTGCTCCCAACCTCCTCCACCATAATTCCGCGGACGATTTCTTCGGAATGCGTCACACTAATACCAGTAAGAGTATTAGTAACAATATTTAGATAATTTTTGACAGTAAATATAAGACCATCTGCACCCCCAAGAAGGAAAATTAGCGGAAGCACTAATCATTATACCTCTACAAAGAACTTTATACAGAAAAAAAAAAGCCCCCTTAGCAGGAAGTTGTCAATATGGTGGTACTAACAGCTTAGTGGAAACCTATCGAAAAAATCAAATAACTCATATAAATATGAGAAAAAAGATCCAAGAAGAGCTAAATTAACTCAAAAGCATAAATATTTCTAAAAGTGATTTTTAGAAAACACAGTAGGGGACTACCTAGAACAGTTCATCTCCAATTAGCGGAAACTAACATCCCAAATGCCCAAGGAAAATGCAAGGGACAAAAAAGTTGAGAGAGGGGATTTTCGAAGCGAGACGCTCTTACTTAAACCTTTGGAATGACTAGAGTGCTCAGACTCCGGGTAGAAAAGATACTCGCTTGGACACACAGACCGAAGATGACAAGTTCCTCTGATATATTTCATCCTATGAGCCTGACAAAATATTCCATATCAGCCTTATTTACAATTTTACAGTCTTAATTTCATTGAATGTAAGTATTGCACAACAATATCCATAATTCAAACTGAACCATTCATGGTCATGTCTTGATGTATATTGAATTATTCAGCAAAAATAGTATATTTTTTTATAGAGTTAAATGAATAACTTCTTAATATAAGCATCAAAACCATTAAAGTTTTAATAGTTTTGATGCATGTAATCCACAGTCACTATTTTTTATAACAAAAATTATTATTTAAAACAGTCAATGATCTTTGCTAATTAGTAAATCAGTAAACACAAAACCTTTTTTGGAAAGGAACACAATTTATAACTTTTGTGAATATAGAAGAAAATGATTAATAAACATAAATATTATTTGGTAATTATTTTCAATAATTACTCAATATAATTCCAGTGTAAGAAGTAACAGTGTCTTATACAATAGGACATGAAATACAGCAATATTCAATGGCATCCAGTTTAAGTGGACTTGCTATATAATTAAATCAGTATTTTCTGTTAATTAATAAGGTATAATTAAAGAATCAGTAACAATTATCGAGTTGGTAATTTGAAAATGTCTTTCATTGAAAAATTTAAATTATTCAGTTTGATTATATTTTCGTTCTATGTTTTCATATATATATTTTTTATTTTGTGTTAAATAATCAGGGATCATTAATTAATTAATAATTAATATTTTTTTTGGTAATATTAAAACGCTTACATTGTTTAGTTTAATAATAATTTTGTTTTACATTTTCATATATTTTTTTATAAGAAAATAATTGCATGTAGTTGGTAGTTGCTAAATTTCACTTGATGAATTGTCAAATGTTATTTATTTTTGGATTCTTTGGATTTATTTATCATTGTCTTGTTACCACATTTTCGCATCATTATCTGTACTTTGAATTATTAGTTTTGTTTCGTACCACAGAAAATTATTTTCAATCTCAAAATGGAAGTCAGGCAGACACGTTCAGCAACAAAAGTTTTAAAAAGAGGTGAAATAGACGCCTAAGGTGCCAAAAGTATTGAAGAGGAGTGTAGAGCAGAGGAATAAATTGATGGAGCAAGATGACAGTTGGATTGGAAAAACTAAGGGATATGAAGGCTATGGCTGTAACGGAGATCATGAAGAAATTTATAAGAATATGAAACAAAATATAAAGAAGCTCCTAGAAGACCATTATAAAGATCAAAGTCTGGGGGGACTTGAGAAGAATGTAGTGCAACAATGGTTGGAGTTGTAAAAATACAGAGGTTACACAAAGGAGGTAAAATGGCTTATTCTCTGATACAAGATACAAAAGAAAAACATGAGACAACAACAAGAAAAATTTGATCTGTTGTTGACAATTACAGTTCGTAAATTGAATTAAAACCTCTTGTTTAGACATAGGTTAACTCATTTTGAAGTATAATAGAAATGATTACATTGTCCCTATAAAAAAAGTAAGGAATATCGATAAGGAAGTACTTTTTGGAAGTTTGGATTACTCATGGTTGTATTAAGAAGTATCTATAAAGAGAAATAAATGGGGTAAACAGTTCACCATGTAATTTGGTTAATACGGTCAGCCAGGTTGTGAATAAAAGATCCTATAGTTTAGTTTAAGCTGAACATAGATCTAACGATAATCAATTTGTTGATTACAGTATCACAAGGAAAAATAAACTAAAAATGATTGGATCAATCCATTTATTTTAGTTTTACATTATTGAAAAACTTGGAATAGAAACCTTGAAATTATCAATGGCACATACCTAGCTTATATTTCCCCTTAAATATGGGATTTATAATGCCATTTTATAATAGAAGAATCCTGGAATAGTAGTAGGAGAAGTTTCTCCATGTCTAAAACGGGATACATACACAGTGCTATACCAATCTATGAAAAAGGGACCTTATAATTTGTCCAGTAGACTGAGATTATAATTATTATTGAAGTACATCATAGTTAAAAATAAAGGTACACAATTTAGGCACTTAACAGAACGGTGGGTAGCTGGGGTTCCGAGCAAATAATTTTTTAGATT
Source organism: Arma custos (assembly GCA_037127475.1). Classification (NCBI taxonomy): domain Eukaryota; kingdom Metazoa; phylum Arthropoda; class Insecta; order Hemiptera; family Pentatomidae; genus Arma; species Arma custos. Next base: position 1,807,980 of record CM073763.1, on the reverse strand, counting down.
TAATTTAACTCATCCTTTAGCTAAAACTAAAAAAATAACAAGATAATACATTGGATTATTGTCTATAAGTAAAGAATGGCCAACTACAAGTAATTAAGATTTTTATAAAAAAATAAATTTTTTTTAGTAATTATTTTTTCTGTTATTGTTCTATACAGATATATTTTTGGTAATACTAAATAACTTGTCATAGCATAGAATAACTACCTATGTTAGCAGTTATGCTCAACATGAAGCACAATATGTAAGTGTAACCCTAAGTATCATAGAATGATCAATGAAAGATTGTAAATCAAATCATAACTCTGACGTAAGATATAAGTAACGTTAACATTGAAGTAGAATAAATATTACATTTTAAAGTGCAGAATTTAATATCAAATTACTTTTAGTTATTGAAAGTAGTTTATCAACTTAAATATTTTTAATCATAAATCAATATATTATAAAATATTTAATAATATAAAGTTATAAGATTGTAATAAAAATTGAAATATTTATAAGGAAAAAGTGTGCGGCACTGATTATAGTATCTGTTACTAATTAAAAAAAACTTATCCATTGCTAACACTTTAATGGCCGCTTAAACAACACGAGTGTTGTTGGAAAAACTGTAAGTGTCAGCTGACACAACATGCATGTAATCCTATTGCTAAAAGTTAGGCTTAATTTTTACATGAATTTACACTTAAGTTTTTTAAATCAATTGTTCAAGAATACTGATGGGCCCCTGGCAACATGTGGCCATTGAAGTGTTAATATACCTTTAAATAATTCTAATTCATAGTCAGTGAACGTATTTAATCTTGTATTTGAATATAGTTTAACATCCTTGATGAGCAGTTCCGCATAAAGCTAGAACAGAATATTTAAAAATATTTGAAAAATCAGTGTGTGTGTGTGTCTCTCTCTCTATATATATATATATATACATAAATAAAAGTAGATATGAAGGTGTAAGTTATTTTCATAAAGAATCAAAAACATGTAAATATCAAGAAATAATTTCTATTATAAAATATTTTAAAAAAAAATATACCTCTATATTCAATTTTTCTAATGTTATAACATTAGGATAAACTATGTATCAACTAAACCAATATAACAATTTAGTTAAATATTTTTGTCATCATTTTATTGTATGCAGAGCACAGAATCATTTTGTTTGTAATTAAATAAATTTTACTTACAGTAAAGACTTGTTTGTTGTCCTAAAGGTAAGCGACCAATGCCTAATACTATAAGGATTAGATGAGAGTCTCCAGCTCTCCCAGAGATTGTAGGACTTTATGTAAGTAATTACACTCAATAAAACAAATAGAATACTGATTAAACTTAAAATACACTGCACAATAATAAAGGAAATGGATAAAGAGATGTTTACCAGTAGATGATGTCTCTGGCAGGCTCTATTATATAATACATATACTTATAGAATATTATATATACAAAGTATATTAAGTCCACTCAACTATCAATGCATTTTCCTTTTCAATAAATTCAAATATGGTTGATTTAATCCTAATTATTAACACTCTGCAGTCTTTTCCCAGCATACCTGTAATCAAGCACCATTTTTGATTTCAGTTACAATATTAAGTATATTATGTAAGTATGTTAAGTAACTTAAGACCATACTTATAACTTAAAACCATATATATATATATATATATATATATATATATATATATATTATATATGACGCCCATCATCTCAGGTGTTAACAGGAGATGGTGTACTTTTTCATTTGATAAAGGTGAGAATATAAATCATTATATTAATCTACACCAAACAGTTTTTATTATAGAGCCACTCAAACTTCTGACATAAGAAATGTTTCCTTGGTATAACCTCCAAGTTTTCAGGGAAGACAAAATAGAAAAGATTGTACCTATAAAATATTATAAACCTATTTGTTCATATTAAAAAATTGATGCTGATTTCAGAAATATTTACAAAACAAAATTATATAGATAAAATTTAATATTAAATAGTAAATTTCATTAATAGTAAATTTCATCGAACAACTGAAACTGAAACTAATAAATTATGAAACATTTCGACCCTTTTAAACTGGTATCACAAAATGAATATGAAGAAGATATTCATTACAACAAAATTTATAATATTCTACATCTTGTTTATACCCAAATTGGATCAATTCACTAATACCTGGCTGTCAAAATATTCTATATAAAATTTAATTATATAAAATTCTATATAAAAAGCTATGGCTCGACCGTACAAATAACACTCTGAAGAATGACCGAAATGCTGTATATTTCAATAATATGAAAGTTTTACAACTATATTGTCGTACATATCATCATCCTGGCCCAACCATGTTCAATGACTTTGATTGAAAAATCTTATTATCCATCTACAAATCTGCCACTCTCAGTCGCAGAACAAATATTCTAGTAAAAACAAAAATAAAATTGAGCTTTCAAATCGAAGCAGATTACATTTTAAAAAATTTATATACAAGTTAAAATATCGCTTTATAAAAAAAGATAATGCGGAAGACCCGGGTTTGAATCCCGACCGGGACAAATTTTTTCTCTTCAAAATAAAAATATTCATAAATTTTGTTTACTAATGTATTAAATAATTATTTTGAAAATAAAGCACTTAAATATGTTTTATGATGGAGAGGAAATTAGTCGACAGGAAGATCTAATGTCGAAATCTAATAGATAGTCTGTCTTTAGGAAGTAATTTTATTTTAATACATAAATAAGAGAATATATTAAATTTTTGGTGGAAAAAGTGTGAAACTGTACAGACAATGGCAAAAAAATATTGCATTGTTCCTGTAACTGGCTAGAATATGCAGGATACTCTGATTATAAAAAAATGTCATTCTGATCACTCTAGGTTACTTTTATTTATCTGTTCATTATAAACAACTAAAAAAAACAAAGAAATTTATCAGAAGTTTACTCTTAAAGTGAACTATTATTCTCATGGTACATTAAGTGATCAACAACACAATACGCAACATGCTTCTAAGAAGTGCATGCTGTTGGAAGCATTCATTGCTTGCAGTCAATAAATTTTACACAAATAAATAAAACTTGCCTTAATTTTTGCCAACGACCTAATCTTCAATTCAAGTGTTGTTTATCAAATAACTAAAACTTTTAAATATAAAGAACTAGCTGCCCGATATTGAGACTTCATAAATATTAAATCAATTTGTTAATGTTTTAAGTAAGAAATAACAAATTCATCTGGCTAGGATTGAGGAAAAAACAAACCAGAATAACAATATGAATAGTTCAGAAAAAGAGAGTATAACAGATTTATAGGTGATACAAATATATACAAAGTAGATGATACAAAGGTGATACAAATGAAATATAGAGGACAAAAGGTTTATTTGTAGTATAATTAATGAGAAATTTAGAAATAACAAGAGAGACATGAATTTAAAACATGATAAAAATAAATGGTCTGGGTGGAGGTAAGAAAAAATTCTCTTTAAAAAGAAAAACTATTTATTTTAAAGCTGACATGTCTATAATAAAATTACACAAAGATGAAAAAAAAAACAGTTTCAAGGTTCAATAAAAATTAGTGCCTATAGTCAAACCAATGACATTCGTTTTACATTGTTTTTGTGACTGATATGAATTTTATATCAATTACTACAGCAACTGCTATAAGTCGAAAACGAAAACTTGTTTTTTTTCACATTCGATACTTTGAGATGGCAGGGACGATATATATGGCGCAGGTTTTTTTCTCTCCTGTAAAATCGCCCAAAGTGTATATAAGGGTAATTGTTTTGACAGCGACGATAAAATTAAAAAGAGTAATTATTCAGTCACCAGATGTTGCTCCGAGTTGAGTTTTAACTTTTCATTCGTTTCTATTCAATATTTTCCAAAAATACAAGTTACCATGAGTTTTAGTTTGACAAAGAGAATGTAATTATGGGAAATGTGAATATTACAGTAATAATTTTTTCTACAAATAAACGTTTCAACAAACATATAACAATTATACTTCGAAATGTTAGTTAAAACTTTTAACTACTTAACTATCATTCTTCTATTCTATTCTATTCTTGATCAAATGATTACCGAAATCTACTTATTGCCCACAATTATATTCTCTTTTCCATAATAAAGCTCACGATAAATTGCATTTTTTGAAAATATTAAAAATGAAACCGTTCAAACTTGTAACTAAATTCAAAGCTACAACCTGCGGAACAGGTAACTGTTTAGCTTTTTGTTTTATATTATCTAAAATTCTATGTTATGTTATGTTATATGCATTTGAATATGATTTTCTTTCCTGGAATATTTTAATTATAATGGGTACTAAAAGTAAGAATTAATTTCCTTTTTTTAAAAATAATATAATTTATTGATTTTAATGTCAACTTATTTTATATGATACTAATTCTGTTCACTCTTCTCTCCAATTTAAATAATTTCGACTATAATAAAAAATAGAGCAAGAAGTTCTGACAAACAATGAGGTATTAAGTTACATAAATAACCTGTTATTGGAACAGGTTATCACATAGTAGAACCTCCATAACAAGTTACCATGATATCACTGTTAGACCCATAACTAAAGAGTAAAAGTGTCACCTGTGGCCTAGTGGTTAGCATAACAACCAGCTGTACCTGAGATCATGATTTTGGAGCCCCATAGGTGGCCCAAGGATAAAAGGAAGTAAGTCCTTCGGAAGCACAGAAGATAGAACTAACTAGAAGCGGCATGAGGGCCCGTTTGGAGGGAGGCAAGTGAATCCAGCTCCCAAGCCGTCCCCCCATTCCTGTCGCCCCCTTACAGCTGAGAGTGTTGCAGCGCTCAGTTTATTTAGCCCAAGAATACCTCGTGTTTTATCTTGTCGGGATAAATACACCGTGGAATGTTCCAATTGGTTATTTCCTTAGTAATACTATTACTGGGGAGCAGCTGTAGACCTGATACCCCAAACAATAACCAATCTTATCTTGCCGGCAGCCAATATAGTACATTTCATCTCCACACCGCTCTAGTTACTTTAATACTTCCAGCACCTGCACTACCTACTACTGTTCGTCTTTATGTGGTAACTTTTTATATATAGTAAAAAATAATGGGTGACAAAGCAGGAAAAATGAAGCTCATTCGGTTTATAGAGTATTTTAATTGTAAACTACATTACTTTTAATATTATTGTCCTTTAAATAAAAGAAGTGTATTATTCTTCGCACGTATCTTTTCCAGATTCAGATTGTCATAGAAACGTTCCAATTCATGGTACATTCTAGTTTTTAAATATAATATTCCCACTGCAGAAATGATTGATGAGTAGTGATACTCGTCCTCTAGAAAATGTGTTACATTAGGAAAAAAGTTTCTGCCACTGCAATGCTTTATTAGGAGTGATGCGAAAGCCCCCGACTTGGGTGAGTTTTTTATGCTTGGACATGTACCTAAACAATTTTTCACTTGTTTTACAAATTTCAGTGAAATCATCACTTGGTAGGATCAACCCCCCTCAGTCCTTTATTACAATAAGTCGTCAATTTCCAATGGCATTTGGGTTTGATTCTACAGCTCTCAAAAATTCTTCACATTTTAATGTCAAATTCAGTCTTCTCACTATAAATCCTGTAATAGAAATAAATTGTCGCGTGAAAATCTGAATGACACATTAGGTAACGATATGATTAAAATAATGTATTTATTATAAATGAGGTAATGCGTTTATTATTAATAAAAATTGTTATTCTAATAATAACCAAACAATATCTATCTAATAAACAAATCAATAAATAATGGACATGGAAAATTAGATAGGTACCTGAAATGTATTCTACAACATCTTGTGACGTGTTTGAGCTACACATAATATAGAAATATTTTAACCCTCTGTGTACCAAGGCCTGATGAAACAAATAAATCAAGTAACATAATTCTCAACAAACAAAATTCCCAAGAAGTGCTTACACAATGTAGGGCTTTGTTTCTAGTGAATTAAATCCTTCAAATAAGAAACATTCCAGTAAAATTTATCTATTTTTAGAAACAGTTCGTAGTAAAAATTAGTTTAATTATGGCTATGGATTTTTTAAATAACTAAGGAGAAAACATAAAAAGGTGACGTCGGATACCACGGGAGTCCCGGAAGGACCCCAGCCACATTTTTGAGAAGGAAAATTCGAAAAGGCTCTCTAATACTTTCGCTTCAGTTCCTAATTATTCCAGACAGTTTTGCATTAAAATTCATTGAATGTGACAGATCAATTGATTTTTTCAAATGAAGTTTCAAAAATTAGAAACATGTGGGACCTAAATTGACCCCATGGTTAAGTGAACTATGAAAATATTACATTTTGTGGTACATTTAATTATTATATATAGTTAACAGTTAGGTTTCGGACTTACAGGTGAAAAGTGAGAGGAGGATTGAAAGACTTGTCGGCATTATTTGTACTGCATCCAAATGCAACACAACAAGGCATTTTTGCTAAATACACGTTCAGTGATCAGATCAAAAAGTATACAAAACTCAAAGACACCACGAGATAACACAATATTGAATAATATTTAAGTAAACAGAAGTACACGAGCTAAGTAAGAGAAGTAAACTGAGCGCTGCAGCACTTGGTTGGGGCGGGACCAGTGGGAGGCTGGCTTCACTCGCTGTACCTGGCATGCCGCTTCTAGTTGGTTCTATCTTATGTGTTCGGAAGTAACATAAAATGGGGATTCTGAGCCTGTGCTATGTGAGGTGCTCCTTAAAGTAACTACCCTAATAAAACCTGGATAAGCAAAAATTAGACCTCCCATTGTAGCATAGTCAGTGATTGGAATAACTCCTTCACTTGAATGCTCATCAGTCAGAAACAGTGCTTTATGTGAATAATCTGTGGGTAACCTCCATAATGATCTCAACATTCCTTTCGTCCTCGACCTCATCCCTACTAAATTTTCAAACTTTCACCAAAACCTTACCTGTCATCCCAACCCCCTGGCTCAGTCATTATCCAGTTCCACACATCCATATAACCCACCCCGCCGCCTAAACCGGCAATGGCCTCGAGACCTGATATAATAATGTTATTTGAAGTACTGGCACTGGCCAGATTCTCCACTCACGACCTGTGTGTGTGAAGCGCCCTTAACCAGCTTCCATTGGCGTTTAATGCCAGTGACGCGGCTGGGGCTTCCCGGACTCCTGCTTTGCCCTCATTTCTGGGGAAGAAGCTCAGTTCGGGGACCCCAGGCAAATTGTAAATAGGGTATGAATGTGTACATTTTGTTTTATTTTTTATTATTAGTATTATTATTTATTTATTTTTTTACTTTATTTTATTATCATTTCCGCATTAATTAATTTCTGTTCCCGCATGTATATATTTATTTATTTTATTTTGTTTACATTATTGTTTTGTTATGGAATGACTGTAAGCTGCACAGCACTATTACTTATTGCCCACAAGTGGCAGATTGTAATATTTCGATAGTGTTAATAATTTAAAAAAAATTTTAAATCTGTGGGTAACAATGGATATAACCTCCATTTCTTTAATCATTTTTAAAACCAACTGAAAAACTATGCTTTTGGAACAATTGCCAATAAACAATGAAAATCAATGTATTTCCTTGATGTCACCAATATTATTAGCTTTTTAAATATCTATATTTGAAAAAAATTAAAATCTTAATTCTAATAACTTTTTGTTTTAACCAAAAAAATTATAACACATATATAACCTCATTACCACACATTATCGACCATCAGCTGGTTAACTTTATTAATTCGTGAATGAACATCCATGTTAAGAACCTAATTCAGACAAACCGACTCTCATACTGCACAACTTGCGATGATGGTAAGATAATTTATTTGATGTATATTTATTCCGGGACAGCGCGAACGCAGTCCCGACTAACAAAAATTACGCGCCCGAGATACCCACATTTGGGGTATTCGCAGGGGTCAGCCCGACCGGAGTGCAATGGAAGAGCCTCGCCCTGGGGGAACCGCCTTAGTGATCACGGTAACCCCCACGCCAGGTAAGTATGCTTCAGGGTGTCTGTGTCCGGGTGATCGTTCGGCCAGGGATAGGAATAATACCGAGAATCGATTAGGTAAGACTTATACAAAAACATAGAATGAGCCGTTATTGACCGCACCACAGCGCTCTAAACCAAAAGATCAGCTGATCCAAAGGCTCTTTTCCGCTAGAAACAAATAGTTCTTAGAAATAATAATCCTTTTAAATCCTACGTATTTCTAGTACAGCTTCTACCGCACCAAGTGCTTCGAGCATTCTCTACTAGGCAGCGCTGCTGGTGGTAACCGGTCAATAGAACCAGTCTTACAGCTAGTATGAATACTATGATAAAGCAACCTTCAGATTAAAATTTGCATCTTCTTTAATGAAATATATCTGAAATTAATTACAAATAATGTTTTGAAATAAAAAAAAAACCCTCATATGATAAAACAAAAAAAGAACCATATTAATTATTATACCAAAAAGTGAATTAGGATTCTCCAGCTAATATCTTTTTCAAATTACTAAACGTAATCTATATTTCACACATATATTAAGCAGATAACAAACATAACTAAACAATATATTAAAGGTAAGGTAGCAAATCCCTGACAGAATAAAGACATTTTATTAGATTTAAGAAATAATCCTCATACAAGACTGAAAATACAAGAAACTGCTCGAAATTTTCGCCTACTTCAACATTTACTAGACAGACTCTCTAAGCTACCAATTAATTACAAAAGAATCATTTACATGACAGTTATCAGACCTATTTCGACATACTGAGTTGAGCTTTGGGGCTCTACTAAACCATCCAATTCATCTCGTATCCAATCCTTACAATCCAAAATCCTTCATAAAATCCTCAATTTTCCTTTTTATGTCACAAACAAACTTAATATCCCATATGTTGCTGATTTGGCCCAAACTAGATACCTATCCTTCCATGACAAGCTCAATACACACTTGAATCCGCTAGTCTCTCAACTTGCTTCCCATACTATTCCTGATAACCCTCCAAGGCGTCTGAAAAGAAGATGGCCTCGAGACCTTCTACTATAGAAATTTATTTATGGGTAGTTTCTCCACAAGTGTTTTTTTTTTCATGTCATTTGTTCATATTAGCAAATTTATTTGTTGTAATATTATTACAGTTGTAAATATCAATAAATTAATCTAAAAAAATAAAATTTTCAGTAGAAATAAGCTAGTTTCTTGATAAATCTAATCTATAATTATTGAGCAGATAATTAAATCAATTAGTTAATTAATTAATGTAAGGTCTCTTTTTACTTTTCAATATTAATTATATCATATTAGTACATGGTGGAATCAATGCAGAAGACCTTTCAAAACTAAAGTGGTATGTCATTACACCTTTCTTACAAATGGAAAAAAAGAAATTAAATTAAAGGATTTTTCCAGAGGTTCTTCATTTTATTACAACTGTGAATTATTCCCATGATTTTTAGCACCAATATGCAAATTACATTATCATTAATATGAAATGTTTCTAAAAAAGTTTTGATTTACATTTACTAGGTAAGTACGAGCAAGAATTTCCCCCCACCAAAAAAACAAAAAACAATATCTTATTTAAAAACTAGAGAAAATTTTTATTTATATTGTCAATATTTGACACAATTCATCATATAATTGACACTATAAATTATTATATAAAGTTCCTATTACGGAAATAGAAACTATATAAAAATTCATTTATTTTCATTAGTATATGTTTAGAGTTCAAAAATTATTCAAAATTAATTACTTTATTATTCAACTTCCCATAAAACATAAAGATGGTCCAAAGATGGTCACAAGTATTTTATTTTAACACATGCTTTTCATGTTCCTGATAATGTGAATTTATATCGCTATAATTTATCAGTTGCTTATGGCTATTGCAATGGCATTTTTGATTAAATTCTCTTTTGAAATCTCATGATAAGTGATGCATCTTGATTCTGTGTTCAGTAAATGAAACAGTAGAATTGATACAGAAAAATAACCGTTTTTCCCATCACCATTTGTTATTGAAAATATTTTAAGGCACCTGATTAGATTAAAAAATATCTGTTCAATACCTGGAAGAGGAAGGGCCATTTTATTCTTATACCCCAAAAAATAACTCTTTGGAAAATTATATGTTTTTTTAGATTTAAAGGAGGCAATTGTAACTTGTACTACAAAATAAAATTAATGTATTACTTATCCCATTTGATATTAATCATTATTTAGAGATACCCAACTGGCAAAATAGTTAATAGTTTTATTTCCACTATTGTATTATTATTAATTTTCCAAAACTGTCATTTAAGGGAGGGGGTTGCATAAATAAATCATCTACTGATAGTTTGAAACTGGTTCTGTTTTTTCGACTTAGCGGAGTCAGCTGCGACAGTACTCCAAAATATCAGTTTTATCCCATCACCAGTTGGTTTTAATTCTTATTTTAATATATTAAAATGACAAAATAACTTTCAGTATTTCTTTTTTACTGTTTCTTTTTCAAGAGGAAACAGGTCCTAGGAAATATATGGTTATAAATGTGATAAATATTTATTTTATATAAATATTCATTTTATTATTGAAGTTGTCTTCGATAAATGGTTCTTTTTTATTGTTTAGAATTGCTATATTCCCCATAGGATATAGGATATAAATAGAGAAAATAACAATGGAAATAGTTAATTATGCAGAAAATGTTTTTTGCAACAAGTATGCTACATAATAAAAATAAAGAAAATTTGTGATTTGTATAAATTTATTAATAAACTATTTAATCATTATTTTATGATACCACACTACAAAATACACAACAGTTCTATTTCAAATAATATGTAATTACTCTCGCAAAACTGCCAATAAGGGGGGATTTATGTTTATAACTGATACACCTATATTTTGAAACCGGTTCTTTTTTTAAAAATTTAATATACAGTTTTAAAAGCACTCCAAAAATAACCGTTCTTTCCTATCACTATTTGTTTTTAATTATTATTTAAAGATATTTGTGTGGCAAAATAATTTTTAGTACATTTTTTATTTCTTTCGTTAGGAGAGGGCATGCCATCAGATATCGTTGTAAATTTGAAACATTATAGATATTATGAAAAATGTATTCATTGATTTGTAAATGATGCAGAAAAAGCTGAAACTATTGCTGTAAAATCTAAGTTTTTTTCCCCATCACTATTACGGTTTGAATAATTATTTTAACACAATTAAGAGGCTAATAACTTTCAGTATTTTTTTTATTGTTTCATTTGCCCAGAGCGAACAGGTTCCAGGATATGGTTATAAACATGAAACATCCATCTTAAAATTTTTTTTCCATTGTTATATGAAGATGTAGAATCAGCTGTAATTGCAAATATAAAAGAAGCAGCTTTGCCCTCTTCTATTCACTTTTAATTATTATTTAATGGATAGTAATTATTTTTTTTTCAAGTTTCAGCCTAATTTTGGGTACTTCGAATCAATCATAAACTGTCAGAGAACGATGAGATTTTGATCATTCTCTTATTTCTTGTCTCAAACCTCATCCTCTTGCCTCACTGGCGGATCTAGGAGAATTTTAAGGGGGGAAGGCATGGGTCTATGTGAATTTGTTATCAATGTATACGAATGGAGATACATAAAATATCAATTTTTAATTTAAGACAACAGGCCAGAAAACAATAACATGGATAAAATAAAGAAAACAATAAATGGATCCTTGATCAAAGCGGTAGCTATCTATATGCGAATGAAAAACATAAAATAAAGGGTTCGGAATCGCCGATTTTGGATGCACCCATTGAGAAAACATTCGATATAATAATTTGGGTGTGTAAACCGTGTTTTTTCTTCTTGAAAACTAACTAAAATTCAGGTCAATATCAACTAATGAGAACTCTAGAGAGGCAATGGCCCCCTCAAATCCACCCAAATGTTTTGTCTCAAGGTTATTGTCTTGAAACTGTTTGTTTTATGCAACAGAGGTAACTACTACAGAAAAATAACAGGTTTCCCCTTCACTATTAGTTAATGATACATATTATAAGGAACCTGATCAGAAATAAAAATTACCAAGACAATTTCTTTTATGTAGTTAGTAACTAGGTCTTTTTCACAATTGGCTGGAAGAGGAAGGCTCACTTATATTAATATACGCGAAAATATAATTCTTTGGAGAAACAAACAACAATGATTTTATAGCTGTTTACTTTTGGTTTGACGAATATTTACGAATTACCATTTCATATTTTCAAAGAACTGATGGAGCAGGTAATTAATTACCTAACAATATTAATGGCCTTCCAGATCAGGAATCATTCCGACTCATCAAAGTACCATAGACTACTCGTAGATGTCAATCGATAGCTCAGTATTCGAATCATATCGATTATTTCAGAAAGTTGTTGATGGTTTAATTAAATGGGCCGTTCCCGGAGGTACTGCAATACCGGGTCAACCCGCGACAGAGGTGGAGCAAGCCCCTAGCACTCCGTCATTTTCCAAAAATCAGTTTAATCTTCTGGACTTCCGATGGAAGTCGTACCAGAGATTAAGCTGATAAGAACAGATACTACACTTTGATCTTAGCCAATAGGCCGAGAAGCGATAACTGTCGAATAATTAGAACCTAATTTAATTGCCTAATGAATGCCCATAATGGCGGGAGCAAGCGGCGCCCCGATATCTGACTCGAAAACCGAAATATACAACTTTTTCGCTTCTCTTATCACTCTACCCGCGGGATTCCGATCCCAAAACTACTTCAATAACTTAAGGATACTTAAAATAACATAAAGTTATCGAAAATAACGAATCCAAGCCGGTTTTGTATCGCACAGTCACGATAGTGCTGCCCCCAATGAGCGAACCCGCGAACTATCTCCAGGGGTCAACACGTGGTGTACAGCGACTACTGGCCCTCATTAAATACTGTTTCAACAATGAATGAGCTTCATCAGAGAAATATAATAAATGTAAATACCAAATATGAAAAAAAAATGTATTTAATTTTTAAAAATTTTTCCTGAAATTATTATTTCCTATTAAATCAATTCACTTACTAAGTCATATTGTATCATCTGAGATATTGAAAGTAGCTTAACTATAACACCAAAACGATTTAATAACCTGCATCAGAGAATAGCAACAAAAACCAAAAGCAATTCTAATAAAAAACAGAAAAAACTATTTAAGAAAAATCAGAACACTTTATCAAAGTTTTTTATTTCATTAGGGTGAGTGTACCATACTTACGTTTAGACAATTTTACTGAAGTAATTTAAGAAAAATGACAAAAAATTTAAATAAAAAAAAAGATAATTCAATCATTTAAGAAAAATCATTATACATAATATAAATAAATTACCCAGGAGTAGCATCACCCACTGCTGTTTTAACAATGTACAACAAACAAATTATTTTAAAAAAAGTTATATTTAAATTGGCTTAATGGGAGTTCTACGGTAAACAAATTCATTTCAATACACCTGACCATGTACGAAGGGAAAAAAATTGCATTATTTCTATTCCTCTGAAATAAATATTAAAACAATAAACTATTAATAAATTATTGTTTCAACCTTTTCCAGAATATTCTTACTCTCTCTCATGATTGTATATGTTTAATTATATGTGTACATACATATACCACTTTATCATAAATTCATTTATTCAAAATTAATTTTAAAAATTGGAACTAAGTAAAAATAATTTCCCCGAAAAATTCATGATATTCTTTATATAAATTAGTACATATATAATTTTTAAAGCATAAGCAGTCATCCCAATAGTCGATACAATAGTCAGCTATCTCAATGACCAAAAATACAGTAATATGTATATATGCCTCACCGCCTTATCCTTCATAATTAATTATCATAAAATTATTTTTTGGAGCGGTTTGGGAGTGTGAGTGATGAGGAACCGCACAAATATGAAGCATATTTATAATTCAAATAGCAATAATATTATTCAATAATGTTTTAAAATGACAAATAATTTTTTTGTTTACAGAATATGAGTTAAATATTGAGACAAAAGTAATGTAAAAAATGAAGATATACAATGTCTTCCTTTCTCTAAACCTCTACCTATAATAATACCCCCAACTTTCTCTATCCTTACATTAGAAATTGCAGTCAACTAATTTCTTCTCTATTTGAATTTAAAAAAAGTATTTACGATATAAATGTTTTCAATAAAAATAAACAAATCAAATCTTCAAAAAAGAAAAATAACAAAGTAGTTAATTTCAAGAGTCAAACGTGCTCCTTGAGGCACATATTTCTCGAAAGAAAAACTAGCATTTCTAGTTGAACATTTAAGAATTGTAGAGTAAGGTCCCTAATTAAAGATGAGAAGTTGAGGTTATAAAAACCTAGAAGAGCCAATGCTCAATACTGCAAATTTGGTTTGCTTGCACAAGTGTGAGGCAACGTGCATTACTAATGTAATTAGTAATTTCAGATAATTAAATAGTCGACACTATCGATAGATCGATAGTAACTATTGACTATCGCCCAACCCTACCTTAGAGACACTACAAGTGTTTCAGTATTTGTTTTATGCACTACGTGTATAGTTGAACATTTATTTTTATATTAAATAATAATAAAACTGTATGAGAGGAAAATAGTTGGGGGGTAAAGTCAAAAAAACACCAAATAAGTACAAGACTTATATTTAATTAGTGCCAACGTTTCGACTTACCTTGTAGGCCATCTTCAGGGCAACTGGGAGAGGCGGCTAGGTGGACCGGCTAACCAACATTGTTCGGCGCACACAGCCGCCTCTTATCTTACCAGCATATAATTCCATTATACTTTTTTACCCATTTTTGTTGCTAAGAAAAAGTGAAAAGTGTTGATATATATATTAATAGTATTTGATTTTTAAACACAAAAAAATTTCCTCTAGCTTCTTCAATAATTAGAGAAGAGAGTGTTTTCTTCAATTCAAATATAAAATGTCTTGAGAATTAAAAGCTCAAATTTTTAAGGATCAAAACTACATATATATACAGTATTGTAATTATAAACAATAATTTGTGAGATAAATATAATACTATTTTCAAGAACACTATTACCAAAATTTAACAAATATCACATTAAAATATAATAAAACTGTAACCTAATTAAAATCTCTGTTTTGTTGTTTATATTTTAAAAACCAACTAAAAAACTGTTTTTGGGACAATTGCCTATAAAAAATGTTTTTCCTTGATGTTATTAAATTTAAGAATAATATAAAATTGTCAGGGGGTGTGGTGTAAGAACTAAACAAAATATTATAGTAGGCTTATTTCATTGTGCCTACCTTTCGACCTTAGATTTAGGCCATCTTAAGGGTGATAATAAAGAAACAGAAACAACTATATAAAACATTGCACTGCCAAAGAAGAAAAATAAATAAATAGAAATGATAAGAATGAAAAGAAATAAAAATAGTAAAAATAATGAAATAGCTGATGAGAAATAATAAGAATGGAAAAAAAGATAATAGCAGTAAAATTACAAACAATAATATTAAAAAAATAAAAATAAAAGATGTGATTTTATTACAAAATATAATGAATGAAATTTTTTTCAAAATTTATATTTGTAATATTACTATATTTTTCCATTCTTATTATTTTTCATCAGTTATTTCATAATTTATCTTTAATTGACTGCAACCCCTGACCCGGTTGACATTACACTATTCTTAGAATCATCCAGTCAACCATTTCTGTTTATATATATATCAAATTTTTGTTTGAATCAAAAATGATTCGGAGTATGTAATCTTATTTCCGCACATTAGAAGATCTCGTTTTTATCAGGGTGTATGGTTAATGAATAAGACAAAATAAGAATGACTGATTTCATTGTGACTAGCTTTCGACCTAAGATTTAGGCCATCTTAAGGGGTGATAATAATATTTTTAAATTTTATTTATTAATGAATTCCCATCAAGTTTAGAACCAACAAGAAAATATTATTGATTCCATGGACTGTGAATAATCTGTCCCTTGAATGATGGATGTAACCTCATTTAAACCTACATTTTGTTAATTTTGTTTTTTAAATCCAACTTAAAAACTAAGCTTTTGTAACAATTGTCTATAAAAACAAGGAAAATAAATGTATTACCTCGATGTTACTATCTTCATAAACATTTTATTAATCATAAATGATTTGCTGCTTCTAATCTCATTTCCGCACATCTCCGTCCATCAGCTGATTGACTATAATAATTTTTTTTTCCCTCTCCCTCCTAGAATTTAATTTTTCAATTATTTACAATTTATAATTATTACAGAATAACCATAAAGCTTCTATACAATAGAAAAGCATTTTCTTACGTTTCGGTATATTGTAATAATTTAACAATTCCCATAGATTTTTATAGTCTACGACATAGCTATGAACAGCTCTCTGTTAAATCACGATTAACATATATATTGACAGATGTTTAAATTGATGTAATATTAATTCCGGGACAGCGCGAACGCAGTCCCGACTAACAAAAATTACGCGCCCGAGATACCCACATTTGGGGTATTCGCAGGGGTCAGCCCGACCGGAGTGCAATGGAAGAGCCTCGCCCTGGGGGAACCGCCTTAGTGATCACGGTAACCCCCACGCCAGGTAAGTATGCTTAATGACTTCTGTGTCCAGGAGATCATTCAGTCAGGGATAAGCATAATACCGGGAATCGATTAGGTAAGACTTGTATAAATACAAAGAATGAATCGTTATTGAACGTACCAGAGCGCGCTAGATCAAAAATAAAGTTGATCCACAGGCTCTACTATGATAGAAACTAATAGTTCTGAGAAATAATAATCCGTTTTAAATCCTACGAACTTCTAGTACAGCTTCTACCGCGCCAAGTGCTTCCAGCATTCCCTACTAGGCAGCGCTGCTAGTGGTAACTGCTCTAACAGCTGATTGAAATAATTATGAGAACAACCTTTTCGTTACAATTTTTTAACTGCAATTACCAATAATATGTCATGTTAATTACAATAAAAAAATTATGAACAAAAGAAAAATAAGTTAAAATCACTGTAATTAAAAGAGAATTAAGGCCCAACAGCTAACAACTGTTTCCCTCCATACCATTCTCTTATACTGCTTAATACCTACTTCTAGTTTGTTGGTTGTAACAGCTACTGAAAAATATAACTTTTACTCACCCTCATTCTTTTTTTTATTAATATTTATCAATAAAACTAAATAGATTTTTTTTTACTAGTTAGTAACTATATTTTCCCCACAATTGTCAAAAGGCAATGCATCTGATATTCTTATCTGCTTTAAAATAATTCTTTTAAAACTTTTTTTTTTATTTATACGAGGCAGTTGCACATACTACAAAATAAAGCTTTTATTATACTCCTATATATCTATGTGTATGTATATATATATATATATATATATATATATATATATATATATATATATATATATATATATAAGATATACTGTACTCCAAAGTAACAGTTTTTTCTTATCACTATTTGGTTTCAATTATTATTTCAACATTATTATTTTTATTTTTTGTTTATTATCTTTAATTTTATTAAATCTGTCAATATCTTAATTTATTATATTCTGTCACTTTTTTAATATTCGTTATCTTTAATTTTCATATCTGTCACTATTTTTATTTTCTACATTGCATGTCACTATATTATTGTTACTGTAACGTTTTTTATATATTTTTTGTTCTGTTTTTTTCTCTCATAGCCCTGAAGATGACCTACACTGTAGGTCGAAACGTCGGCACGTACTAAATATAACTCTAGTACTTTTTAGTGTTTTTTTTAATTGCACCCCAACTATCTCCGTTCTCCATATTATTTCAACAGATTAGGATGGCAAAATAACTAACCGTATTTTTTTTTTTTTAAAAGCCTTGAACACATTTAAAGAAAGGGTGAAAATACACAATATACAATTTTTTTTACTATTTCTTATCTTTGGAGGGGGTAAGGCTCAGAATATTAATATAAAATTTAAACCTAGTTGTTATCAAAATGGCATCCATTGATTTATAAGGATGCAGAGGCAGTTGACACTATTCCTGTAAAATACAATTTTTTCCCCCATCTCCATTAATTTTAAATCATTCTATTACTACATTTGAGTGGCAAAATACTTTTTAGTGATTTTTTTTTTTTTTTGAAGGAGGCATACCTCAGCAAGTCATTGTAAATCTGAACTGTTGCTGCAAAATAAAAGTTTTTTCCTCATCGCCATTGGGTTTAAATTTGTATTTTAACACACATAAGGAGCAAAATAATTTTCAGTATTTTTTTCTTTATTTTTTTTGGAGGGGTCCTGGACCCTAAATATCGTAAATGTAAAACATCATTAAGAAAATTGTATCGATAATCACTATGATTTATTGAGCTTTTTTTTCTTTTTATTTTGTTTGGAAGTTTTATGCCCCCAAGATATTGTGAATTTGAAACATCATAAATGCTATGAATGCCTCCGCATATCATCATAAATCTGAAACTACTGCAAAACAACAGTTATAAATGTGAAATATAGTTGCTATTTAAATAGTATCCATTGATTAAAGAGGGTGCAAAATAATTGTTTTTTGTTATAATATTGTGAAGAAACATTTGGTAATAGAACTAACACACACATTTTATTTATACCAACTGGTAGGTTACAATGGTTAGCAGAGGCCAACTTGATATACATATTACAACTTGATAACATAATACAAATAACATTGACTTTCAACACTCCCCCCTAAATGTTATTCCCTTAATACAAATCACATTTATAAGAATGATACATATTTCAACATAAAAAAAAATGTTTAACATAAAAATGAAAGAATTATAGAATAAAACACTCAGCTAAAATTACAGCTTTAATTCTTTACATCAAGTCGAAGCATAATAGCATTTACAACCTAAGGTGCTTAATTATATTTTTATTATATTTTTTTTTTTTTAACATTTCACCAAATTCAGATTAAAAATAAATCTACCAAATATATTACATCCGACAGGCTTTGTCAATATGTCAGCCAGTTGCTTTTGTGTTTCTACATATTCCACAAGAATATTTTTATCTTCCACTTGATGTTTTACATAATTGTACTTAATATCTAGGTGTTTAACACGCTTCTGGTCAGGGTTGTTAACTATTTTTATAGTACTCTGGTTATCCTCATAAATAGTAATACAGCCTGTATTAAGCTGTAGGTCGAATAAAATTTTCTTTAGAAACATAGCTTTCTCTGTTGCTTGACACAGAGAAATAAGTTCAGCCTCAGCAGTGCTGAGAGCGACAACACTTTGTTTTTTTGATCTCCAAACCACAGTGTTATTAAAAACTTTAAAAACAAACCCGGAAGTGGACTTTCTGTCTAGTTCCCTAGCATAATCTGAGTCAGCATAACCAACCAAAACATTTGTATTTTTTGATTTACAATACTTCAATTTTAAATTTAAACTACCTTTAACATAACGGAGGACTCGTTTTAAGGCCAACCATAAATTATCCGATGGTTTGTCCTGAAATCGACTTAAATAAGACAATGAAAAAGCTAAATCAGGTCTTGAGCCAATAGTTGCATACAAGAGAGAACCAATACATGATCTACATAGTCTTTCTTTATCTGGGTTAATGACAAAGTCCTTATCTATTTTAAAATTATGGTCCATAGGGACATCCACTGATCTACAATTCAACATATCAAATTTGTTCAAAACATTTTTTAAATAATCTGCTTGATCAATGTACAAACAATCATTAATCTTTTTTGTAAAAACCCATTTGGTATCTATCAGTGATGCACACCCCGGCCTCTTAACAACCTCCCAAGTATTATTTTCTTTGAGCGAAGATAATTCTTCCTCTACCGCCCTTTCCCACTGATGTCTGTCACTATGAGATTTAATGTCTTCAAATTTTGAAGGAACATCTATTTCCGACTGGACCTGTAAGGCAAATAACATTTCTTCTTCTGATCCTACACCATTGTTAAATTCTAAAACATAATCATTATGCCAACCTGGTTTTTTTCTAATTCTTTTATTGGTCCCATCGTCAGTCCTATTTTCTATCTGACCTAAATCCTGATTACCTTCTACAATATTGTCAATGTATTCTAGTTTAGGAGTCTCCGATGTGATTACATTACGACGCTCATCTTCAATGAACTTAACATCTCGGGATATTATTATCTTATTAGTAGTAATATCAAAAAACCTGTAAGCATTTGTGGCATAGCCAACCATGATAACCTCATTACATCGGTTGTCAAGTTTAGTAACGGAAGGTCTATTATCTTTTACGAATGCTCTACAGCCGAATTTTTTAATTTTTGAATAATTTATTTTTATATTAAACCACATCTCTGCTGGAATACTTCCATTATAACGAGGAGTTCTATTATACAAATATGCCGCAGCCCTAACTGCTTCCCCCCATAAAAATCTGGGCAGACCATCTCCTATCATGCACCTGGCTTTTTCTAAAATGGACCTATTCATGCGTTCACTTTGGCCATTTAATTGTGGGGTATATGGAGGAGTATATTCAATTTGAATACCTAGACTAAAACACCAGTTTTTAAACTCCGCAGATGAAAACTCCCCCCCATTATTACATCTAATTGTACTAACCTTCAAATTATCATCTGAAAAGTGCCTTTCTACACTATTTATATAATTTTTCAGATTATTACAAGCCTCACTTTTGTTCCTTAAAAGATAGACTGTGGTAAAATTCGAAAAAGTGTCCATCACAGTTTGAAAATACCTGTACCCATCAAAAGTCTCTGGAGTAACAGGTCCATATAAATCTGTACAGATTATGGAAAGGAAATTTCTACCCTTAAGTAAAGATGAACTAAACGGTTTTCTAACCATTTTCGATTTTGTGCAAATATCACAGCTGCTAACCCCATCCAAATTTGTTTCACCGGTCAATTTTCCTAGCTTTTTCATTGCATCCAAGCCTGGATGCCCCATCCTTTCATGGAGCGTTACACTTGCAAAGGATCCGGAAGGGCACATAAAATCAGCAAGATAAAGTTTGCCTACCTTACGACCAGCCAGAATATTTTTTCCGTTCCCTGATATTTCCATGGTATTTTTTTTAAAAATTATGTCATAACCTGCCTCACTAATCTTTGGTACAGACAATAAATTATATTTTAAATTCTCAACAATTAATACATTTACTAAACTGCATTCCCTGAAAACAATGGTACCCTTCTCTCTAGCAACCAAATTTGATGTACCGTCTGCTACGATTATTGAGACAGGTTTGTCTAAACTAAAAACATCTTTCATAATAGATTTTAAAGAAGAATTTACCATGTGTTCCGAAGCACCCGAATCACAAACAAAAGAAAGTTTTAATGAACACTCACTGACACCACCTTTAAAAGCGTTGGCTGTGAAAATCACTGAAGAATCTTCATCCACGACATAAGCTTCCCTGCTCCTACTTGTTGCAGCTCCATCTCTTGATCCAGGCGCCACCTCGTCCTCTTGATGGAGTAGATCGTTTAAGTTTGGGACAAAACCTTTTTGTATGACCCAACTCATTACATTCATAGCACCTGAATGTCTTTTTGCTATAGAAAGAGCAATTTTCTTGAGGTTTATCAACTATTGGTGTTGGTTCCTCCTTCATTCGAAGTTCAGCATCTAAAAGACGGCCTTTAACAAAGTCCATAGAGATATCCTCCGTCATAGTTTCGATTGCGGTGATTACGTTGTCAAAACAGTCTGGCATAGTAAGCAATAGGTAGCACACTTTGTCAGTATCATCTAACTTGGCTCCCGCAGCCTCCAACTCACGTAGCAGTGACTCAACCCCAACGAAATGATCCTGTAGGTCACTTTCTCGTTGAAACTTTATCCTTAATAATTTCTTCATGATAAATAGCTTGGAAATCGGGCTTTTTCGGGCAAAAACACTCTTCAGCGAAACAATCATATCACTCGCCGTTTCAGCACCTTTAACAATTTCTAAGTGTTTATCACTTACGCACTGGACAATGATCCACCTAGCTTTCCTATCCTTCTCCTCAAATTTGTTCACATCTTTGGCCTTACACTTGTGATTCAATACGTCTTTAACACCTTCTTTCTCCAACAACAACTCAACTCGCCATAACCAATTAGAAAAGTTTACTGCCGTGAGTTGCGGGAATACCTGACCGCTTTGTAACATGACGATTCCGGGTTTTTCAAAGAAAAACAAAACGAAACACTTTAACTTAATGACCTGGGCCCATAACCTTTGTTATAATATTGTGAAGAAACATTTGGTAATAGAACTAACACACACATTTTATTTATACCAACTGGTAGGTTACAATGGTTAGCAGAGGCCAACTTGATATACATATTACAACTTGATAACATAATACAAATAACATTGACTTTCAACTTGTTTTTCTCAATACCATTTGGTTTTAATTATTATTGTAACAGATTTAAATGGCAAAATACTTTTCAGTAGTTTTTCTTTATTTTGGAGGGGTCATGGCTATGCATGCCATCGTAAATCTGAAACAAAATAACCGTTTTCCCCATAACTATTTGGATTTAATTATTATTTTAAGATATTTGGATGTCAAAATAATTGTCAGAACTTTCTTTTTATTTTGTCTGTAGGGATTAGTGATGGGCCAGAAATCACGAACTGTTACTTTTTCACTGTTACTCAAAAGTCACAGGTCTACCTGTGATTAGAAATTCATCAGTAACAGTTCTAAACTGTTCTTCGCATTTGAGAACTGGTCGCCAGGGAACGGAATTGAAGTGTGATTGTTATTAGAACTACAGCAACAGTTCTAAACTGTTCTTCGCATTTGAGAACTGGTCGTCGGGGAACGGAATTGAAGTGTGATTGTTATTAGAACTACAGCAACAGTTCTAAACTGTTCTTCGCATTTGGGAACTGGTCGTCGGGGGACGGAATTGAAGTGTGATTGCTATTAGAACTACAGCAACAGTTCTAAACTGTTCTTCGCATTTGGGAACTGGTCGTCGGCGAACGGAATTGAAGGGTGATTGTGACTACTCTGATTTAGGTGAAATGAGTGATTAATGTCGTAAGGGATTTGCACCCTTGGAAAACCAGTTTTTATAGTAATAAACTCTGATAGGCTGCTACCTTAATTTGACTCAATTAATTTTATTGTAGAAAATTAACTGCTCAGTAATAAATTTTAAGTATATTTGATTGTTTAAATAAAAGGAGAAGTCAGATATTTATTTACATCTTGTTTATTGTAAAGTATAAATATTTACTTGTAAATTACCTATACAAAAAATAATGGTAGAATTAGTAGGTACTACTATGAAGGGGGGGCGGATTTAAGGAGGAGGGCAAGGGGGGCACGTGCCCCCCAGACGTTTTTTTTTGTACTGAGGAGAATCCATTACAGTACATACATATAGGCAAATCACAAGATCATAGTTGTTAGAATATTTGAATAAAATAACAGAAAGAACATAAGTGAAACTATTGTTTTGATATTTTAATAAACCTTTGAAACCTCTCTATAAATACTACAAGTTTATTTCTAAGTTATTGTTGATTTTTTTCCCATCTGCCCGAAAGAAATCCTGGATCCGCCCCTGGGGGAGGGGGATCCACCCAGTCTCCCTGAGGTTTTCCGGCCACCAAAAGTGTTCCTATCCGTTTTTTCGGTTGCAATCTAAGATTTACCCTAATCAGACATGTCCTTACAACATATAAAAAATGCAGCTCTCTTCAATTTTTGCGACCTTCAAACACCTGGTTGCTGGCTTAGTAATATAGAAAGGAAGGTCGGTAAGGCACGCTCGCCGAGGCAATAGTAAAGTATTTAGCGACGTTGGGTAAAAAACAAATACGTGATTCAGCAAATTCTGTAATATCTGTTTCCGGCTAAATCACTATTACACAGAAACAAAATAACTATTACATAGCCTAATTTATAATTAATTAGTTTTTATAAAATTAAAAATAATGAGACTTTAAAGAGCTAAGTTTCAAGTTACAACTCTTTATTTCAGTTAGGTCAGAATTAATTTTAAATTTTTTTTTTACAATGAGAGCTTGCAGAATAATAGAGGTGGGGACAGGTTACACACCCGGCTGTTGTTACCTTCACTACATTTATTTCACTCCCGTTACAAGACTATTAAATAATTAAATAAACAAAATGATTAAACATCAAATAACAGTAATGTGCAATTATCAGTTATTCTGAGTAAACTAGTAGTCGAAATAAGATTTTTCTTGAACTAATGAAATCTGTAAAGAACAAGAAAACAAAATTTGGCATTGGTATTACTGTGTACCAAAAAATCTAAAAACATATTTTTTAAAAACTTTTTACTACTTTTTAAAAATTTTCTTTGCATTATATTCAGTTCTTTATTATTGAAAACAAAATAGCGATTTCATGTTATCTAACTATTTTTGAAATAAATGTTTATACATTTTTTAATGATGTATTTTCATTTTACCTTGCATTGCACACTTAGTAAAAATTTTAATAAAACTTTCCTGAGGAGCAAGCTGCACACCCGGTGTGCAATGATCTTATTTATGTGAATTCACTTACGAAGTGGGTGATTTTGGGAGTAGTAACCGTTTTTTTATTAAAAATAAAAAATATAAAGAAAAACAAATTTTCGCACCTGGGGACTGTGTTTGAAAAAATTCGTCATCTTGAATGGGTTAAACCATAAGAGCAAATTTTACTTTATATAGGATATTGAAAATAATTCTATCTGTTTTTATATTGACAGGATTATACAAGTAATTATAATAACAAGTAATTATTATCCTTATAATGCATATTCTGTGATCGTTATATTCAAGATGTGGAATTGTTGGTAGCATTTCGACAGAATCACGAATCACAGTTAGTAGCAGTTAAGAAATCACAGGTAAGAAAAATCACAGTTACGGTTAGAACTGTTACTGAAAAGTAGCAGTTTAGCCCATCACTAGTAGGGATCATGCCACTTTATATCAGTGTAAATGTTTGAGATCATATTTATAATTCATCTAATTGATGATAATTATTTAATGGATAATAATGATTTGTTTTTAAGTTTCGCCCAACTTTGAGTGAAAATTTTCAAGAGGGGATGATCTTTTAAGGATGAAATAGAGCATGGATTTTACCTGAAAAGGTATAGTAATCGCCTAATGTGTAAGTTCGGATTCGATAACTTCAACATAACGAATATCGCAAGTTGAATAAAATCGATTTTCATCAGATTATAATCTTAACGATTATTGATAAGTGTGGTTGATGGTTTAATTAAATGGGCCGTTCCCGGAGGTACTGCAATACCGGGTCAACCCGCGACAGAGGTGGAGCAAGCCCCTAGCACTCCGTCATTTTCCAAAAATCAGTTTAATCTTCTGGACTTCCGATGGAAGTCGTACCAGAGATTAAGCTGATAAGAACAGATACTACACTTTGATCTTAGCCAATAGGCCGAGAAGCGATAACTGACGAATATTTAGAACCTAATTTAATTGCCTAATGAATGCCCATAATGGCGGGAGCAAGCGGCGCCCCGATATCTGACTCGAAACCCGAAATATTCAACTTTTTCGCTTCTCTTATCACTCTATCCGCTGGATTCCGATCCCAAACTTCAATAACTTAAGGATACTTAAAATAACATAAAGTTATCGAAAATAACGAATCCAAGCCGGTTTTGTATCACACAGTCACGATTGTGCTGCTACCAATGAGCGTACCCGCGAAATATCTCCGGGGGTCATCACGTGGGGTACAGTGACTCCTGGCCCTCATTTAAATACTGTTTCAACAATGAATGAGCTTTATTAGAGAAATATAATAAATGTAAATACCAAATATGAAAAAAAAATGTATTTAATTTAAAAAAATTTTCCTGAAATTATTATTTCCTATTAAATCAATTCACTTACTAAGTCATATTGTATCATCTTAGATATTGAAAGTACCTTAACTATAACACCAAAACGATTTAATAACCTGCATCAGAGAATAGGAACAACAAATGAAAAAATAAATGTTTAAATAAAAAATAGAACAAACAAGTATTTAAGAAAAATCATTGTACTTCAACAGAATTTATTACGTCAATAGTGTAAGTGTACCAGACTTACTGACATTTAGGCAATTCTACAGAAAATAAGTTAAACTTTATACATAATTATGTCAGTAAAAAAAAAAAATTGCAACTGGACAGATTATGTTAAAAAAATCTTTGTTTATATTCCCCTGAAATCATAAGGGCACCAATGCATTAGACATTTCATTAAAATAAAAAAACAATGAATTTTTATGCATCTTGCCTGTTTCCATTTTTTTACCAATTAAACAAAAAATAAAACAACTAAAATAAAGGATTTGTGCCAGTTGTTCTTCATTTTATTACTACTATGAATTAATCCCAAGATTTTTTAGCAAATCATATTACCAATGATATGAAATGATTTCCATATTGGATGGAATGGATATGAGCAATAATTCCCCCCAAAAAACTAATTTAAAAACCTATTTTTTTAATATAATTAAAAATTTATAAAAAAAAACTCTTATTATGTAAAAAATTTTAAATCCTATTTTTTTAATATAATTAAAAATTAATATTAATTTAAAAACCAACAGAAAAAAAAAAGTATTGTACTGTTTTATTCTTTACAAGTATACTGTTGTATATCTAGTAAAAAATATTTAAGAAAATAAAAATTAAAAATCCAAGAAGAATACGAGTATTATTCTATTGACTTCTATACAGGTAAAGGCTGTATATAGAAAAAAATTATTTAAGAAAATAAAAAATTAAAAAACTATTATTTTTAATTTCATTAAAAATTCATATTAAAAAACTAATTTAAAAACCAAGAAGAAGAAAAAATACGAGTATTATTCTGTTAACTTCTTTGCAAGTATATAGTACTGCTGTAAAAATGATAGAAAAATAATTATTTAAGAAAATAAGAAAAATTAATTAATGGTCGAAACGTTTAAATAAAAATTGTGTAGACTGGTTATTGGTTTTTTCTTGCTTGATTATGGTTGAGAAGTTTTTTAACAAATTGGGAAACATTTAAATCACACAAGTATGTTAAAATTGATTATACAATAGAGACTTTCATCATAATAGAGACTTTTTGATATATCTTGGATATAATTGATGGTATAACTAAATGGGCCGTTCCCAGAGGTACTGCAATACCGGGACAACCCACGACAGAGTTGGAGCAAGCCCCTATCACTCCGTCATTTTCCAAAAATCAGTTTAATCTTCTGGACTTCTGATGGAAGTCGTACCAGCTAGCTTCTATAGCATAATACATTTCTCCTGGTCATTCCATACATCTCTCTATTAAGGAGACCAGCTAAAGCCTTGCCATGTGGACAAACCGCTAGTTGACAAAAGACAAATTTTCATTGTTTGGTTGTATTTTGAGTTAGTTACTCATTAATTTTTGGAGTAAATAACTCATTAATTCTTCCTGACCAAACTCTGAACAGACACTTTGATCTTAGATAATGGGCTGAAAAGCGATAACTAGCACTTTTTTTTTCTTACCCTCCTTTATTAAATAAAATTAAATTTAACTACATATACTTAAGTCTGACCTAAAATATATACATCTATACAATTTTCTTTTTGCTACCCGTAGGTACTATAATAACTAGCACATTTCTTCAGCCCTAATTTAATTGCCTAATAAATCCCTAATTTAATTGCCTAATAAATCCCCATATCACCAATAAATAACTCTGAACGCGAAATATTCCACTTTTTTGGTTATAAAATCACTCTATCCACGGGATTTTTTTTTTTTTAAATTAAACACATCAAAACTACTTAAATGACTTTAGGATACTTAAAAATAAAATAAAGTTATCAAAAACAATGAATCTGATTCATTTTTATATCACAGTCGCATTTGTGCTGCACTCAATGAGCAAATGTGCTAAATACTTCCAGGCAAAAACATGTGGTGCACTGTCACCTAGGCAGGAGTCAATATCATTTTTACAATGAACTTTTCATTATACAGAGAAATATAAGAAATTCTGGTAGCCAATTTACCATAAATTTGTTAATTTAATTTTCAATTTTATTTTCTTCTGAAATTATTATTTCCTTTTAAATTAATTCACTCGTTAAATAATATTTTATCATCTAAGATAGTTTAAAAATAATAACTACAAATGAAAAAATTTAAGGAAGAAATAGTTGGGGGTGCAGTCAATGAAAACACCAAAATAAGCATAACTTATTTATTATGTGCCGACGTTTCGGCCTACAATGTAGGCCATCTTCAGGGCGAATAAAACACGTTACAGCTTGGGGACTTGAACTGAGGAGTTTTTTATATTTTGTAAAAAAAAAAGTTAAAAAAAACTAAAGAACGCATTTATAGCCAGCCAAACTAGAAAGGAGAAAATAAATATTAATTTAAAAACAAAAAAACACAGGCTCAACAGAAAACCAACCAAATCAAACGGTAGAAAAGTCTAGAATTTACCAAAATTAAAAAAAATAGTTTTCTTTTTTGGAATAGATAAATGAAAGAAAAGGAATGCAGTGTAAAGAAATTTGTATATAGATTCTCCTTATAACTTCTAGTTTAGATAAAAGTTTGAAACGAGTCATGATTCTCGCAGAAAAACTGTCAGAGGATCCTGCCTCTAAACAATTTCTGGAAATATATAGATACTTATAGAACTAAAAATAATTTTGGCAGTCAAAGGTCTAAAATATTTATCTTGTAGAAAATTTTAGATATTTACTTGATGGCATATTAAAAAGTTCCAACAAAGGATATAGTGAATAAACATATATTGTGAAGGACCAGAGCCAGGAGCGTACTTCCGGAGATCTCTCGCTATATTTTTATTGAACTTCATCAGTAGTTATGAATATTTAGAAGAACGCTGTCAACAAATCAGTTACTGAATAATTGATTGATTAGTCTGCTGTATTAGTTTGAGCTTTAACTTCTCTTAAAATATTTGAGAGTAATTCTTCAGGGCAAACATTAAAAATATTTTATATTGATCAACCTTATAACATAATTCAGGCACCACTGATAAACAATAACCAGCAAAGGGATGAGAATTATGATCAAAGACAAACTTTAATCAACGCATGGAAGTTTGTGAGTGACTGGATGCTGGCAATACATATGAAAGAAGGATAAATCCCAATGTCCATCTTGGTAGCATAAAGCAAAAACAGCACTATTTATACAGAGACAGATGACTTCTTAGAAAGCAATTAGAAAGTAATAGACAATGAACTAGAAGAAAGCATCCCTGAAAAAGGAACGTTGATATTAGAATAAAAAGAGGGTTAAAATGATCAGATATTCTATATATTATCGGATATAATAGATCAGTGATCAAGATTTAGTAGTGCCCATGATAATAGTGCCTCTTGGCCAGAAGAGGTTAAAGAAATAATTTAAGGACATAACAATGAACAATTGAAAAGTTTCAAAAAACAAGGAGTTTTATTATGGAAGTAACTGAATGAATCTGAGCTGGACCTTTAGAGCTGTTAAAAGAGGTTTCCTGAATAGAAGAAAGATAGAAAAGTAGCAGTATTCGAATTTACGTTTATTCCTAGCCAAATGTACTTTTTTGAACCAGTGACTCGGACAAAGAGCAACCAATCAAGAATCTAAGCATCAGAAATGTGATTCTTCTGAAATACTTAGGGAAAGGCAAGAAGAGACAGAATATGTAAAATTAGGTCTAATCTAAATGTCAAGCCAGGCTAATGATAAGACAAAATGGGATCAGGCGAGATGGTTGGGTCCACCATCTAATAACGAAACCTAAAAGAAACAAGCTAGTTTTATCAGGCTAAATTTGGTGGAAAACAAGAAAAAGGCAGGGAAGATGAGGTAAAACTACTTTGGGAAGGCCGCAGTGGAACAGGAGAGGTCAGCTGGTGGAAGACCAGCGGATGTAAAAAGGCTGAAGGAACTTCCTTCATAGATTGTATAAAAAAATAGATTTGATTGATTATAATGATGATGATAATGGGAGATATTCACTGCGATCCAGGTAACTCTCGCCACAGAAAAGGCATATCCTTAGGGAATATAAGCATTTTGGACAGGATAACCGAGGTCATGAAGGCATCAACCTAAGCAACTTAATAACAGCTGTGGGATCAGTCTGAATTCTGCCTGGGCAAGTCAACATTTTTATCACAGTGGAACTAGATGCATCATGATTTTGTGAAGCTTATATGAATAATTGGTTTACCTGAAGGAACAACCCTGAAAGCATGAACAGAAAAAATATGAAACCCCCTGAAAAAAATAATTTTGAAAGATAAGGAAATTCATTGAGATCTAAGTGCTTCATACCAGAGCAGTGGTTCTTAACCTTTTTTGGGCCACGCCTCCGCCCCTGTTCGAATGAAAACCTTCCATGCTCCTCCTGTTCAACTGAAATTCCCTACACGCCCCCTTTGCAAAATAAATTTTATGGGCATGTGAAAAAAAAACAATAAGTATTATATTGAAAACAAAACTTTTAGTTTTAGTGTCAGGATTTACAGTTTTAAAGAAGGTACTGGTTAGAGATAAATAACTAAAATTAAGTAATTTTTCATTTTTAACTGGTCTCGCACCCCCCTGATTTGTGCTCAGCCTCCCCAGGTTGGGAAACCACTGTATAAGTGTATAGGTATACTGAGTGTATACACTAAGGGTTGAAGAAAATTTCCTAATCACTTAAATGCACGTAACCACTTTGTGAAATGTTCCTGTATAGTATACCAATTCCTAAATTCAAATACCCAAATTATTAATCCACAGAATTCTCTTATTACACTTTACAAGATTGTCACATTTCAAAATAAACACATAGTTTGACTAAAATATAAAACAAATAGTTATAAAAAATCAAAAGTTTAAGTACCCATTTTAAGAACCATTGGATACTTAACTGAGTACTGTCTAATTAGTCAACATAAGCAACTGCTTGAAAGTTTTTTAATATCTAAATTAATAATAATTCCAATTAGTATATCCCGATAATGACTAATTAAACATATCTTACAACAGGTACACATTATTCAATCTACGATATGATTGTGAAATCAAAGAGTTAATGATAATGAAATTTCAAATTCTCTTAGCAGTAAAACAAAAAATCACTTACATTGAATCAAGAATGAAGTAACTTTTCTAAAACTTGGATAACACAATAGATACATCCAACTCAAAAGACAGTTACAATGTTTTAAGTTGAAGTTAACACATTCCTTGCAGGGAAAGAGAACAGGTTCGAGCAAAACAGAAGGTAAACAACCCTAATTCGCGGAAATGACTCTTCCGTTCCATCCCCACTAAATCTTTTTACCTTCCTTTTAAGAATATTTTCTGTAATTATTCGTTCTTCAAAAAATATTTATGAAATCTTAATAAAGCTATTTTTCATTTTATTTTATTGGGCGTAGAATGGAAGATGTGGGGGGGGGGAGATTGGCAGTTACATTGCTTATCTATCTGGCAATAGATAGTCAATTGAGAATTTTTAGTCAACTTTCTTTAATTATTTACATTCTTATAGACGAAAAATAAATCTCATCCTCAATTCGAGCCACTCCTTCTTGTCACTGCAGATACATGCTCTCCAAATCATAGATACATTACATTCAAACATTTTGTATACCAAATATTTAGTGACTACCACCTTTCCAATATAAGAGAAAAATAAGTGAGAATTTTTTAATCTTCAACTGGCCTCGCGCCCCCTTGTCTTGTCCTCGCGCCCCCAGCCTGGGAACCACTGCTCTAGAGTACTTCAGTATATCGTACAGGTGGAAAAGAATCACCTTGTTTTAAACCTCCTCGAACTTTTCCTAAATGTAATTAGCAATTCTAACTTAATTGAGTGCTTTGGTTACTTGATTCGCTAACTTCTTCAGTAAGAAATGTGCAATCCGATTCGTATTAAGTTGATAACTCCCTGTATTTTAATTTTTCCTATAGTATTCGATGTAATGTAAGTTATTTAATCATGTAACGTCACTTTACGCTGCTATTGATACTCGTACGATGCAACAATGGGAGTAAATAAATTTTGCCTATCCAGACAAGGGCGGACCCCGGTTTTGTTTCTGGGGGTGGGCACAACGGACAGAGGGAAAAAAAATAAACAATAAATTACAAATTAACTTGTAGTATCTATAGAAAGATTTCAAAGGTTTATTAAAATATCAAAACAATAGTTTTACTCATGTTATTTCTGTTTTTTTAACAACTATGATCATGTGATTTGCCTACAATTATCTACTATAATGGATTCTCCACAGTACACAAAAAACTGTCTGGGGGGGGGCACGTGGCCCTATGCCCCTCCCTGGATCCACCCTTGTATCAAGGTATCTAATGAAAGAATTGTATCGATAATTGAACGATTTCATCTAAAATCTGAATAGTAATCACTAATAATTTTCTCGGATTCTAAAATTCGATTAGTTAGGATTAATGAGAATAATTTGTAACATGCCGGTAGGAGTAAGATTCCACAATTGTTATTACATCTTAGGCCTCTTTTTTTATTGGAGTAAGTTTAAACTCATTCCATTCTCCAAAAATTCTTTCATTTTTACAGTTTTTTAAATAAAAAATCAACCTCAAGAACTCCTGCTTCCCCGCAAGTTTTAATCATTTCACTGTGGATGTCATAGCCTTCCTTCTTAATCGGACCCTCGATGAATGGCTTGATTTCCAGAAGTTAGAATTGGACTATTTTTGTGGCATTCAGAATACTGTCAAAATGAGTTTTAAACTTGTTCAATTTCATCTCTAATTCCAAGCATTAAAGGTAAGCATACCGTTTGCGAACTATTTACTCCTTGTTGTTTTCGATTCAATAAGTTAATGTCTCTATTTTGTTGTTTTTAAGACACACTCTCTCTTTTTTTTTAAAGAGAAAAAATAAAAAGATAAACCGCCCAACAATTCGCGATTTTTTGTTATAATATTATAAATAATTTTTCATACGTCACACCTCTGTTTTATTAAAGAACAGTAATTGTAATACTATTCAATTAAGAACACAAAAAACACCCATTCTCTTCTCTTGAAAATGGAAAAAAGTGATTATTCCTCGAAAACTTTTTAATATTAATTTTACGGCACTGGCGTTTATTGTAATATATTTGAATTTCCATTGGGACAAATGACTATCAAAATTTAAACAAAGCATTTAAGATTTAAAATTTAAGGTTTCTTGGGAAGATTAGACCTGGTTGACAGGTGCGCCCCCTCAAAAAATCCTGGATCGGCCATTTAATGTGAACGAAATTTACACACCATCAGCCATTTTAACCGAATCACTCAAAATACCAAATACCAAATATTCCTGCAGTTGAGGAATTCATTCGAGTTCCTATAATCGGCATCATCGGACATTATTTTTTTGTACTTTTTTTTATCATAACTGGCTTGTGCTGCCCTCTTTAGAACTAATCGATAACAAGTTGATTGTTTCCACCTCGTCAGGGTATGTTTTTATGTAAGAACCCAAGTGGCTTTGATGTTGGCGGCTAAGCCCTCTCATAACAGATGGGCTTATGAGCCTTTTATTTAGTTTCGTTATGTTTATTTTAGTTAGTTATTTTAGCCCAATTAATGACTGACCTCATTCCTTATGAATTTGGGTATATTTAACAGAGTCAACCTTAAGGTAAGTTGATATTTGTATGTAATAAATTTTCGATTTACATTTATAATGCAACTGTATGTTTTATCTAAGGAGTGTGACGGAGGTGGAATGTACTCTGAATGGGCTTCTCTGACAAACATTGTCAGAAATGAGTCAAGCGATAGAGAGAGTGTTCTATCCAAATTCCCTTCGGAAACGGGTAAAGAAGTTGCATTGTCAGTTGTCAAACAACTGATATCGAATATCGGTATTACTCAAGCTCCAGGGCCTAGTCCGCTTGCGACAGACAGAGATGTTTTGTGGTGCATGGAGGTGATTCTGTTAAGATAGTTCTCATTGATATGAAATAGTGATTATTTGAAGATTTAATTTTTAAATTTTTGCCAGGTCATATGCTATGGTCTTAGCCTCCCCTTGGTCGAACATGATGTCATACGAGATTGTGTTCACATTTATTGTGATTGGCTCAGTGTTTTACACCCGACACCAAACGTTAGCGTTCCAAAACCACTTTTGGACGACCCGAATCTTTACTCTAGGAAGATGATTGCTCATCTTCATAATCTTTTCATCCCGAGGAAAGGAGAAGGTACGTATTTACTTACACTCTATTTTTTCATGATAACTTTTGTCTATTGATTCTTTCTAAATAATAATTTTTCATTTTCATCTAATTCTCTCTATTTCAAGTCTGGCCTTTCCTGTATTCGGACTTGGGTTTGTAAAACAACACTTTTTGTAAAAACTGCACTTATATTAGTTATAATATCTAGATATGGCTTTGGAGTAAATAATGTTCTATTATAGGGGCCGATACCATACGGAGGCAGGCAGTTCTGTGCCATCGAGTGCTGAGAACATTACAGTTGGTCTCTCAAACATCGACTATTATGACACACGAAACATGGGAAGCTCTTCTGATTTTTATGCTGGCTATCAATGAAACTCTGTTAGCGACACCGACCATCAAAGGTATGCATCCAATGATCGTTGATATTTTCTACAAAGTGTGTTGTTCTCTGTAATATTTAGATTTACTCTTGATTTCAGATGATGTTGGAGACCAGTTATGCGAGCGAGTGCTAAGTGTACTTTTTGAAGTTTGGCTTCTTGCCTGTGCAAAGTGTTTCCCATCTCCCCCTCTGTGGAGAACTTTACGTGAAATGGCTGTATCTTGGAGACATCGTACAGCTCTCATTGTACAATGGTCACGCCTTAATCTAGCTTTGACGCATAGGATAATAGCTTTTATGTGTCCTCCCGACTTCCCAAAACATCAAACAGGTTAAGCCTCATTATTTTAGTTTTATGAATTTTAATCTTTGTTATAAATTTTGCCTTTTACAATCTTACATAAATTAATGAACAAATGAATGGGCCTTATCAGGTCACCACATTTGTGGAGTAATGTTTAATGAATGGAAATGGATAAGAATTAAAAAATTAATTGTTATTAACGATTAGTTTTTACTGGAGATGGGTCTGTTAAGGATCAAGATTTAGGCTTAGGATCGGTACAAGAATTAGAAATAAATAAAATGAGGATGTACAGTGGATATTTACTTTTGAAAAATCAGACAATGTTGAGAGGTGATGAGGGTGGAATTAGGAATAGTGATGCATGCAATGATACATTTACAATTTTTAAAAATCATGTTAGGGAGGGGCTGTGTGGGATCTGAACTCCCGCGGTTCGCGTAGCCTGTACAAAGTGAGTACCCTTAATTGGAGAAAATCTTGTGGTTGAGATAATAAGCTTCCTCTACAAGAGTTGTCTAGAAACAATATAGTCTCTACCATGTACTGTACCCAAGGCCTTTCATTGGTTGTAATAGTACAGGATTTTTTTTTGTTTTATGAGTTTAAAATTGGCCAATCAGTTGCCTAGTTAGCAAGGAGTGTCAATCTTTTTGGGAAAGGATTTCTATTGAAAGAACTCTTATCATTAGTTTCAAACATTTTTTTTTTTCAAGAGATGCATCTCTAGAAAATGTAGCTCATGGATTACATTGAGGATGAAGGTCTTAAGAATGCTGTGGAAGAGGACCCTTGTAAAACAGTCATAAAATTCGTGGCATGATCTGAATGACCGATTTTATTCATGATGACCAAATATTATTGATAGTAACCTGGAAAAAAAATTGATATCTTGTTCCAACCGCTTTATTTAACTTTTGACTTTTCAGGTGAATTGGAGTATCAAGTACCCAGTGAACTGAGTAATGATGCAGTCGCACAAGCTTGGTTTAGATTTTTACATACACTCGGATCACCAGTAGATCTCACTCGGCCGCAAGTAATTTCACAGACTCCAAAATTTCTTCAGTATGCAATGGTTTCTGATGCAGACCCGTCCTCTCATCCTTGCCTTAACGCACTTCCTACAAATTTCTTGATTGCAATCAAGGGTGTTTCAATGCTGGTTGATGCCTTCCTAGGTAAGATAGTCTTTTTGTCTACATTTCTTTATGATTGTTTTATTATTGCAATAAAATATTTCAAAATATAAATATTTCTAACATGGTCCTGTATGAGTAGGTATCATGAGTGAGCCTTTAGTTTTGCCGAACACTGAAGAAGAAGCTAAAAAAGAAACTCCTACACCTCCTCCCCACCGAAGACCAGCAAAAAGTTTTAGTGTTTCATCAGTTGCGCAAAAAGGTATTAACATTTATATATTTAATTTTTAAAAAATCTGAATGAAGCATTGTAACATTCATATTCTCAAATAATTTATTTATGAAGTTAGTAGTTATGAAATAAGTTTATGTATAAGTGTGATAGAATCAATTTCAGTCAATTCAAGACTCTAACGTCTCTTTGAATTCATACACTTCTTATTCCCTGCTGTAAAATTGCAGAACTATGTATTTGGTTTTACAGGACTGTAAAATCTTTATTTTTTCTCTTTTGTTTTTAAAATGTTTCTCAGATGTTTATGTTTAACTAATAGCTTGATTTAGAATTACTTAGTTTGCACTTGTGTTACCTTAAGGGTTATTTGGAAGACACATTGTTCGAGAAGTAATTGTGTAGCAAACATAAAATAGTCGTTAAGTTGTTTCCAGAGGACATTATACTGATGTTATTGAAAAAAGTTAGACCTTATCTGCGATACACATTTTAAATAAAAGTAATGAAAGTGAATTGTGAAACATAATGTGATAAAATAACTTTCTTATTATTAAGAAGTCCAGAATTTTCCTGGTCAAGCATGGTTAGTTTTATGGTTTTGATTTATAAAATAATATATATTATTAATGATTATTATTATTTTTATTTAAGCTGCTGGCTCTTCAAAAAGTGCCCTCATTGGCCTCAGTGGAAGGGCGATGAGTACATCTTCATCCAGCTCCTCAACTTCTAGCTCTACTCCAATGAGTAAGTTTAAGCTCATTTGGATCAAACTTAAAATTATTTAATGTAAAGGAGATAGTTGGGGGGTGCAGTCAATAAGAACACAGAATAAGTGAAGTACTTATATTATGTGCCGACGTTTCGACCTACACTGTAGGTCGAAACGTCGGCACATAATATAAGTACTTCACTTATTCTGTGTTCTTATTGACTGCACCCCCCAACTATCTCCTTTACATTAGATCATCCAGTCAACTATTTTCATCTCATACATGCATTAAAATTATTTAAACATTTTATGTTTATTTATATGTTATTTATTATTTATTATATAACAATAAAATAAATTATATTAATAATAATAATATTAATGACTTAAAGTCAACTAGATCCAAAAATAAAGTAATGTTCAATTAACATTCTCCCTGTGTATACATCGCAAATTGTGAGAAACACGGAGATATAGGATCAGTGAAAGAAGAGATATGACTGACCGAGAAGCGAGCCAGGATAGCCGAAATGGTTAAGGTGCCACCACGGAGAGGTGGGAGACCCGGGTTCGAGTCCCAGTCCTGGTCATATCTTTTCTTTTCAAATAAAATATTTAAAAAAAAAGTATGGTTTGATTTAAAAATCATACATTAACATCACATTATATATCTGCAGTCTGGCAATTATGTGGGTTAGTCGAATTTCATCCAAATTGAGTTAATTGTATTGAGGAACCAGAATCATGCCATTATCATATTTATTTGGCTCGAAATTACTTAAGCAATGACTC
This sequence comes from Arma custos, assembly GCA_037127475.1. NCBI lineage: Eukaryota > Metazoa > Arthropoda > Insecta > Hemiptera > Pentatomidae > Arma > Arma custos. Next base: position 1,770,134 of record CM073763.1, on the reverse strand, counting down.
CAATTTAAGCCTGACTTAGCCACTAATGCATAATAAAAATGACACGATTTTGCTTGCCTCAATACAATTAACTCATCTGAAATAACTGCAAATATTATGAGTTATTATCATTGTGTTTACGATTATTCTTACCTTTGATTATAGAGAATCAAATAATAACTATACTAAACACGCCTTGCAATCATTATAATGTCTGTCATATTTTATCTCATGATTTCAACAGTTAACTTTTGGATATGTGGATGCACAATTGCTTTTTGCATTGATTTTGACTGTTTTAACCATTGTGAAATAAATATATTTAGTGTGATGAGACCAAAGTGATGTTAAATTTCTTTGAATTACAAATAAAGCTGAACAGTGTGTTATCATTTAGAGAAAAGTAAATCAGCTGTTTTTTCTGACTTGTTTAAATCAGCTGTTTTTCTGACTTGTTAGGCTGGTAAAGAAGAAATTGTCAAGTATTAACCTTTCCTATCAGTACCAGTCTTGGTGTTATGTTTGTGTCTTAGGAAAGCAAAGTGAATTCTATATCTTTTAACATAAAAATGAACTTTTTAAATTTAGCTGAGATCTTCACATTGAAACATTTATCTAATGTCAGTTAAATTATTTTTAATAAATAATAAATTGTTGATGCCTATAAAAATGTATTATTCTTTTATCTCTTTTACAGCATCCGTTAGTGGGTCATGGGAAGTTTCGACGGTCTCTCAACCTCTCGCTCCCGGTAGACCGAGATGTAACAGCCTCCTCCACCTGTTTGGCGAGTGGCTCTTCGAAGCAGCTCAAGCAGGAACTGGCCTATATGCCAACCCTAACTTGTCCCGTAAGTTTCTAAAGCTTATATGAATAATAAAATAATTATTTTTCTTAATAAGCTTAAAATTATTTCAATGTTTTATTCCCTTCTTTCTGAAATCATACTGAAATCATTTTGTTTGTGTTGGAAATATCTTATCTGAAGGTTTTTGTGAATTATCTTTATAATTTGTTTATACAATAGCAGCAAGCGACTTGAATTAAGTTGAAGAGAACTAATTTTTTTTTATGATGTAGTGGTTACAAGTATCAGTTCAGTTGCACTCCGATACTTGTGAACACAGCCCTGATGAAGTCTTTCAATGTGAGTTGACACATTGGTTTTCTAATAAATAGTTTCTCACTATTTAAGAATTTATTTTCTCCTTCCAAATAAATTATAGCTTGAGCTAATATTGAAAATTAAGATTGGGTTTCTTTCTTAAATGAAAATAAAAAATAAAGAAGAAAGAAATTTATTTTAATAAGGAATATTTTTATTTGTATTCATACTCATATTGCACCCGGTTAATATTATTCAAGTGATACCATCATGAAGATTAAGATGGGTTTGTAAAGTGGCTGGGCTTAGTTGCAAACGAATTCCTAAGATGCTAATAAGCGCTGGGAAGCATCTGAAGGGTAGACCTAGGCGTAAGTGGGAGGATTGTGTTAAGAATGATCTGACAGATTTGGGTTTCCGTAATGGTTGTTGGACAGAAGTTTGTAAGCAGAGATTGGTGGTATCGGCATCGAGCCTTCGGGTTCGCTAAGCCTTATTATTATGATTATTCATATTCATATTTGTTCAGTAGAATCTCTCTAATACGATACAGTGGACTTGGAATATACAAAATAGTGGATTTGACATATAAATGTCTTAAAACTAGAGATAAAATCTAGCAGATTTAAGGTTTGAAATAATCAACTAACTCACAACACAATAAATAGTATTGTTATTATACTAAATTATAGGGTTCCTGAAAAACTGCAGATGAATTCAATAATGCAAATCTGAACTTTGAATTGACGGCAATACTTTACTAACTAGCAATAGAAAGAAAGTAAAGATAATAATAGTTCTTCTTTTCCTTCCTCTCTCAGTGTTGTGGCTAATAATAGTCAAACCAAAATAAAAAATAATTAAAAAAACAAAACAAAATAAAACACATTATGAATTGTTAAAAATAAAAATCTTGATTAAAATTGTTCTTACCTGCTTTTTGTGAGAGGTATACTTTATGGTATCACAATAATTGAGTGGTGTAAGAGTGCTTGGCGACAGTGTTTGTTATTTTTTGTTAGAAAGTTGCATAGTGCAAATGCAAATTATAAAATTTAATACAAATGCAAAGTGCAAACTTTTATTTTAGCTCATTGATCCTAACATAATTTGAATTTATTGAAAATTTCCAATCCAAATTTTGTGAGATTATTGATTGTGCTTTGGTTGTTTTGTTAATGTTTTAAAGATTACTAATTTTAAACTAATCTTGATTAATCTTTTTTGTGATGTTTAGCTATCCCTTGGTCTGTACATTTGTGTAAGTTTATTTGTGTTATATTTCTAGTTAATAAATTTACCTATACTTGTTGCTTTCTGTTATATTGTTCTCATAGTATTAAAAATAATTGATGGATATATTACTTCCTGTTTGTTTGTTCATTTAAAGTCACTTTATGCTGCTATGGCTAATCGCACGATGCTACATTGGGAGCTCTAAATTTTGCCTATCCAGGTTTAATTAGGATAGGGATTTTTAACGAGTACCTGACATCGTACAGGCTCGGGATCCCCATTTAACGTCCCTTCCGAAGGACGGCGTAACTAGGATTTTTTACTCCCTTAAAAAATCCTAGGGCCACCTGCCGGGCTACGAACCCGCGATCTTGGGTTTAGTAGTTTGTTACGCTAACCACTAGACCATAGGTGACCGTATATATATTACTTCCTTTTATGCCTATTAATCTATGAATTGATGTGAAAAAAAAATGACCTGCATCAATTCAAAATATGCTTGAACAGCATTAAAAAATAAGACAAAAGCTATAATAAAATAAAGTTATAATAGAAAAATCTCGATAGGTGAACTTTAGGACAATTGCTGTGCCTCCTGCCTCGATAAAGTTTTACTTTCAGTTGGAAATTTTATAATGAAAATCTTACATGTTCTGAGTTAGGAAAGAAGTTTCCGACTGTTATTTTTTTTTTTAATGAAATTTTAACTTTTTTTTTGTTTGTTTGTTCATTTAACATCACTTTTTCCTGCTATGGCTAATTAGACGATGCTCCATTGTAAGCTCTAAATTTTGCCTATCCAGGTTTAATGAGGATAGGGATTTTTAATGAGTACCTGACATCGTACAGGCTCGGGACCCCCCTTTAATGTCCTTTCCGAACGACACCATAACCAAGAATTTTTTACTCCTTTTAAAAATCCTAGTGCCACCTGCTGGGCTACAAACCTGGATGTTGGGCTTAGTAGTTTGTTATGCTAACCACTAGACTTCAGGTCACCCCTAAAACATTTTTTGAGTTATGCAGTTACGAAAAACATATGAAGTACTGTAACCATGAAAATATCATTACAGTACTTGCTTTACTGCATACAAGGAAGTAAACGAAATAGAAGTGTTGATACATAACATGAAAATCTGTGTACTGTTTTAAAACTTCCTTGTAATTTATATTTAATTTTTTTTACATTTCAGGGGAAGGAGTCGGTCGGAGGAGTGGATCAGTCGGTAGTAACCCTCCAGAGCCTCCTGAAGACACTAGTAAATATCAAGCTGGCAGAGCGATGGCTTTAGCGACTCTTTGCAGGATATTTTGTTCCAAGAAAACCGGGGAAGAAATACTTCCTGTTTACTATGCGAGGTTTTATCTTGTTTTGCTGCACGGCCTAAAGATGAATGAGGTACTAGTAGAATAAAACTAAATAAAACTGATAATGTTAAATCTGGTTATTTTGAATTGTATTTGATCAGTAATCCTGATTAAACTTTTAAAGAAAGTTTAATCCCATTTGGAATTTTTCACTCTAATGGCATTAGTTTTGTTTTAATTAGTAGAAAAGTTATGTAAATTTGATTTGTTTTTACACTTTCTTTCCTATTTTTGAAATGAAAACTTCTTTATCTGCATTTAGTGACTTTTGGTAGGGGAAAAACTAATGGATTCGTGTTACTGACATGCGCAAGACTGACAATGCTTTTAGCAACCTGTGCATGAGTTATAAAATTTATTTTAATCAACTTTAGTTTAAAAATTAGAATTCTATTGATATAAGAATAATTATAATTAACTAAATTGTCGATTGGTAGTGGTGCAATTGATATTAATAATAACTTAAAACATCAATCAATAATTGATATTAATAATCAAAAAATCAATATAAATTTTTTTTTATAATTATATATCTATATTATAAGCTTGAAATTTTTGTTTCCCCTAAAAGATGTTATTTGTCATAATTAAATGTTGTTTTATGAAATGATTGAAAATACAAATGATCTAAGTATTGTTGATAATAATGCTAAAAATTAAAATAAGTTCATTAACATCTGTGTAAATACAAATAAAAGATATGAATAATATAACTATATACTGATTATTATTTAAATTAAATTAATGATATTTTGTATTTAGCTTGTGCAGCTCATCATATGTATTGATTAGTAAATAAACTACTCGAAACTGTATATAAATATTGTTCAGAGTCTCAATTTATGTGAAAAGCAGACTAATTTAATAATTTAAATTTTAAAAATTTTAATTTAAATAATTCAGACTGTAATTGATTTATAAATTCAAAAAACATAGTTATTTCAAAGTTTTGAGTTTTCACTTCAGTCGGCAGTCCTCATAACAACTGCCTATGTAATATTTTTAGGTACTTAAGATTTTTTTTTCATTTAAATATTATAAATAAATTGAAAGTATTTATATTAAAGAGAAGAGAAGTGGAGGAACCGCTAGCGAGTATATTGCTCAACTGCTCGGACTTGCTGAGGCTGGATTTAGATGGCATCCAGATCATGGTTCCGCATATCTTGGAAGCATTGGAAAGAGTACTTCCTGATCAAGATCTCGTCCTAAGGTAGACTTTCAGCCATTTCTTTTTCAACCTCATGTAAAAATTCTTATACTCAGAAAATCAAGACACATATATAATTGATACCAGCTTAGCCATGAATAATCTATATGCATTTATAGAATATTACGCTTGGTCGATTTTTTTAATGTAAAATAGATTTATTTGTTTGCTACACAGATCAAGTTCAGTGTCGATGATTGAACTCAGGAGAGCATCCATTCACCTCCTTTTGTCCATGCTTGCTTTACCTCTACATTTCTCGGTAAATATAAAAAGAAAAAATCTTAATTGATCGCTTTTTCATTTATTTATTTTTCTGTTGTGATAGTTTTTATTTATTTTTTTATTTTATGATGTTTCAAGAATCTCGTAATCAAAGAGCTTATCAGTGGTGGGACAGATCGTCCACAAATTACATTTGGACAACTGAAGCCAAGAATTATGAATCTACTTATAAATGCTCTTCAAGTAGAAACAGATCCTCATAATACTCATTTGCTTTTAGGTAAATTACAAAAATAGATATTTTTTTTTTTAATATTTTATTTTTGTTCTTTAGTTTAATGCATTAACAAATTAATGACATTTTTGTTCAAATTTTAAGCTAGCTGTATACAGCTCATGGCAACAATACATGTCCGAAGTGCCCCTTATATGACAGTACATAATATAACAGATTAGTACATAAAATAATCTTTTTTAATTGTTTATAAAAATTCTGGATTTTAATTAATTTAAAAGTAATGGCGGCATTTTCAACTTTGGGTATACACATACACCTTCCAGTTTCCCCCTTAATTTATTTAAATCCAAGTAAGAATTTTAGATTTTAAATAAAGATTTGTCACTTCTGTGTGAAACTCAAGTAGCTAACTGATAAGCTAATCGTGTCATTCTTGTTGTGCTGAAGTGTCTAGGCCAGGCCTTGGCTTGAAATTGAGTTATTGCTAATATTATAACAGCATTTCAAGCAAAAAAGTACGAAAACGGCACAGTTTCCTCACTAAAAATAAATTATTTTGGAAAAAAATTGCTTAAGAGCTTGTTCACCAGGGTTGCAGATATATAAAACAGATGTTACTTTTTATTTCAAGGACATAAAGTAGTGCAATATATAATAGAATAAGTCTTTGAAGTTTCACCTTCTTTTTCTATATTGTTAATTTCAATTAACGATAATAATGTAATCTTAATATATATAAATTACGTGTCACGTTGTTTGTCCGCGATGGACTCCTAAACTACTTAACCGATTTTAATGAAATTTGGCACAGATACGTAGCATTGTCCAACATAGGATATAGGCTATGTTTTATTTCGATTATCGACTGAAAACCATGAAATTTTCGGAGTTATTTCAGTTTTTGGCCTGTATCTCCTGATCGGCGCGGTTTTAGAAAAAACGCTCTACTTTTGCCGATGAGATTAACGCACGATTAAAACAATTATTTTAATGGTGAAATAGAACTGCATCCAAATACAAAATCCATCAAATCACCAGAACATTTCAGCGCTATTGTTTAGACAAAATATGAATTAATTAGGAGTGTCTTCCTAGATGTACTAAATAATTACATGAACCATAATTGGCTTAGTAATCATGTTATTTTGACAGTCAAAAATGCTGATTTTGACGAAATTAACTTTTTAATACAACTGTTGTTACCAGGTGATCTAATCCCCTTTAAATCCATCAATAATATTGTTGATGAAAACCAAGCTGTAAATTATACAACTAAATTTTTATATTCTCTTGATGTATCAGGAATGCCACCACACAATCTTCGGATGAATATTGGTTCACCTATCATTCTTCTGCGTAATTTGAATCCACCTAAATTATGCAATGCTACACGTTTGGTCATAGAAATATTACCAGAAATGTTATTGAAGCAGCCATGTTGACTGGAATATTTAAAGAAGAAATCGTCCTGTTGGAACGTATTTCACTAATACCATCAGAACCCATAATACCGTTCAAAAGACTTCAATTTGATATATGCTTTGGTTTTGCTATGCCCATCAACAGGTCTCAAGGCCAGACAATGTCCATTTGCGGTTTGGACTTAAAAATCCATGTTTCTCCCATGGGGAATTATATGTTGTATGCTCAAGTATTAGTAAATCATCTAATATATTTGTATTAGCAACAGACAGATTAACAAAAAATATTTTGCATTGATTAGCCATCAATTAAATTGAAATAAATATTTATAATTTTATATAATATTACTAGCCATAATTAAAAATCAAACATTATATACCTCATTCATTAAACTTATGTTTATATTTTATCAGTTATGAGTGTTGTATATTATATAATATAGTTAGATATAAGATGAAAAAAATGTAAAATCAAAAATCTATTTAATTCATGTTTTCATAAATTCATTATTTCTTTTAAATTCAATTTTTAACTAATATTTTTTTAAACTATTATAACAGCCACGGCAACGCGTGGCCGGGTCAGCTAGTATAATATATAAGTTTAATAATATTAAACAATAACATAACAATAATAATAGGTGGGCTGTTGGTTATGGTGCAAGATACATCAGCTGTCGAAAAGATTCATTGCGAAGAAGTATTCCAGTATCCGATTGCGGCATCATCTCAAGCTGGAGGTTTGTCAGTATTTAATATATTTGTTGTATTGACTTATAATTATATATCTATATTAATATGTTGGTTTTAAATTCAAAGTTAGAACTAAGATGATATTTTAGATTATATTTGGAACTATTTTTAAAATTTTTTATTTTGAACAGATACAGCAAACTGTTTGTTTATAAGAGCTACATATCTCGTTTGCCATCGGCTAATTTCATCGTGGAAAAGTGATCTTAGTATTTCGTTAGCTGCTTTGGAACTTCTTTGCGGCCTTGCTAATACTGGAATAAAAGGAATAGGTAATATAGCAACATTCTAATAGTTAGGAATTATTTATAAGAAGGTTTTGGCTGTTGTAGTTTGTATTATCAAATATGGTTTAACAGGTACTACTGTTATCAAAAAGTAAAGTGAAATTGTCATTTAAAACTCCCTGGCATTAGGAAGGCAGGTAATTTTTTTTTCCTAGGTTGGTAGGACTGTCTATAACATTTGCCAAGCATCTGTTTGTCAAAAGGTTTGATTATCTCCGAGTTACACGTGTTTTTGTTAACAACCTAAAGTGAATTTTTTGATTTTTACAATGGGTGATTTTGTTGAGCAAAGAACTTGCATGAAATTTTGAATAAGTTTAACAAAAATCATCATATATATATATATATACATATATATATATATATATATATATATATATATATATATATATATATATATATATATATATATATATATATATATAAGTTTACAGATTACAAATAACAGTTAACAGATTAAATAATTTGCCATGCCATAATGTTTCAAGAGTACTTTGAATAATTTTACATGTTTTGTATTTAGTATTCAAAACTTTTGAATATAGGAACGGATCAAAACCACTGGAAAAACATTAATAATTGTTAAACTATCTAGGTGGTATTCCCTTTTAATAGCAGGAGACTGGAGATTTAAAAATCATTTTATCTATTTCCCACTTTATTAACTAATGCCAATGAGGTAAAAACAAGCAGTATAGTCGGTTGGCTTGTATCTAGTGGATTCTAGTAGTTTTACAGGGAAACTTATATAATAAATTTAACGAAAAGTATAAATATTTATATCATGAAATCCCAACCGCCTATACTTGTATCAGCCCTAGTTTATGGTATTTAAAAAAGATCTTTTAAAATTACTATTAACTTTTAGAAAGGGTTGAATGGGAGAGAGGAATGAAGTGGGTCTGCGACTACATCGTCTACCAGGCCTGGCGTCCTCCGCAGTCGCACTCCAAGGACCTCCACTCCTCAATAGTCGCAGCCTATACGACTGTCAGTGCTTGGATATTATCGCAGCCGACTCTCCTTCAGAATAGAAACTGCCTATGCAACGTTTTAGAAGTTATCGAACTCGGTATATCGGGTACAAAGTCGCAGGTTTGTTTATAAATATTTTATTAAAATAATACTTTGTTCATCATGTAATGGTGGAACCATGAAATATATTTCAATGTTGTTTAAAGTCCTTACGTCCTTCAAAATTGTGGTAGAATGTCTTAATTTATTCTTTAAAAATAAAACATTGGTAATTTTACTTTAATAGTCTTATCTAAACATATTACTATGATAAATTTCTTAAAACAATTAATTTATTTTATTTTGTAATAAGGGTAAAAGAAGGGATGAGCCTATTAAGATGAAAGACGAAAAAGAACTGAAGCCGGTATCGATGAGGGTGAGAGACGCTGCAGAAGCCCTTCTTACGATCGTCCTTGAACACGTAATACATTTTTATTTACATTTGTTAGCAGTAACAGTTATTTACAACATTTGTTCAACTTGAGGGATAACCTTATTATTTATTACATATCACTTAAGCTTTTATGTTAATCGTGTGAAATTAATTGTCCGAGGTGGAAAAATTTTTACTTTTTATTTTTAGTATCCTCTAAAAGTTATATGTATGTATATATATATATATGTACATATATATACATATATATATATATACATACATATAACTTTTAGAGGATACTAAAAATAAAAAGTAAAAATTTTTCCACCTCGGACAATTAATTTCACACGATTAACATAAAAGCTTAAGTGATATGTAATAAATAATAAGGTTATCCCTCAAGTTGAACAAATGTTGTAAATAACTGTTACTAAGTATATACATACACATATAAATATATATATATATATGTATATGCATAAAACTGAAGAATAGATATAGAGCCAACTTCTTGCATTTTTGAAGCCCTATTAACCATACTTTTCCCTGAGATCATAGCTTGGGCAGTGAAGCCAATATAGCAATCTATTGCTTTACTTTTTCTATATTATTCTAAAATGAATTATTATTTTCTTAAATAATAGCACCAATACTTTTCGAGATTATTTTATTTTTATATTTATTTATAAAAATTAAATATTCTAAAGGAATAAAAATTTGTATTTACTTTTTTATAGGCTGGCTATTTTCCTACACCATGCGGACCCGAGTCTGTGTCTAGTCTCGTCGACGAATCAGTACTCCTGAAATATAGCCATGCAAATGCGGCATCTTTCAAGTATTTCATATTGTATAACAACATACTTCTATGTCTTCTAGACGATCCATTAGGAAATAATGAAGGTAGTGTTTAAATATATATTAATACATATAACATTAATATGTGTATATATATATATATATATATATATATATATATACACATAATTTTTCAAATTCCAGTTCACTAAAAGTTTATTTTTCAGTGTTAGGGCATTGATTTTTAAAACAATAGTCTTGATCCTATACCAAAAGATAGATTATCATTTATTTACTGAAAGAACTTATGTTGTAAACAGTTAAGAAAAATACATTCCAATGTATGTATCAGAATTTTTTTCAGAGAATATTGTAGATTTGTCAAATTTATTTAAAGTTTGAGCTTGCATGTATATACATGTATTTATGTTAATTATTGAAAAATATGGGTTTGTATCTGAGCCGTTAGATCATGTTTGGTTATGAATTTCCTTTATGCTTCTGACAAAAATGAGATTTCTTTCAGCCTCGCTTATCTTTTTTTTTTTTTTTTTAATTTCTCTTCCTTTCGTAGTAATCCTTTAAAAAAAAAAATTCATTTATCAATTTTAAATTACCCATGTTATTATCCATAATACAAGCCAATTATGAATATCATTATTTTAAAAATAAAATTTTTCTTCTTTGTATCCAGCAAAGCAAGTATCGTGACAAATTTTCATTTTCCAATTTATAACGGTTATATTAACTTTTTTTTTTTTTTAAGGGTGGGCATAATTGCACTGCGACCACAATTGGTCTATTGTGCGCCCCTACGTATGCGATTATTACAATGTTAACTTGGCTGAACCCACAAATTTTAGAATATTTGCAGGGTTGATTAGTTCGATCTGCCTGTGGTTAGTGACTCTTTCCTGACCAAAGATTGCAAATCGTAGGTCAGCAAACCTATCACATAGGCAGATAACGTGATAGGGTGTTTCGTCCTCTGAACGACAATAGAGGCAAGTGGGAAGCCCCTCCAGTCCTAGCCTGGACCTATGGGCATTGAGTCTGCAATGACCATATTAACTTTGTCCGTGGAACTAATTTTTAAAAATAATCATAACTGGCTATTATTTTTTATATGTTTGGCTGTTATTCTTATTCTCTAATAATTGTTAGTGTGTTCTCTGATGAATGGTAGCTCGGTGTGTTTAGTTATCAGATAGAGTGCTGAGTTGCTATGTTGAAGGTTTCGGGTTCTGCGGGGTACGGGGGGCTGAAGGTGTTAACAGCCGTGGATGGACCCTGTGGAATCTGCAGATCCTTCTGTTGCTCACCCAACCTCTTTAAAGTTGGTATAAAAAACCGGCGGTTGAGCGTGATCTTTGAAAACCATCGCCCTCGTAACAGTACAGTCTCTCCGCCATGTCCTGTACCCAAGACCCTCATGGGTTGTAGTGGTAAAAGTTTATTTATTCATTTAATGCCACTTTAAGCCACTATGGCTAATCGGACGATGCTACTGCAGGAATCCTAAAGTTTTACCTATCCAAGTTTAATTAGGTAGAGGTCCACCGTACAGGTGGGACACTCTTTTTACGTCCCTTCTGAAGAACGGCATAGCTAAGGATTTTTTACTCCCTTTAAAAATCCTAGGGCTACCTGCCGGGCTGCGAACCTGTGATCTTGAGCTGAGCCGTGGTATAAGTTTTTTTTTGTTATAAAAATACAAATTTAAATATTGTTATGAGTTTGGTAAAGTTAAAAGTGTACATTCACTGCATGAGACCAATGACATGATTACTTACCAACAGATTGTAACATTAATATGTTGTTCTATTATGTTGAAACAATTTGATACTTGTTCAATTTAACTTTAAAAGCATTAAAAAGGTTAATTCAAATGCGAAAAATTAAGCTGGTTTTTAAAAATACTTTATGGTAGAAAAAAATTAATAATGTTTTTCAATAAAAGAAGAATAAATAATTAACCAAAATTTATCTATAATCATATAATTATTATATAAATAAAAGATTTTTTTTGTATTTGTTTTTAATTATCATTCTCTTCAGTATTATATGCACTCTTAATAATTCTTTTAGTTAATTATTTGACTTATTTGTGTCCTTTTTCCATCCTTTGTTTGTCTTATTTTGTATCCCTGTCCTCGATCCTGATTCCTAATTAACCAGTAAATGTCTTGTGTTGTTATTTTTCCCCCAGCTTATTTGTCTGTTCCAGAAGGATCTACGAAGATGGGTCGTTCTCACGGTTCAAAACACCAAAGCTGTAAAGACGGTAAGGGTGACCTAATTCCAAGATATGCTCTAACCGCCAGATACTAACCCTAAGATAATTAAAAAGGGGATATTAATACTTTAATTTTCTTTCCAAAGTTCCGGATTCGTATTGGTATCATTTTTGGTACAATTTATAATTTACAATTAAATTAACAAAAAAATAAATGTTTTCTGTTTGCACTTTTATTTATATATTTGCACCTGTTAATAATAATTAACAAAGATGGAATTAGATAATAATTATTTGAAAAAGGAAGGTGGAGGATTTGTAAGCATGGAAAAATACTTGGATGGTGTCTATGGGTTTAGTTAACGCTTTTCACCATGGTATATTCGTCATTGTGCATGGGTCTAAAAAGGTTCTAATAGATACCTATCATTAATTTATAATGTTATCTATATACTGATAAGCATCCATCAGATTTAATAATATATTTTCCGCTCGAGCTTAACAAAAAAAATTAATTCTGAATTTTCGTGGCTTATTCACAATTATGAATTTGTTCAATTTATTTATATTTATTGAGATATGCAAGATCCATCAAATATTCAGTTTTAATTTCATAGAACTGATATTGCTGCTTGATTACTGTCCATTCTTTTTTTTTGTAAAACATTTTTTCTTAAATTAATACAATTGAAATTTCAGTATTTTGTTTTCTTTTACAAGCTTGGAATAGTATTGGAGTATTGATGTTTTTCTTAAATTTTTCATTATGTGTACACTTAGAGGGATATTTTCAACATTGTTTGGTGAAGATGATTTTCACTTAATGATTGTATCATTACTAATAAGATAATGGTATGATTTCAGAGCCTCAACCAGTCGTTAACGTTATACTTAGGGGAGGGTTCGGACGCCACACGTGGGCTTTTCAGCTAAGGCAACTTCCAAGGCATCGGTAAGAATCTATCCTATCAATTTCAATTGCAACTACTACTACTTACAACTAAGGCTGAAAGATTACCACATATTAAATTACTGTGTTTAATCCTTAAAGATAACCCCACATCATCTCAAGCATTAATTATTACTAAATACTCTTTTAAATTGCCATGTCCAATATTTTGAATTTATTCATCAAGTATTTCTTTTGGTTTCGATTGTGTCGTCAAATTCACCAGTGTTTCGCCAGATGTGCTGCTGTCATGTCCCTAAACTATAATGTCATGTATCCATGACAACCATTAAAAACACCTGGCCAGATGGTTCTAGCAATTGATAATTTTTTGTTCAGTTACTTAACTTATTATAACGTTATTACTTCATGTTTATGTCCATTTTTTAAATGTTAGATGTTAGTTTATTTCTGATTTAATTGTAGGTCCACAACGAGAGGGAGATATCAAGAAGGCCCTGGAAGGCCAGTATGTATAAACCCACCACCTCCGCCTTCGCACGGCCCCAGAGCATATTTTCCCGACTTCAGGGGAAGAATACCTCAATGCATGGCGTAATTTTAATTTTTTTAAATCTGAATCGTATTTTATAACATATACCTGTATTCTTATATATACCCTTTCTTATTATTCTACAAACAGAGAAAGAAGTATTCCTGAACTTGATGGAGATTGTGACGCAATGTCTCGACTAGTGTTGGAAAGAGGGGAAGCAGAAGCTGCAACGAGCGTACACAACAGCCCACCAGAAGAGTGCGTCCCTCCGAAGCTTTGCGATGAGTTTCAGACCACTCGGCTGTTTTTGTCTCATTTCGGCTTCCTAACTAAACTCGTAAGCTTTGTTGTGTTATGAATCATACGATTTGAAGACATGACTATTTTTCTAAGATATCAAGTAAATTAACTAATTTTTGTTTAAAAATTAAAAACATTTTTGCCATCATAAAAACTGTTTATCAAAACCTAGTAAAATCCTAATGCAGATTACCAGGTTAACAAGTGTCTTGGCTATAATCTTAATTTAAAAAATAACAAAAATACAATATAGGTAGTTCAAATTCTTTAATTCCTTTTCAACATTTTTCATGAGAGTATTCGAATTATTTTATTGTTTGTACACATAAACAATTATTTATTATTGTAATTGGTAAAAGTTTTTGTCATCTCAATTAAGTAACTGTTCAATAAACAAATTTAGTTTAAATCCTTAAGAAATAAAGAACTTATTATTTAAAATTATATAAATATTATAAATGAATTATAGTATATTTTTTACTTTTAATTATGCTAAGAATTATAAATCCCAAGTGAAATGGGCTTAGCATTTTAAATGAATTATCATTTGCTAAAATTTTCAATACTTTTTATTTATTTCATTTAATTATATTTCTATTTTAGATTTATATTCCTATTATTCTTAATGGAATTGATGTTATTACTTATTAACAATCTATAATAGTTATATTAAACAATGAATCGAAATATAGTGGAGCATCGATTATCCGAACATTGAATTAACGAAACTGCTTTTTTTTCAAATATAATTTTAATTGAAAAGAAAAGATATGGCCAGGACCGGGACGCGAGCCCGGGCATTTCAACTCTCCGTGGTGACGCCTCAACCATCTCGGCCTGCCCCATCAATTCTTTTCACTGATCCTATATCTCCTTGTTCTCGCAATTTGCAATGTATACACGGGGATCATATATTTTCTTTTCAAATAAAATATTTAAAAAAATTATATCATGTAACAATTAAATAAATTATAATAATTTATATTTAATTAATTTGATCAGATCATCCAGTTACTTATTTGTATTGTTAAAATTATTGTTATTTTAAATAAAATTTGAAGAAAAATAAAATGATTTCTATTCATGAATGACAATAATGCAGATCAGCACCGGCAAGAGCAAAATCCTGCAAGTATGAAGGGTACAGGAAGAACTCCATGTATACTGCAACGGAAGAGAGATGGAAGCAGTCACGAACTTCACCTACCAGCAGTAATGAACGGTACTGGGAAATTAGACTTCGAAATCTCAAACAAAATAAACAAAGCAAACTTGGTCTACTACCAGATCTGTAATGCTGTTGTTGGGAAGCGAGAAGTAAGCAGAAAAGTGAAGCTCAACATCTTCTACCTGTTTATTATATCTACCTGTGCTCCTGTATGGTGCCGAAAGTTGGATACTAACGGACAGGCTGGAGATTAGATTCACGGCTGCAGAAATGAAATTTCTTCGAAGGATCACAGGAAAAACAAGAAGAGATCGTATCCGCAATGAAACGATCGGGAGGAACTCAGGATCATAGCAATGAAGAAGATGCTCGAGTCCCGCCAATTAAAATGGTTTGGACATGTTCTGAGGATGGAGGACTACAGGGACCAATTGAAGACGATGGACTACGTCTCTGAAGGTAGAAGACCACGAGGACGCCCTAGAATGTCCTATCTGGAATATGTCGAGCGTTTGTGCAGGAAAAGAGGCAAAAGTATCCACCAGGTGAGGAACCTAGCTAGGAACAGGGAAGAGTGGCAGTCTTGGTTAAACGCTCCCCTACGCTGAAAGGCACCATAAGGGTGATGCGAAAGAAGAAGAAGAAGAATTTAAATTATCCGAACCAACCCTGACAACATTACTTCCGATCATCATTGTATCAGTATACTTTAAATGTCGTAAAATAAATTTTTACCGACTTTTTCCACTTTATTGAAAAAAATTAAGATCTATATTATCAATTCTGTGTTCCTGTGGCCAACTGTAAATAAGTTTTGTCTATTTTAAGTAATAGCCAGGTCGTAAAAACATTTCACCGACTTTCAATTCTGTGGTTTTCAACTTATTGAAATATTGTTTCCCCATTGTTTTATAATAATAACACATGAGACTTGGTAATAAAAATATTTGCTGCTGCAGCACAGAAAAGAACTCTTCCACAGTTTGTTTACCTTTAACTTGCTAAGTTTGGTTCTCTGATTTGGAAGTTGCTAATGATACCTTTCTGAGCTTCATATAATTTGAGAATTGTTTTGCAATGGCGTGGAGTGTGGATCACTCACCATTTGCTAGTAAAAATATATAATAATGGAGTGGAACATCTTCATGTGGAGCATTGAGGATTTTATGAAGGATTTTAGATTGTAAAGATTGAATACGAGAGGACTTCGATAGCTTAGTGGAGCCCCAAAGCATTCCGGTTATTAAATTTTATTGTTCCTTTTTGAATGATCACAAGTTGCCTTTGACTTTACAGTGTCGTCAATTAGTTCTCCTTATTCTGAGGCGGAGTTTTAGACTGTAACAGATGATTTACTTTCTTTAAAATCAGCCGTTTATTGTTATAATTACAATTATGTAAAACCTCAAAGCAATTATTATTCGTTGTGAATAGTTACTTATTAAGTATTTTTTTCTGTTTTATAGGAGAATGGGAGGACTTCAATAATTACTTTGGACTCTAAAAAAGATGGTTTCCTCAAAGATGTAGAAGCCTTGGACAAAATGGAACCGAGAACGAGTGACACATGTCACATTTTTTATGTCAAATCAGGACAATCTCATTACCAGGACATTCTCGCTAATGTTGTTAGTGTTATTTATTTATTTAATATTCTACTTATTTAGAATTTTAACAGCTGAACTCTAGTTTCCAATAAATGATTAAATATATTATTTCTAATCCTGAAAATTTATATTCGAGTATGAGAAGCCGAGGGATATAATTGATTTGATTTTTGGTGTTTTAGATTTTTAATGCATTTAACATATTTTTCAGAAGCAATTATTATCCAAGAGTCAATATAAGTATGATTACCTTTTGTTTTAATTTGGGAGCGGAGTGGCTTAGTGGTAGAGCATTGAGTAGCCACGCCGGAAATCCCGGTTCAAATCCCGCTGCAGGCAGTTACTTTTATTTAGTCTGTTTGCGGCGGGAGATGGATCATATGGGATCTAGGACCCTCCTAGGGCTCACCCAGCCTCTTCAAAATGTTATAAACACAGGGTACCCAAAATAAGGGGGAAAAATCTGGCAGTTGAGCGTGACCTAGGACAAGTCACCTCTTTGCAGAACCGTTGTCCATGAAACAGTACAGTCTCTAACATGTACTGAACCCCAGACTCGGGTCGTAGTGGTTACAGTTCAGATGTTCTAATTTATTGATAATATTGGCAGGTTGTAATAATGAAAAATAGTGGAACAATTAAACGAGTGATTGAGTGAGCTGACTAGTTTAACTATTAAGAATAATAATATTCTCTTAAAACAGTAACATAAACATTTCTACTGTCATATTAATTTGATGGAATAATGGTCTGAAAACGTATTACCTGATGCTGGGGTCAATTATTGGCTTTTAAATAAATAAAAAAATCTACTTTGAACATTATTTCTCGAAATCCTTCATTGAGATAATTTAATTATTTTTGAATACCTGCCTTATTTTACTTTTTTTTTAATCTTCTAATTATGTAAAAATACATAAATAATTATTTATTATTTTAATTGATGCAATTTTTTATCAATTATAATAATAAATGAAGTCTGTAAAAAGGACAACTGCTGTATAATGAAAATTAGCTAAGAAACAAAGAAATTATTATTTAACATTAAATTAAATATAACATTATAAATTATAATAAATACTAAATAAAATGGATTTAGCATTTTTAGAGGAATTATAATATGTGAATAACTTACATAACTTTTAATACTATTGATTCTATGTTTGAAGAGACTAAAAAAAATGCTTTATATGTTTGTATCTCTGTTTCAATTATTATTTTATTATATGTAGCCATTTGGGTATATGATTCTTAATTTACATTTTTACTTTCAGGAGGATCGAACTAAAGTCTCGCCTCATTTTCCTCAAGTACTGAATTCTCTTGGTTGGCCTTTACACTCTTCCTCTCTTGCCGCTAAAGGTAATTCTTTGAAGATTGTATTAAGATTTTGATTTTAATTATATATAATTTATACATGTATATGAAAACATTAATATAGAATAGAATAGTAAAATAACTTTATCCTGGGACCAGGTCCCTTAAGAATAACTATATAAACATATATTAAAGTTGTTTAAAAAATAAATCATTACTAGTACTAGACTGAAACGACATGAAACAGTTCGCCGTTTTAAGGCTACTTCAACATTTACTTGACTAACGCTCTAAACTCCCAATTAATTACAAAAGACTCTTATTGATAATAATTGTTGACCTATGATAATTTATGTTGAAGAAATTGGTCCGGGTAGAGGTCACTGAATGAAATTCTCAAGTAATTTCAGAAGATATTTATTGTTAGCCAACGTTTCGACCTACGTTGTAGGTCTTCTTCAGGGCTGTGGGGGTGGGACGGGGGGGGTGGGTCATACGGGGGGTTTCATAGCCAGAGAGGACCCACCCCCCGTCCCACCCCCACAGCCCTGAAGAAGACCTACAACGTAGGTCGAAACGTTGGCTAACAATAAATATCTTCTGAAATTACTTGAGAATTTCATTCAGTGACCTCTACCTGGACCAATTTCTTCAACAAAAGACTCTTATACATGACAATTATTAGACCCATCTGGATTTATGGTAGAGTAGAGCTTGGGGCTCCACTGAGCCATCGAATTCCTCTCGTATTCAATCCTTACAATCCAAAAACCTTCAATGCTCCTTACTTTGTTACGAACAAAGTAATCCATAATGACCTTAATGTCCCATTTGTTGCTGATTTGATCCAAATCCGATATCAATCCTTTCATGACAGTCTTTATTTCCACTCAAACCCACTAGTTTCAAACATAGCAACCTCTTCAATTCCTGATAATCCTTTGAGGCATCTGAAAAGAAGATGGCCTCATGACCTTTTAAGTTGAACTTTTTATTTGAGTACTACCACTGGGTAATTTCTCTACTTGCCCTTTATTTCGGGACATTATTTATCTTTTATTGTATTTATTCTATGTATTCAATATACAGTTGTAAATTTCTATAAGTACATTTTTTTAAAAATCATTTATAGAAATTTAATATGTATAACTGCCGTCCTTCGGAAGGGACATAAAATGGAAGTCCCGACCCTGTACGATGTCAGGTACTTGTTAAAGATCCCTATCCTAATTATATCTGGATAGTCAAAATTAAGGACTCCCGCTGCAGCATCGTCTGATTAGCCTTAGCAGCATAAAGCGACGTTAAACAAAAGAAACAATATACTCATTGAAATAAGTAGGTTTTAAATGCCGATTTTTCAAAGCACATTTCTTAAAAGTACTATTACTTTTTTTTAAAATAATTAACCACTTATTGTTAGTTGTAATAAAAACTATGAAAGAATTTGATAGTTAACTAATGGAGAAGAAAGGCAAAGTATTTTTCCTGGTTCAAAACAAATTTCCAGACAGAGTGGAAGTATGTATTTATGTATAAACACTGTTGGAAAGCTGATGATTTAAAAAAAGTATCTAATGTTTAAAGTGGAAGTTGTGGACAAATTTTGAACGTTTAAGCATAAATGATTTGTTATAGGTAATAATTTCTATAACTAAACTCAATTTAACGTTAATTTTAGAATGGTTACTGAAAGTTATGTGATGTACACAAGACATCATACATTTTATATTCTCATTAATTTATTTTTTAGTTAATGTTTTTTTATAATAGTTTTCTGAAAAATTAATAATTTATTGGCGGACCTTATGCAAATTAATAACTGATTAAGCTATTGCCTTTTTCTTTTCCAGATGACAAGTTGAAAGCTGCCCAGAAGGAAAAGAATGCATTCCCGACATTATATTGGGCAGACCCGATGTCCCAAGTTACCTTCATTATTCCTACCAGGCAACCGGTTCCAGTAACTAGGCACCAGCATTCAGGTATTATTCCATTTATTTTTATCCCTTTTCTTACTTCCTCAAACCAGTCTATATCGCATTATCAATACACTAAATCAGTATATGATCTAGTTCTTAGGAGCTGGTTTGGCGTTGGTAGGAGGAAACTGTAAAGTCTAAAACAAGATTATTGACTCACCTGGTATTCTCCTTGAGATGATGATATGCCCTAATCATTCACGGCACTTGATTTAGAACTTTTGTTTTCATTATTATAGTGAATTTAATGAGGAGAGTTATAAGCAAGCGCTTTCTGTACAAAAAAACTATCAGCGACGGCTATATTATTTTGATCAATGTTCATACATAAATATATAAAGATACACTAAATCGGTAGATGATTTAGTTTGATTTTTCGATGATGGTTGTAGCTACAGCATCTTCCTCCTGTTCTTCCTTGGTGTGTTTCCATTATCAAAACTTTGCTTTGATGATTTTTAAAATCATTCTTTCCCTAGTTTCCCTTTTTTCTTAACCGCTAGTGAAGCAACACCCCACGCCTGCAATATTAATTAAATGAAGATAAGACACTTTCAGTACGAGCAAGCCAGTCCAACAAAGTCAAGGTGGTGTCTCCTTGGACCAGTTGAGGACAGAGCATTTCTTACTCTTAGAGACAGTTCTTTCTTTGATTTGATATTAAAAGTTAGTTCAAAATTTATTAATTCTTATTGTATTTTACTCTTAAGACCCTATTGTCCATATTTGATGTCTTGTATTATTATTCTAAAGAGGCTTGTCCCGAAATAAATGAAATAAAATTCATTGTTATTAAAAGGCTGAAACATCACATTGTTTTTTTTTATTAATTTAATTTAATATACAGAATTCGAATTTTAATAGTAAAATTGTTTTGTAGATTTATTTACAGTGAATGATTTATTAAATCTATGATTGATTACTTACTTTAAAAGTTTAATTAACTCATTATTATTATCTTTTATGAATATCGTAAGATAATCAGTTACAGATTGTTCAAGATTTGTTTAAATTTCACAGGCCATGAAGAAAAAGGGAAAAGACAACTAACAACTTATCCAGTGTTTGTCGTTTGGTTGGAGAGTTTAGAAGACCATTTGAATTTCCCCTTAGGCAAGTCGCACAAAGTATCTTTATTTATTATCTATATTTTATATAACAGTGGCGGAGCAACTCCCATTGTTTTAACGTATAATTTTTTTAATCACTCTAAATCTCATTTTTGTATAATTATGTTTTATATTTTTCTGAAAAAGATTTAATTACACAATTTTGCACAAGTTTTTAAACTGAATATTTTTTTCTCTGTAACTTTTGAACTACACATTTTTGCTTTTTTAAGGAACTTTTTTGGTTTTTTAGTGTATGCTTTTTGCTTTTTTCCTGCCCAATAATTTGATCTATATTTAAAACTTTATCTGAGTACAATATTCCTTTTCTGAATCCGCGCTTTGTAATTTACTACCCGCATAACACTGTAGCCTTCTAAATTTATTATATGCTTAAACAATTTTTTTTTTTATATATAATACAAAGATAGAAATTATTAAATTTGTTTATAAACAGATGAAATGATGCCGCACACCGGCCATGGCCAAGAAAGCCTTTCGATACAGCATTGTACTATCCTGTTCATCCATGCTCTGCAGAGTGGACTTTTTAGGGTCAAGGTGAGACCTTCTGCAACCAGGTAAATTGAACATTAAATTATTTTTAAAAAAAGATTAATTGCATTTTTTTTTTTTTTTTACATCCTATTTCTAATTAATGGATTTCAGGCCTTGCGTTGCCACACCTCTCGTTGAAGGTATAGTAGTGAGTCGATTGAAGGTTGGAGATCTAGTGAGGCAGACGGTACTTAACATATGCCGAAGAAAACGACTCGATAATGAAAGGTAGATTTTTCCATTAAAAAATTAAATATTAAATATATGTTAGGTTCTTCATTATACGAAGTGTAGCGCTACTTTTTTGTGACTGCTATCAGTTGAAATTTCATACTTGTTAGTGTTGTAACTTCCTGTTGTACTTTATATGGAAATTATAATTGTTTTTCTCTTTTGAAACAATATATAGAAGCTATAGAACGACCGCATCAATTTGTTTTATTATGGATTGTTTAAAAGGAGGCGCAAACTATTATTTTATAAATTGGTATAATTTTTAATAATATCCAAACAAAAAGGATTAGTTTCTAAGGAAAAGCAATGATTATCCAATTTATACAATAATAACTTTTGTGAATCAATTTTTGCTTTTTATTTTAATGACATGTTTTATTAAGTGAAATTCTGTTTTAGCTATCAGCCACCTCATACAAGAAGGAGATTGAAAATACAAGAAATTGCTACGAAGTACGAATCTTCTGAAACGAGAGCGCAACTTCTTACTAATCTCTTTCTTTAATTCTTATCATTTTAATTTTTTTTTTTAACCTTTTTAAAATTGAATCATCCTTAGAACGTTATTTTTGTGATGACGAACTTCTATACGATATTACAGAAAGGGCAAACGTACTTAAATGAGTGTAAATCAAATGGACAGAACTTTTTCAATGTTCATGTCTAACGTCTCAAAGGCAGATCATTTATCTGCTATCGTTATTTATTTTCATAACAATGCCAAAATCTTACATTCCTCATTAGCTTTTTACTTTATAAAAAGTTTGTGATATTCATAGTATTAGTAGGTTAATTTAGCAAACTGAGAAACGTTTGTGTTTCTTACCACATGTGAGTATTTACTTGTATATAGAACAAGCAATTATTTAATTTTATTTATTTAAATTAGGTATGAACATAGAGTATATAAATAAAAAATATATGAAATAAAGAAAGAACATTATATTAAATAACTATTTGTTAAAAAATATATATATATATATTTTATTTGACACAAAATCATTTTTATCCGCAATTGTACAATCAGTTTTAAAAAAATAATGTGTTATTAAATTTGATTTATAAATTAAATAATTAAATCTTTTTTGTAATATTTGTATTCTGCACTTATATGTCTATATTAACATGTTTATATTACAAAATTAATGTATCTAATTATTTTTTTTATATGTTTAAAACAATACGGAAGCTATTATACTGGAAATTAATATAAAAAAATGGCAGCTTTAAGTGTTGTACAGTTGAACGAACTTATGGTCGCTCAATTTTAATTATTGTAACATATTTGTTAATCTAAAAATGAAAAGAATCAGTGATTCAAATATTTTGGAGTTATATTTTACTAAACACAAAATATTTTTAGTAATAAATAATTTATATTATATGTTTGCTTTTTTTTTATTGCAGATTGGTACCTATATATTTATATTTTTATTAAAATTATTTTCTTTTGTTTTAGTCAACATTTATAATTTGTTTTCAGGGTATCAGGGGGCGGGGAGTTTATTTAATGCAATCATAGGACAATTCATCATTACATAAACTTGTTAATGTCACAATTGGCAAAACGTTAGGTGTGCGCTGGTATTTGAGAGTATAAAGGATTTGCTTTGAAATTTTTTAATAATTAATTTTGGTGGATAGCATTGTACCATCTAAAAGAACTTGACCTATTCATAAATACCTCGGTGTTATTATGGACAGTAAATTAAACTGGAATGAACATATCGACTATGTTACCAAGAAAGCCACAAGAATTCTGTGGACTTGTAAGAGCCTATGTGGCAACAAGTGGGGAATTAGCCCCAAGATGGCCCGTTGGATGTACACAGCAATAGTTAGACCTGTGCTAACCTATGGCTCAATAGCCTGGTGGCACAAAGCTGGTATTCAACAAAATAGATCAAGGTTGGAGAAGGTGCAGCGGCTTGGGTGCATTATGATCACTGCGGCCATGAGAACCACCCCTACCGCTTCACTGGAAACTATACTTGATTTAACTCCTCTTGACATTCTAATTGAATCAGAGGCATTGAAGACAGCCTACAGGCTAGTAAAAATAGGAGGGGTCAAAAAACCCACCAACGATTTTGGACACAGAAGTGTCTTTGATATAATCGAGCAAAATGCAGATCTAAAAAAGCATTCTGATTCAATGCTGAATAAGTATAACTTTGAAAAAAGATTTCACGTCAATATACAGGCGATTTGCAAAAGCAAGAATGATTGCTTTAATCCACCCAATGGTCTAAATGTGTATACGGATGGATCCAAAGGGGAGTTTGGTGCCGGCTCGGGATTCTGGTTTAGGGGTTGTCAGGGCATGGGTCATTACTTAGCTCTGGGCACGACACCCACTGTATTCCAAGCGGAAATATGGGCAATACTTGCAGGTGCCTTCGCTATGAAGGACCACAAGAATAAGGTAATTAACTTTCTCACTGACAGTCAGGCAGCATGCAATGCATTACAAAATGCAGTAACAAACTCCAGACTAGTGGAGGAATGCTGTCTAAGACTAGATGAACTAGCTGTACATAACAGAGTTAACATATTTTGGATCCCTGGGCACAGTAATATTCCAGGAAATGAAAGGGCCGACAAATTGGCGAAGAAAGGAGCAGTTACTGCTCCTATTGGACCTGAACCATGGTGCGGGGTCCCCCTTCCCCTGGCTAAGGATACAATTAATAAACTAGCCAAGAGGAAGATAAAAACACGTTGGGATAGAGCCAAGATAAGGCATACAAAACTTTTCATAAAGGATCCCAACGATAATCTTTCTGATAAAATCAAGAAAGAAGCTGCTCACTCGTCGAGAACCGACCTCAAAAGTATGGTTGAAACCATCACTGGGCACTGTAAACTCAGGAAACACATGCATCTCCTAGGCATTGAACAAGAACCTAGGTGCAGATGGTGCAAAGAGGAGGACGAAACCCCTTGGCACATCCTCTTTGAATGTATAGCACTAAGTCGAAAGAGGACATTTGACCTTGGCCCCGGTGGATACAAGGAACTTCAAGAACTGAGGTTTAAAGACTATTTAAAATTTCTCAGAAGTCTAGACCTATGTTAGGGATTTTTAGGACTCAAGCACAATGGGCCTCTTTAGGCCGAAGTGCATAGTAATAAGGGTCATACTTAAATAATAATAGTATTAGTAGGTTAATTTAGCAAACTGAGAAACGTTTGTGTTTCTTACCACATGTGAGTATTTACTTGTATATAGAACAAGCAATTATTTAATTTTATTTATTTAAATTAGGTATGAACATAGAGTATATAAATAAAAAATATATGAAATAAAGAAAGAACATTATATTAAATAACTATTTGTTAAAAAATATATATATATATATTTTATTTGACACAAAATCATTTTTATCCGCAATTGTACAATCAGTTTTAAAAAAATAATGTGTTATTAAATTTGATTTATAAATTAAATAATTAAATCTTTTTTGTAATATTTGTATTCTGCACTTATATGTCTATATTAACATGTTTATATTACAAAATTAATGTATCTAATTATTTTTTTTATATGTTTAAAACAATACGGAAGCTATTATACTGGAAATTAATATAAAAAAATGGCAGCTTTAAGTGTTGTACAGTTGAACGAACTTATGGTCGCTCAATTTTAATTATTGTAACATATTTGTTAATCTAAAAATGAAAAGAATCAGTGATTCAAATATTTTGGAGTTATATTTTACTAAACACAAAATATTTTTAGTAATAAATAATTTATATTATATGTTTGCTTTTTTTTTATTGCAGATTGGTACCTATATATTTATATTTTTATTAAAATTATTTTCTTTTGTTTTAGTCAACATTTATAATTTGTTTTCAGGGTATCAGGGGGCGGGGAGTTTATTTAATGCAATCATAGGACAATTCATCATTACATAAACTTGTTAATGTCACAATTGGCAAAACGTTAGGTGTGCGCTGGTATTTGAGAGTATAAAGGATTTGCTTTGAAATTTTTTAATAATTAATTTTGGTGGATAGCATTGTACCATCTAAAAGAACTTGACCTATTCATAAAGCCCTATTGAGAAGATTGAAAAATAAGTGCTGAATCTGATGCTTTGCAGGATGGAAAGTGCAGAATATAATTTTTTATTTTGAAAGCAACTGATTTCATTGTTAACTTAAGATCGTAGCATAACAAACTATTAAGCCCAAGATCGCAGGTTCGTAGCCATTCAGGTAGCCCTAGGAAAAAATCCTTAGTAATGCTGCCCTTCGGAAGGGACGTTAAACGGGGTCCAGAGCCTGTACTGATGTCAAGTACTCGTTAAAAATCGCTATCTTAATTAAACCTGGATAGGCAAAATTTTGAGCTCCCAATGTAGCATCGTCTGAATAGCCATAGCAGAATAAAGTGACGTTAAATTAACAAACAAACAACCTAAGATCATACAAAAACTATTAAATCATTTATTTTTAATATTAAGAAGCATAATAGAAGCTTCTTGTCATGCAAACAACAGAATTCAACATACCTAATGGCAACCAACTATTGACCTATACATACTTTCACTCTATCCCAATTTTCATAATAATATTCAATGACAATACAATAAACTGATAGGTTATTTTAAAAGATCAGTCCAGGAAGATTTAGAAACAAATATGATAATGACTAAATACATAAGTTAAACGCTAATAACCCCATACCGGCAATATCTCCAACTTGGAATGGTGTAATATTTAGTTAGTTTTTTATAGGTTATTGGTTTGTGCTATTATGTAAGCATTTTTATTATTTATTGTTATTCCGTCCTGATGATGCTTGAACTGCTGAAAGGATCGTTTGTACTTGAGAGACCTAAGGCTTTGTATTACAATCTTATATTAGCAGTTTTAAAGAGCGCTTTTGCTCTTATCATTTAATTAAAATTGGCATTAAGTAATCCGTTTATATTCCCATCACTCCTTCATTTTTTAGTTTGCTTATGCTTCACAAGTACGGCAATATACAACGCTTGACAAAAAGCACTACCTTATGCGGTTTGGTCAACAAGATCTGTTTGCAAATGTAGGATATGATTGCCATAACCTCGGGGTGATCTGAGATATAATTTTTGGACTTCAGGACCAGCCGATTCGTGTCTATTTCGATTTTTCTCTGTACTTCAGGTGCCCGGAGGTACCTCGACAACAATGGCCTCAAGTCGTAAGGGTTCTTGGGATGGTAACCCGGTGTGATAACGGCTTTCGGGTCTATGACAGCGTAATGTTCATCCCCGCACCAGTTCACCAAAGCTATTTGACCATTCCTCGTTAGGTATGCGTTGCTCTCTTGCATTTCCTTAGTCGGGAGAATCACCCTCTTTCTGATTCTTTTTAATTCGGTTTTTTTATCGTTGACCGTACACCATTCGAAAGGATAACACTTGAACTGTGACTCACACACCTCTCTATTCGTTATGACACTCTTGACGAATTTATATCCTTTGAAGTCCTTCTTGGCAATCTGTCGCATCATTATTATGTTCGCGGATTCCGTAGTGACGTTCAGAAAGTCCTCGAAGCTGAATTGAGTCCTGTTCTTGACGAGGTGAAGATTATCGTACTTGTAATGCTCAGTCAACAGGAAGTGATCGTCCACCGGCCTCGTGTATAAGCTATGAATTTTTTTTTTATGGCGCATAACATCGATTTCTATTTCGTATCTTGCTTCGTTTGTCGAATTAAAATTCTTTCTCACATATCCGTAATTGTACACTTCATACAACTTAGTCCTTCTTGAGAAGAAGTAGTGTATCATGACAAAAAAATCGCCTCCGCCTATGTGCTCTACGACAATCTTCATGCTCCCTATTTTCTTCAACGAACTACGGTTGATCATGAACAACAGTTCGTCGAAGTGGAACTCACCTCCTTTATCCTCTTCGATGTACAGATCTTCCAGCTCAGGGACTAAGTTCTCCCCGTCATAGACTAGAATTTGACTTAGGGAGGAGACCTGAGATAAGTTGAAGTGGGTGTCTCCCGAAAGTGCCGTATCATTCTCCGAACTGAACTCACTTTCTTCAAGCCCAGAGTTCTTTGAATAGGATTCTTCTTCTACATGTTCACTTTCTATTTCCTCCTCGATCGGAGGTAAATTGTATACTTGTTTACAGGATGTACAACTACCTCCAAACATTTTGTGGATGATGAATTCAAATAATTTTCAGGTATTTTGACATTATAAATGTTTATAGTTAAAATACGAATATTTCACAGCTGATTTTTGTTTATAACAAAGAATAAAACCGCTGTTAACCAATATACATACATACTTGGGTCTTGGGTTCAGTACATGGCAGCGACTGTGAGATAAAGACTGCGCAGAGATGTGATTTGGTCGAGATGACGCTTAACAGCCAGATCCCCCCCTCCAACTAACAGAACTTATTAGAAGTTGGGTGTGTCTAGAGACCCCACTCGGACCAGATTAAATCATTTCATCTGGATTTGAACGCGGGATCTGCACTGCAGCAACTCAGAGCTCTACCACTGAACTAACGCGCTCGCTTTCTGAATAATTATAACTAAGATATCCAGTATGTATATCCACACGATTTTATTGATCGCTTTGATTTAGAGTCCGAATTATTTTAAATTATATAAATTGATTACGCTTTCGATTTATCAAACAATGGTATAAGTCCAGAATACAGTCGCGTTATAAATTCAAGGTGTCGCAGATTATGCTATCTAGTTGAATCCATGGAACTAATTGCTTCGTATTAAAGCGTAAACTTCACATCCGTTTCAATTATTAATTCTTTTATTTGATATTTATAATTGTTTTACTTAAGCAGTTATAGTGCCATGAAGTGATAGTCGTTAGAACTACTGAGAACTGATAAATCCCAACTTTTTTTTAATAATGAGCCAGTATACTGTTTGCTACTAGCCGCTATGTGTCACTTTTACTAACCGGTACTAGTATGTTTAAGGGCCTGCTGGCATCAGCGCGCTCAGGTGTCACTTACCTCAACTATTTGGACCTTGTCAGGTTATGTATCAATTTGAAATAGGCATTGCCTTTCATTATGATACAACAGATTATATGAGGAACATGTAGACAAAATTAAACTATAAATAATAAAACATTTATTACAAGGAGTATTCATTAAATAACAATTTTTAACTAAAATATGATCATTTTTTTCATTTTAAAGAGAAAAGATTTGCCCGGGCAAATCTTTTCTCTTTAAAATAAAAACATTTAAAAATGAAAAAAATGATCATATTTTAGTTAAAAATTGTTATTTAATGAATAAAATATAAATATCTAAAATATTATGCTCTGATAAACAATGAAAGATTTATTACAAACAATGCTCATTAAAAAGAGCAATATCTTCAAAAATTGCATCAAAAATCATCTCCATCTAATTTTATTCCCCACTTGCAGTTTCATATAATGTCCATTAACACAACGCATTTTCTGGGGAATGACATTCCGCTCCTGAAACCTAACAGCTGTTTCTTCATCGTACACCTTGCGAAAAATCTTCTTCAAATTCCAACTCATATTTAAAGGAAATAAAAAAAAAAAAAAAGGTACCCTTGGAGTTTGAACACCCCCAGCGAAATTCGACATCTCTGATATAGTTGAAGCAGTCGTAATTAAAACTAAATGTAGTATAGGAATAGTTGGGTTGATATTATCTCTTGAGCGATTACAGTAATGAGTCTATAGCAAATACAATTTCTAATGACTTGAATAATTGCAATGAATACAAACTTTACTTTTGAATACAGAGCAATTAGTTCCAACGAGTCCAGCTAGATAGCATTAGTGCTGCACCACGTGCTCATCACGCGACAGTGCCCAAATAATGAAACGAAAGAGAACCGTTATGCATATGAACATGCGCAGAACAGTGATAACGAGTGAACTCGCTAGACTTTACCTTAACGATCTTCATAGCTGATTTGTGATAGGTCGCTGGTTTACAAGTGCATACATACGAAAGTGATGTATGTAAATAAGAGATTACAAGCTAACTAACTTAAATACTTTTTACCCTCGAGGGTCACCTGTGGTCTAGTGATCAGCGTAACAAACTACTAAACCCAAGATCGCGAGTTCGTAGCCCGGCAGGTGGCCCTAGGATTTTTTTAAGGGAGTAAAAAATCTTTAGTTACGCCGTCCTTCAGAAGGGACGTTAAACGGGGTCCCGAGCCTGTACGATGTCAGGTACTCGTTAAAAATCCCTATCCTAATTAAACCTGGATAGGCAAAATTTAGAGCTCCCACTGTAGCATCGTCCGATTAGCCATAGCAGCATAAAGTGACGTTAAATGAACAAACCAAACTTTTTTCCCTCGGGAATGCGAGGACCGTCAACCTAATGGAGGTAGCTCACAAAGACTGAGTGATGGTCCTATGCCATATACATCTATGGGTATATCATAGTCCCTTTCCTGAATGTCCGTTAGCAGCCAACAGCCCATCCATGGATGATTTGCTTCTGGGAAAGAAACACAGGTCCTTCTGATTCCAAACAGCCATTAATCTTGGATCTAGATCAATTTGTCATTGTCCTTTGACCTCAGTGTATGCTGGAGGTTAGGTTACTGGTGAATTGGCTAGTAAATACCTCTTTTAGGAGCTATGAACTACCTGACTGAAGAAACCATTGTTCATAGCAACTGAGATGGGTAAACCCTGCAAGCTGACAATCCTATGGTCAATAATCTTCAGGGTCCATAGCGCCAACCGAAATATATATACTTTTCAAATTTGATACAGGCAAGATAAACATATGAAGAATTTAATAGATTTTGGTTAAAATTGCAAACCAGAAATGGTACTAAACTGAAAGTTCTAAAAATATTGGCATCTGTTTTGCATGTTGTCGCTTCGAGTTGAGTTACATGTTTTAACTGTTTATTCGTTTCATTTTTAATATTTTACAAAAATACAAGTTATCATAAGTTTTAGTATGTAACAAAGAATGTAATTATGGGTAATGAGTAGATTTTGTTATCATTTCATCAAGAAATAAAAGTTTCAACTAACATTCCGAAGTATGTTAAGTTTCATCTAGATGAAATGATTACTGAATTATACATATTTCCCATAATTGCATTCTATTTTCCACACTTAGCTCATAAAACTTGTATCTTTCGAAAATATTAAAAGGAAACAAATGAAAAGTTAAAACTTGTAGTGACTCAACTCGAAGCGACAGCCTACGGAATAATTACTAACACATTTTTCTAAATACAATTTCTAAATTTGGTATTAAAAACTTTCACATAAATAAAATTAACACAATAAATTTTAAATATATCTGATAAACTTGAAACTCTTTACTGATTTTTATTTCCCGACACTGTTTTGTTACAGAATCTTGTTTATAATCACTTACAGAATTTTTTCTTTAAGAATCGTACCTATGTTTTAAAAATATATTTGGGTTATTATGTAATAATTGCTAATTAAATAATAATAAGGAACAAGGTCTCCTCAGCTAGGGTGGAAGGCTGGGCTATCAGGTTAGGAATACTTCCCATCCAAAGGAATGATTCCTGGGCCACCTTAAAATAAAAACTTATGTTTACAATCTAAGTTATTTATTTAATTTTTTTAATGCTGCAGAGACCCTTCTGCCTAATGGATCAGACACTACTTTGAGTTATTTAGTCAGCTTTGAATTATAAGGAGAAAAACTTCACCTCTATGCGATTTTCTGTTTCTTTCTCAATGGCTGTGTTCTCTGTATATTTATAAGAGGGGGTAAAACAAAAAATGTCAATGAATGCCATTCCATATTATATTTAGTGCAAAGGCTTTTATAGAGAAATAAAATCATTATTAAACCATATCACATTTTTGTTAGTATATAGTGTCTTTTAAACAATGGTCTATATCTAAATCTAAACTAGGTTTAGATCAAAGAAAAAAAAAAAAATCTCTGAACACCAAAAAAGCTCAATCCCTTAAGCTAGTCTCTTGTGGACTACATCACTATATTCATCCCAGGCAGCTTGATAGAAATTTCCCGCAATAGGATTTCCAAGGTTATACTTGCTGGCAAATTTAGCGATGGAAAAATTGGCTCTGTTTTGGGAAGAACTGAAAAAGTACAAACAAATATATTATTAAATAATGATTTTCTTTGAAAATAACTAAAACGATAAAAAGAAAAGAGTGACACATACTTGTTGGTTAGTCTTGGTTCATCGAATTCCAATTTTCCTGGTTGTTTATACAACACAAAAACATAACGATGCAATCCTGAAAAACCAGTAATTCAATATTAGATATAACAATTTAGTTAAATCAAGAGAAATAATTATCTTCCATATTTTGAATATTGTTAATAGCTTAGTGAAAACATGCCCTATCTGATAGCATTTTTTTTTCTGTAAACACAAAATTTTTTGCATGTTTAATCAGTACTTTATTTTAATTCTTAAATATTCACTTACAGAGGTAACATCAAGATAGCCCTAGTGGGGTGACCACTACTCGTAATGTGATTACAATGAAAAATTATACCGTAAAAGATTTTACCTGTTCCTTTGGGCGGTGCTGATCCAATGTACGCACTCAAAACTTCTCCTTTCTTGATATCTGAGCCAGGGATGTTGACGACCAGCCAATGGAGCCATTCCCTTGCCTTTGGAGTAGTTCTACTTGGCGCATCAGGATCTAGATATTAAAAATATTTTACAAATTAGACAAATATTACTGATAAAAACTTTATTCAGATATTAAAATTACCCTGACACATCAGTAATAGTACACCTCATAGCCTTTAAGAGTGAAATTGTCAACCACAGCACACCTCCGAGCTATTTATATGTTATAGTACTTAAAATAGAAATAAGAAGTGGGACAACATGCATGTATTAGGACCTGAGACAAGACACATCATGGTTTTATGAAAATTAACTATATTTAGCAATATCTATATAAGTAAGAATGGATAACATAACTGAAAAGGTTACATTTGATAAAACATATGGTTTGAACAGATAGTTGCCATAGATACATAAATCAATTGTCCAACAATATTGAATGGCTACCGTCACTACACGAGCGCTGCACACTACACTTTAACGCACACTCATGCTAACACAACAGATGCATATAGTTGGCATTGGTTTGATCAATCACAGCCAACATCATACAAGTTTAAAGGCATAAACCAAATTATTTTTTTTAATTTGTATTTGTAAGGTATAAAGGGAAATATGTATATTTGACAAAGGGAGCGGAGTGGCTCAGTGGTAAAGCACTGAGTTGCCATGTCGGAAATCCTGATTCAAATCCCGCTACAGGCAAGACTTTTATTTAGTATGTTTGCAGTCGGAGATGGATCATATAGAATCTAGGATCCTCCTGGGGCTCACCTAGCCTCTTTAAGATATTATAAAAATAGGGCACCCAAAATAAGGGGTGGAAATCTGATAGTCGAGCGTGACCTAGGACAAGTCACCTCCCTGCAGAATCTTAGAAACAGTATAGTCTCTGCCATGTACTGAACCCAAGACCCGTTCACGGGTTGTAGTGGTACAGATAAAAAAATGTATATTTGAGGCATTTTCCTGTGAGTTCCCACTGACTCCTAAGTCTTTCTTCACTTTATTAATAAATTATCTGGAAAGTGCTTGTGAAATATTTATGTGTATTTTTTTTTGTAGATAGAATTCCATGTTAATATGTTTGGAAGGAACAAGACTAATCAAAAACAAACATAAATACACTGATGTATAGGTGATAAAACCAAAGACCCAGACCACAATGACTCGAAGATGTCGAGGCTGATCTACAGCTTCTGGGAATGAGAAGATAGAGAAGAGGTGCAGAGGATCACACAAAGTGGAGGCCAAGGTCCTTCAATAGTCTCAGGTAGATAGGAGATGAAAATTTAATGATGTGAAAATGTTCCCAACCAAATTTTTTTGATGAAATCTAATTTTTTTTTTTTTCAAACTTATATTATGGCTCCCAAGTTGATACCTTGAAAATTGAACAATATTGCCTTTGAAAAACATTTAATAAGCATTAACTATCCATAACCACTCTTAAATTTCAGATCAATCATATTTATTTTTAATTACTAATTTTGATTCTTTTCTCATAAAATTGACAATAAAATTTTTCTTTGATGATTCAACAAATTTCTACAAAAAAAATGTTCAGAAAAAAATTAGTAATAAAAAACCTGCAGAATTTCATTGAAGAAATACAATAGAAACATACAGCCCCAGATTTTTTATTTTAAAAATCTTTTATAAACTAAAATTATGATCTTAAATCTCATAATATAATTTAAATGTAAATCTGAGAACGTATTTTATATATGAAGTCATAGTTACAAATAGCTCCATTATTACAATTTAAAGTTATGATGATTAAAGCAACAGTCAATTTGACAATAGTTAGAACAGGCATTGAAGATTATAATCATGGTATAATATTCTGAAGCATTAACACATTTATATATTTAACTTGAGAGAGAAAACCAGAGGAAAGTGCAATAAAATTCATATCTCCAATTTAAATGTTTTAACCTTCCAATAATGGAGGATTTTTTAAAAGTAAAAACAGGATAATGGCAAATCATAAAAAGAGATAGTATTTTTGTTTTTTATTTATCTTTTTTAAAACTGTTTAAAAACCAGCCATAAAATTTAGTTATCTCTTCGATAATAGTCAATACACTGGAAGCCATTTTAATGCTAATAAAGTTTCTTGATAACAATAGACCTTATCTGGAATGATTTCAAACCGAAGGATATCAAAAGTTTTGAACTTCAAATCTCCCTCAAGGTTTCATACATTGATAATTATATTTTGAAATAAGGCAAAATGTTAGGAAATAATAGTCAAGAGTAATATCATAAGGGGGAAATCAAAATAAGTAAACATAACAGAAGAAGAAAAATCAAATGACTATAAAAAAAAACAGTTTTGCTTTTACTTAAAACTCTTTAATTATAACATGTTAAGTTACTAAGAATTAATATTTATATTAATTAAACAGCCAAATGATTGTATTCATTTTGTTAATAAGTGAATTCCAAGAATTTTCTAGTTAATATTCTAATGTTAAAAACCCTTAATACTCATAATTAAAACACCTGATGCGTGAAAATAAGAATAACATAACATGCTTTTTAAGTATTTTTTGTGATTATAAATATTTCAAAGATTAAAGATCATTTTAAATATGATAAAAGGTGAAACCTGCATTATTACAAATTGATTAATTAAGTGTTATATAACAACTGATAACCAGTGTTTTAACTTATGTAACTACTTCATATCAGACCATTAAAACAAATATACAAGCATAAAATTTTAAATGAAATTGAAATTAGCTTCTATAAATAGTTAAATCCTTAGATAAAACTAGTTGATTGAAATTGACCATTGGCTATAAACAAATCAAATAAAAGTAAGGCTTTCAATTAAAACTGAGAATAATTAAGTTTAATGAATTCCAATCCTTATTCGATTTTTTTATTTTTTGTTAAGCTAATAGAAGTTTATTTGAAACAGACCTGGGCAATGTTTTTAAAGCACAATTATTAAATAAAGTTAAGAAATAATTATTTCTGAAGTAATAGTTAATAAAAACCCATGAAGGATAGGATCAGTACATGGTAGAGACTGTACAGTTGTGCAAGGAGTTAATTTGTCTTAAGTAAATACTCGGCTACTCAACTCCCTAGTAGTGGTTATAGATAACATTTTATTAAATATCTCATAAAATTATCTCAATCAAATAACTATGTGTATTTATTTCTTTAGTTATTAAGTTCACTACTGTCTGTGCAAAACAGTAGTGAACAATACTTTTTGACATTTTTATGTTAGGTATGTTAGGAACAACTATTTAACTCTTTAATTGCTAACTAGAGCTAACACAATAATGAATAAAATTAATTAAAGGAAAAAGTTATTAATTTCATTTATAAAATTATTTTTATCAATAAAAAATGACTAGCTCCTTAGTTAAATAACATCATTCTTGACACATAAAAAAGTATTTAGATGAATTTCTTATGAATTCAGAGTAAAATAATATATTTAAGATCATTCCAAAAATGATTATTCCATCAACCACAAACTCAGTGACTGAAAAAACTAATTCTGAAATAGAAGTATAAACTGCCCGTAAATTCATTTTCAAATATTACTTTAAATAAATTTTATATAGAATTAATTTAAAGAATAAGAAATAAGGAACATGATTTCTAATTATTTTCTATTTACTATTATCATAGAAGAAATATTATTACTTAACAAATATTTGAATGATAATTATTCATATATTTTAAAAATTAAGAATTTCTATATTTAAATATACTAAAAATACATGAATAGTGATATAGTGAATTGAATATACTTTAATTATAGCCTTCTAGTTGAAGGACCTCAGAAGATTATGATCTTACTCCATTAGATTTCTATTGTATCACTTCTATTGTATTGAAACTTATCGACAATCTTAAAACATAAAAAAAAAAATCGTAAAATCAAGAACAGAAATTAAAATAAAATTCTTAAATCAGCTGAAATTTCTAAGAGTTTTTGTTTTTCAATTTAAATCAAGTATCTACTTAAATTTTATAACAAAAGATTGTTTATAATGAATGATAATTGGTGACCTTGATAATATATGTGGAATTTCTACATATATTATCAAGGTCAACAATTATCATTCAATATGAATCCAGCAAGACGGGGCTAAAAAAAGCTTGTTTAGTTTGAAATATTTACACAAGATATACATATGGTATCTAGTTAAATTTAAAGCTTTTATTAATAAATAAGAATAGTACTAGATTAACTATTAAAAATGTTTTAATATCAATAACTATTAAAAATGTTTCGATAGTTTAAAGAACATTCAAGGCTTTTAGAAGCCTTTGAGAAAGTTAATATATCAAGCTATACATAAAAAAAATGATAAAAGTCTTTTTTTTTTGTCTGTTATCTTATCAAATACAACATAATTTCTCATTTTAAACTCATTGATATCATATCAGTAGAATTTAAACTTTAAAAACTATGTTTACAGAAAAAATTGTTAACGATTTCGCCTGATCCAATTGCAAAGAACCTATCAATATTATGTTTTTATAAAATAATTCTCAACAATAAACAAACTAAACATTAATCGAACTATACCTGTCATGCAGAGAGTGTAGAATGCATTTGGGTCACCTTCCAAGGTAACAGTCGGTTCATCTTTGACAATTGTCGGCGTCAGTTCATTTCCCAGATCAACAGTATGGGTTGGATATTTCACCTAAGAATATATTCAATTCAAAAAATGCAAATAAAATTCATCGGGTAACAATATAAAAGAAAGATAAAATAAAAATGCTCAAGAACTATTAAGGTTAGTTAAGTGATATTCTTTTAAGTATAGTTAAATGTGTGTTATTGATGTTATTTACGAAATAAAAAACAAATAAATTACTACACTTGAAAAAAAAAAAACTGTAATTCATTTTAATATCATATTATTTTTAGGTTAATGGAGAGGCATACTGGTTGAATCTTCCTCAATAAATAATTGAATGTTTAATTAGCTGTATTTAATAATGACTGATAATAATACAAAATAACTGAGTAATTATGCCAATTATTACAGGGATGTAAGACTGAACTCAGGAATGCCTTGAGTAACCTGTCTCTTTTGTTTACTTTATGTAATAATTGTAATCTAAAACAGTAATAACTAATTGATGAAGTAAGAAATCACAGGAATTACTTACAGTTAGTACACTGGCTGGTGCAATGGGCAAAACATCGGGAACGACTTGGTGTTTCTCCATTGCTGACAAACAGCTTTCTGCTGCCCGGGCGACGCTTATCAACACAGCGACGAGAACTATCGAGGAAGGTTTTACGATTTCGAACATTATCGTTTTTTTATCTATTCAATTGCTTGGAATTGATTGCAACAGTTGGTTCTTACTTGGCCAAGTTCTAAACAAGAACAACTTATTATAACTGTAAACTGGATTGAGACCGGAACTAGGTCATTATCAGTTTCACTTTATTCGCATATACAGGAAATAATCTGTATATAAAATCTTACTATTAGCGACAATAAGTTTCTTGGTAGCACAACATTTATATATTAATTAAATGAGCTTATGTATTTTTATAGGAATACATTACATTCTAGGATACTGTAAGTTTGGGGTAGCTTCATGCATTAAATTTAAAAAAGCCACTTAATTAATTATAGTAGAGTTGAACCCATTTCACAATCAAACCAGGAGCAAAATTTACTCGATTTGTTTAATATCTATGAAACACAATAGCCCCCCTCTCCGAAGTTCAATTCAGGTTTGATGTAGACAATACAGAGAAATCAGTTCTTTGCCCATTGGGAAATAAAATTAGATATTAAAAAAAAAGACTATTATAAAAATCACGGTTGAAAAATATTAAAAAAAATTGAAACTATATTTAATATTTAAAGCCTTCATGTATCATTAGTGAATAAAAAGTAAATTAATGAAATATATAGGTTTTTGCTTTATTTTTATTCAATTAAGAGAAAACATTCCAAAATATATAAATATAAAAATACTGCTAATTCAATGCTGATAAGATTACTAATTATAGTTATCACATAGTTCTATGCATAATAAATAATATTCCAAAAAAAAAAGTATTAACAAATTTAAATGTTACTATTTCTTTATTAAATTTCTATTTTTATTAAAAACACTTAGCTTTTAAAATATTCCATTTATTATTTATATTTATAGTCACTAACAAGTAAGAACCTATATAAAGGGCTTATCAAGAAAAATTTTGTTCTGTCAGGTTGGCTACTGCTCTCAAGAAAGTTTCAACTTCTACATTGTGAATTTGCAGTCATATTTCATATTTCTTGTTGGAATCAATTTAAATAAGGTATACTTTTTGCTTTACTATTTTTCTTTCAGTTTATTGTTGATAAGTTTGTTGTTTCGTCACTTATAAGTGTTAGTTAAATGTACTATCCGACATTAATGCTCTAATGATACACTGATACAAGTTACATCGGTGGATATTACATATTATATGTATTATTATATACTATTTTAAATATAGTGGAGAGTCGATTATCCGAACTGGCTTCGCATGAAAGATACAAGGAGAGATCGACATTGCCATTCTTATAAATTAAGATTAAAAGCATTTTTTTCAAAAATATGATTTCCTTGAGCTATTATTTATTACCTATTATTTTAGTTTAAAAAAATAGAGACTTAGCTGCCATTAAGAGTCAATATTGGAGTTAATTAATATTAAAACTTTCCTTGTATCCCTGCGATAAATTTTGCCATGTACGTATATATTTTTAGTAACTACGTACATGTACTTTTTTAACTTATGAACTGCATAATAAAATAAAAATTATTTTATTAACAAACGTGGTGATCTTGTTTTTTATTTTTTATTTTGTGTCGATTTGCATTATCCTTTTTTGAAGAGAATTTCTATCATTCGAACTATCGATTGTCGGAACCAAATCTGACGACATTAGTTCTGATAATCGATTAATGATTGTACCTCTTGAACTTTTAGCTTTAATGGTTAACATCAATAAATGTTATTTAAGTAATTGTAGATATTCTAACAGTCAATAATTTTTTTAAAACAAATTCCAAAGAAGTTTGGAAGGAAATTATCTTAATGTTTAAGGCTAAGAGGTACTGTTCTGGAAGTAGATAATAGTGGGGGGGAGATGATTTTCTTATTTCTAATTTATAACTAATATTCTACTTTATAATCTGTTAATGTATTCACTATCAATGTTTATAATCGTTTAAACTATTATTGAAATTATTTAATTTAATAAAATGCAATCATAAATACACATACACTTTATATACAAGTCTGCTTATTTAATAAAGACATTATATGATGGTCACACGCTTATCCGCTGTTAGGAAGAGGAAGTGGTTAGGTTGAGCCTTGACAGTTGACGACAACATAACCAACTGTGTTGTTATTAACTTATTCCCTGAAACTCTGAAATCCTTGGGTTTTCGGGTGTTTTTATTGTTCCGGTCGAGTTATACGTTGAATATGAGACCAATTTTACAGGTATTTTCCAGGGCGCCACTATTAGCTCCATTGTATGCTACAAATAATGTTGAAATATTATCTGCTGTGAATGAGTTACGTAAACAGTTATATACGAACATGTTTGACATCTTAATAGAGGAACTGGAGTGCAATTTCGTACGACTTCTAAAAATAAGTGAGTCACGTCCATTGAAAAAACTACTGTAAAAGTTTGCATTCGTATCTCCAATTGAATTTTCGGTAATTATTCCGCTGGATGTCGCTTCCAATTGAGTTACAATAAGTTTTAACTGTTTATTCGTTCCATTTTTAATATTTCCCCAACGTGAGCTTTAGTATGGAGAAGAGAATGTAATTATGGGTAATGAGTAGATTTCTGTAATCATTTCATCAAGATAAAATAAAAGTTTCAACAAACATTTCGAAGTATATAAGATGATATATGTTTGTTGAAATGTTCATTTCAATATGAAATAATTACCGAAGGACGCTCATTTCCCATAACTACATTCTCTTTTCCTTACGAAAGCTCATGATAACTTGTACTTTTGGAAAATATTAAAAGGGGAACGAATAAACAATTAAAACTTGTTGTAACTCAACTCGAAGTTGAGTTACAACCTGCGGAACAGATACCGAATTTTTTAGTTTGCCTCTAAAGTTATGATTTCAAATGATTCTTCACAAAATGTCGTAATCATGAAGTTTAAGTTCGCACTTCTCCACTTGAAAGCACGTGTCACATCGTGAAGACTGCTGATTCATCCTCTCTTTGTTTAGAATGCTTCAATATGACATATTATAATGTGCGCGCTCAATAAAACTATTCTCAGATCTTTTTTTTACTGCATTCTTTTCTTCACTCCATTACATCAACGATGATAATAAATTTATAATTAATATAAATCTGGGCCTTGCTATAGCATAATCTGCTGGTCCTGAAAACAAACTGCACACGATTTAAATGCTATCCAATATAACATAACATGTGCTAATGCAAATAACAGTCCTTTATTATACTTTATCATAATGGACGTATTTAAAATGTTTTATTCCCCTTTTAATTGGTACTGTTTTAGGCTTTAGCTTGAAAGAAGTTACCGGCAATAGGATCTCCTAGGTGATATTTATTGGCAAAATTAGCCACAGAGAATTTTGCTCTGTTTCTTCCGGAGCTAAAAATACAAATAAAATAAATAAATGAAGATGTCTACAGCGAAGTATATAAATCAGCAAATATCAACTAAATTCTTACGGCGTAATCAAAGGTTCTTCAAATTTTAACTTTTCAGGCTGTTTGTAAACAACAAAAACATAGCGATGGAGACCTAAAAAAATACTTTAGTAATTCCTTCTACAAAAACATTCACAATTGTGTATTAGGTACTTGGGTATTTAACACTCTGGTAATCGCATGTCATCTGAGAGATTCCAGAGAAACATTTATGGTTGTTGCCAGAATATGTTCAAACTTGCAAACCCCTCCCTCCTTCTATCCTCCTGCCCTAGTAGTAGCTACATGCCAGTGTAGTTTTGGTTTTCTTTTGGACAAGTGATTAACTTGATATTAGCTGAATCATCTCTGAGATCCTACGCGACTACTCTGGGGGAGGGCGATGTTGGCCTATGGTGGTGTTTTTCTCCTTACTAAATATCGCTGGCATCTATGCCCAAGTAATATTTTTATGGAATGGAAACGAGGTACCAGTTAGGCAACTTTTTCTAAGACGTCTCCGGATAGAATTACTAGAAGAGCAGCTTCAGAGGAGAAGAAAAATACTTCCCACCGCAATGTTGAGCAGATTGCAGGAGATCTCACCAGATGAAACTGCTTCTACTGTTGAGACAAATGTAGATGCAGCAGAAACTACTTCTCGTAAACGGTGTTCAACATGTCAAAAAGACAGATGTAAAGATTTTGGGCAGTATTTATGCTTAGGTGCACATTGTCCCTTTATTTGTGCTGATGGTTGTAGTCACAAAAAAGACATACATTTTTTTACTTAAAAAAAGTATTATTGGTAATTAATTTGTGATTATGTGTATACACCTTAAACTCATTTTCATTTTGTCTATGAAATATTTTGTAAACCTCTCTGTTTATTATTTTATACATTAAAATTTTCCTTATTGTTTTATTTTTATATTTCTTCACAATTTTTTTTAATAAATATCCATGACTAGACATTTAATTATTTCAATCATTTTACCAATTTTCTATAATGTTACTCATGTATCTCACAGATGACATGCGACTACTCATGCTCCATTTAAAGGTGTGACTAATGAAGTGTTAATATAAGTTATGTCCATAAATTATATTTAACACATTCAACAAACCGCATGCGCAAAGACTTTTGGATACTTCCATATTAGCTGGTCTCCAGGGACTGTTATCTGCCATTGTT
Organism: Arma custos; assembly: GCA_037127475.1. Classification (NCBI taxonomy): domain Eukaryota; kingdom Metazoa; phylum Arthropoda; class Insecta; order Hemiptera; family Pentatomidae; genus Arma; species Arma custos. The sequence continues at coordinate 1,727,672 of CM073763.1, read as the reverse complement.
TATAACCTGAACACTGATAATTCAAATACTGATAACATCTACCTTCTTATTCATATTAATGGAAATTGAAATATTCAAAATGTTACAATGAAATGCAATTTCTATACCCCTATAGCTACATTCCTCTTCTTTTATCTTTTCTCTACACTTTCGAAGAAAATATCTCCATTTTTATCCTTGTCAAATTTCATATCATGACCTTTTTCACATAATTTCCGAACCTCTGGAAGTATTTCACTGCTCCTTCTTTTAAATACGGTTATTACTAAATTGTTATTCTGTCCATTTTAACTTTAAATTAGGCGATAATAAAAGGAATAATACTAAAACTCTAAATTAAATTTAATTAACAATATAGAAATTTAAATAGACAGTAAACAAAATTAACTAGAGAAACACTAAAAAAACAATACAGAAAACAATTTAATAACACATACACTAATAACTCAGATTAGAAGAGGTAGGTTTTATGCAGACCGTCTAATACACAAGTACCATGCATTATTTAAAATTAATGGTATTAGATATCGCTGTCCTTTGGCAATGTAATTTAATCCATTATTGAATTCCATCAATATGGATAGAACTAGCGTTGATTTTTACAAACTTTCCGAAATACGGAATAACTACATCTTTTGTTTTATGGTGAAATAGATGTTTACCAGTTCCCGGAGGAGGCGTAGGACCAGCATAGGCGCAGAGGACTTCACCTTTGTTCAGATTGTCCCCTGGAATATTGCCCACTAGCCAGTGTTCCCATTCTCTAGCCTTGTGATTGGTTCTGCTCGGGGCATCTGGGTCTGCAAGAAACATCAACAAGAAAGAACAACTTGTGGTATGACAAAGCATATGTTCAGTAGCACACAAGCCGAATGCTTTCCTTAATTTATATATTAATGTATTTATATATTTCTCCAATCTGTAATATCAGTGGCATACTGCCGTCATACAATTGGCTGATGGGAATGCTATTTCCTACACCAAATAATTAATACATTTACTTTTAAATAATTTGTTTCAACTTTAAACTAATGGCACATAAAGAAAAAATAAATAAATAAAAACAAATTAAATAGGCAGAAGTCAAGAGGACTGCTGACAAAGTGAAAACTCAAGATTTTGGAATAACTGTGTTCGTTTTTGAATTTCTAAATCAATTATAGTCTGAATTATTTAAATTTCAAATTTGTAAAATTAAATTATTAAAATTGTTATGTTATTTTTCACATATATTGACCCCCCGAACAAGAATTGTATACATTTTTGAGTGGAAATTAGTTGACTGGATAATCACTCACTCACTCACTCCTTGGCGCTACGGTCCTGCAAGGACCTGGGCCTCATCCACCACTGCCTGCAAATCACTTCGGTTCCTAGCAAGTCTTCTCCAATGTTTGATTCCCAGCTGGTGAAATCGGCCTGCACATCGTCTAGCCATCTCATACGGGGTCTTCCTTTGGGTCTTCTACCACCGAGCTTCCCAAACAACAGTCCCTCTTGTCTCTGGCATCCTCATCACATGGCCCAACCATCTCAATCTAGCTCTTTTTACAAAAGAAACTAAGTCTGGCTCTCCGTGAAGTTGTCGGAGTTCTGCATTATTACGGATCCTCCATGGTCCCTGTGGTAACTGGATAATAGTGGACTCAAATTAAGTTGACAGTTGATAGTTGGATGCGTCACCTCAGACTCGGCACCCACTACTGGTTGCCCTGAAGATGGCCTATATCTTATTTCTAAACGTTGACACAACAAAATAAATTTGGCTTATTTTGTGTTATCTTTGACTGCACCCTCTGACTGATTCAATCCATTATTAATAATTGTATACATTTTTAAGTAGTTTATTTATTAACCCATTATATCCCGAAATAGTTTTTTTTTTAATTTTTCCTTCATACTTAGTATAATTGGAGGAAATTACTTACTTTTCATGGCAAATTTAAAGTTTCACGATTTTTTTGCCTTTTTAGGCGTTTTTTGAAGCGTATGATTTTTCATACGCTGGGCACTTAGAGGGTGAAATAAATGGCTTAGGAAATAAACAGAATTATACTTGTAAATTTTATTTTATTTATTGAGAAATGGTACAGTACAGGAATAAAAATTTAAACAAAAAGTATTTATTAATAAAACATAAGAAAATTAGACTATTGTATGTGGTAAGCAGAAAATTTTTTTTTGGATGGAGAGCAAAATTTCATGCAATGAAATTTGGCACGTTTGCCGCATGTTATTTGTGAATCAATGTCATCTAATAGGTGATCTATTCAATCATATGGGTTGGTTTCTCAGTATTGAGGTACCTCTTGGTCACTCAATACTGAGAGAGAGAACTATTCTTCGCTGAAATTCTAAAAGTGGGATTTGATTCAACTTTTTGTACAAAATCCATAAATTTACAATTCCACCGTTTAATTATTTGTGCCCGTATTTTATATTTCGATCTAGTTCCGTAATATTCCATTTTCTTTGTATATTTTTCTTCACAATAGTTGTAGAGCTCTTACTGGTGCCAGCAATCACTCTATCTACATGTAAATCTTTGGTTTCGCAAATATTTTCATTGATTTTTCTAATTACCCTCACTTCCTAATTATTCTTAAGAATGCCTCTTCCAAGATGGAAAACCTCATGAGGGTCCCGTTCAGCGTCGCTCCCAGCACCATCCTTGTCCGTGTCGTTTCCGTCGTTTGGTGGTATATAAACTAATTCTACTTCTTCGGATTCCTACAATTCAGATGAAACTTCATCATCGAATTCATCACTTAAAATCAGTTTCACAGCTTCCTCCAAGTCTTTCTCATCCAATAAGTTGAACTAAACTCAATGAAATAAATAATGTGGAATATACCCTCATATGCCCAGGGTATGATATTTCATACATAAAATTCAAATTAGGATTTGAAGGTAAAAAAAAAATATATTATTCAAATAAGTGTACCAATAAAACCTCTATTTTTTGTAGTTTAACAAAAAAGTGATATATTTAAAAAAAGTAAAAGCCTAAGTAAATAAGGAAAAAAAATGACATCTTGTGCCCAGCCATTGCAGCAGAAGGACTAGTACTAAAGTATAAAAGGTCTGTTCTCAATACAAGTTGTGTGAATCCCACAGATGATACAGTTATGTGAAGTTCAGACATCCAACTGCCAATCCCAGTTAAAAAAAAAATGGGATTCACTGTCCCTTCTTATAAAACGCTTATTAAAAAAAAAAAAATCGCGTATGATATTTCATACGTTGGGATATAATGGGTTAATAAAAACATAAGATGGCCTGCAAAAGCTCAATACAAAATATCAATAATTTCATTAAAATAATAATTAGTTTGTAGTTACAATTGGCACAAAAAGTATTTGCACACCCAGCGATTAGAGGTTTTATGCGTAATAGAATTTTTTTTTAGCCTGCTTGATATATCTTTAATTAGTCAAGAGCAAACATTTAATATGATAAATATAATATAGAAAAAAATTAAACAAATATTGAATAAACAACAAAATGTAGTTTTTCACCGCCCATAAAGTATTGGCACACTTGGAATTACTGAGAAGTTGACTTCTTATCTTATCCCTGAGAAAGGAATTAGTGACCTAAGACACTCACTAATGCTATTACTGCTTATTACCTCCAGTGATATTGTACTTCCTCCATATTCAGTATCCAATTAGGGAAATACCATTGTCTGTTAGGGAGATGATTTTATCATTATTGTCTTTTGGTAAAAGTTACTGTGAGTTCGCTAAATAAGTGAAATTGCCATTCTCTAAAGTGGGGTATATTATTAAAAAAAAAGATAAGAACTGGATCGACTGAAAATCAGCCTCGGAGAGGTCGTCCAAGGGTCCTTACAGTGCGAGAAAGAAGACAGATAGTTAGAGAAGCTTTAAGAAAACCCAGTAAAAGTGCTCAAAATCTTGCCAATGACCTAGCATCATCTATTAGAGAGTATGTTGCACTACAAACAATCCGAAACATTCTGCATAGTAAAGGTATTCGTGGCCGAAGACCTCTAAAAAAACGTTTCATTAGTGAAGTGAATAGGAAAAAGAGACTTGAGTTTGCGAAAAAATACGTAAATGAAGCACTAGATTTTTGGAAGAAACTTTTATATTTTCCGTTGAAAATAAATTCAAAGTTTTTAAACCGGCTAAGATTTTGACAATTTGGTGAAAAAATAAAACAGCTGTAGATTCAAAAAAGTATATTGAAAACGTTGAACTGTGGAGGTTGAAATATTATGGTTGGGGCTGTATGGCGTACTCAGGCGTTGGAAATGTAGAAATTATTGAAGGTATATATGACAGCTCGCGACGCAACATGAAAAGTAGTGCCATTAAATTAGGTCTGGAGAACGAATACTTCCAGCAAGATAATGACCCGAAGCACACAGCCTTCGGGTGGCTTCTATATAATATAATGCTCCCAGAAGATTGCTCACCACACCACCTCAGTCACCAGACCTCAATCCTGTCGAGAAGCTATGGCACAATTTGGACAGAAAGGTAGGACAGATAAACCTTACTAGCAAGGAACACTTAAAACAAGTAATAAATGAATCATGGAACAATTTATCAGTAGAAATATTAAATAATTTAGTAGAATCCATGCCAAGGCGCCTGCAGGCAGTTATTAATGCTAATAATATGTTTACAAAATATTAATTAACTTATGTGCCTTTGGCACTAAGATCATATTATCAATTCTGGTGTGCCAATACTTTTTGGGCGGTGAAAAACTGCATTTTTTTTGTTTATGCCCAACTTGCTAAAAATGTTTTCTATATTATATATGGGATGTTAAATATTTATTATTTGCAAGTTTAATATATAACAAAAAGACTAAACAAATTTTTTTTACATGTCTAAATCTTCAAATCACTGGGTGTGCAAATACTTTTTGTGTCAATTGTGTATTATTTATACGTTGTATTTATATTTACATAGATTTTATTTTCATTGATAGCATTATTATCATCGTTTCAATAGATTCAATAGTTCAACAATACTTAGACCATTTGTAAATTTGATCATTTCATAAAACAAGACATTTAACTATTACAGTTATACGTTTAACCAGTTATTGATGCTTTAAGTTATTATTGTCAATTGCACAAATATTAAACAACTTTTTTGATAAATATAATTATTAAATACTCTTTTAGGTTTCCACGACCATTATTTATACACAAAACTTCAGGGTTTCTAGTTTAGACCATGTTGTTGAATTTTTCTTCGCCAACGTTTCGCCAGACATACTGCTAGCTTCTTCAAGGCTGGATCAAAAATGAAACATTAATCATTCTCGATCCAGCCTTGAAGAAGCTAGCAGTATGTCTGGCGAAACATTGGCGAAGAAAAATTCAACAACACGGTCTAAACCAGAAATCACTGAAGTTTTGTGTATAGTATAATTATTCTTGTATCAATGGAATTCTAACCTTAAAACTAAAGTTGATTAAAAGAAATTGTTTAACTCATGCACATGCCACTAGGTTTCGCCAGTCTCAAGCATGTTGCTGAAGTGAACCCACAAGCTTATCCTCTACCATATGCTGCTAAACGGGACTAAAGAAATTTTTACTTCAAACAAAAAAAAACCTTTACTACTACAACCCATGAAAGGTCTAAGTAAGGTTCAGGAAGAGACTCTTCTATTTCTAACACAACAGTTGTACAGATAAGTGATTTGTCAACTGCAAGGTTTCGTCCCCCAATTTAGAATACCCACTTTAAAGAGGCTGAGTGAGCCCCTGCAGATTATGCAGACTCCTCTGGGCCTATCCGTGGCTGTTAACAGATTAAATAATTTTTCTGCTACAAACGTCTTTGAATCTGGGAACTTCAGCTTAGTAACTCTTTCTAATGGTACTTATCAGAGACTAATTCTAATCAAGTACATCAAGTATATAAGTGCCTCTCTCTCTCTCGCTCTCTCTCTCTCTCTCTCTCTCTCTCTCTATATATATATATATATATATATATATATATATATATATATATATATATATATATGTATATATATATCCCGACCAAGACATAATCTTTTCTTTTCAAAATTAGAAAAAAAAAATTTAAATAATTAAAAAGAACCATAAAAATATATATATATATATATATATATATATATATATATATATATATATATATATATATATATATATGTGGAATTTAAATTTAAATATAATCTGTTTCTGAAATATTCTGAGAAGAATTGAGTATTTTTAATCATTTTAACCCTTAGCGACCGAATACGGCCGGGCCAGAGCGGGCTGGACCGAGTGGTAGAAAAGTCAACCATGCCCGATGAACCGATTACTTTTTTACTCTGAAATCATGTTTTTTTATTTAATTCCTTATAGTTTCCCATCATCCTTTTTGATCCGGACTTGGAATGGTGAATGGACTGGCACTGGTGAATTTAAAAACATATTTAGAAAAAAAATTTTTTTAATTACTGTAAATTAATTTTAATTATTTAAAAAATTATACAATTATATACTTTATTTTTTTGAAATGTCTATATACAAATTTATACATATACTTTATTTTTTTGAAATGTCTTTATACAAATTTATATTTGTATAAATTTGTATATAGATATATAGACACTACCGTCTCGTGATAGAGTCTGGGGTTCAGTACATGGTAGAGACTGTACTGTTTCATGGACAACGCTTTTGCAAGGAGGTGATTTATCCTAGGTCATACTCAACCGCTAGGTTTTCCCCCTTATTTTGGGTACCCTATTTTTACAATACTTTATAGAGGCTGGGTGAGCCCCAGGAGGGTCCTTGATCCTATATCATCCATCTCCAGCTGCAAACAGACTAAATAAAAGTAACTGCCTGCAGCGGGATTTGAACCAGGATATCCGGCATGGCTACTCAATGTTCTACCACTGAGCCTATTTGTTAAAAAACAAAAAATATAAATATGGAAAAGTATTTTAAATTTTAAACTAAGGATTAGCTGTTTGTATTTTTCTTTAATGAAAATATCTGAATAAATATTTCATAGTTTGTGATTTGTGGTTTTATTTTGATTTAATTCTTTAATTATATAATTTTAATAATTCCAAAATGATTATAGAGAGCAGTGCAGCTTTGGGGGAAAATTATTTATTAAACTAAGAAAAAGAAAAAAATTCCAATATTACCAAGTATGTAACAGAGAAAATCACACATATAAAATAAATAAAAAAACACAACCACTGAAGACCAAAATTTTGACTGCCATATTTTTCCATTTCCATTGGGTTCAAAAATAAATAAAGTGTAAATAACAACTATACATTTACAGAGGAACTAAAAAAAAAGTTACATATTGATAAAGAAGAGTGAAAAAAAAGTAAACAAAAATCATTTAATGATTTCATGTTCAGACCAAGACAACTACCTGAATTGCCAGGCTATTGTGAATCAACCGTAGCAAGAAATGTTAATAGCATTGGTTACGAGTGAGAAAACAGGAGGGTAATTGAAGAGAATAAAATGAAAAATTAGCATAGAATTAAAAGCTAAAGAAAAAAAAAGAAAAAGAAAACCCTTTTAGAACAACGGTGTCTACTGTTTCAAATTTATATTGTTTTTCTTTTACAAGATATGTATTTTATTTGTTTTATATTTTTAAATATACTATTTTCATTAAATTCTCCCTAAATTTGTTCCATTAAAAAGACAAAAAAAAAAAAAAACCTGTACAACTACAACCTGTGAAGGGCCTGAGGTTCAGTACATGTTAGAGACTGTACTGTTTCATGGACAACAGTTGTCCAGGGAGGTGATTTGTCTTAGACCACACTCAACCCCCAGATTTCCCCCCCTTATTTTGGGTACCCACTTTAAAGAGGCTGGGTGAGCCCCAGGAGGGTCCTAGATCCTATATGATCCATCTCCGACTGCAAACAGGCTAAATAAAAGTCTTGCCTGCAGCGGGATTTGAGCCAGGAAGCTCTCCTTGTTCCGTGGATATCTATAATTAATTTATCTTTTTTTTTATCATCATTGTTGAAGCCTACAACATTAATAAAATAAAAACAATAAGTGAAATATGTTACCTATCATGCAGAGTGTGTAATAAGAATTATCATCTCCATTCCAGGAAACAGTGGGAGCTTTCGTTACTGTGGCTTGAGTCAGGATATTTCCTAAATTCACTTTGGAAATACCGTACTGTACCTGTCAAAGTAAGGTCAGTGTAGAAAATAATTTAATTATTTATTTTGTAAAATAAACAGGATTTTAAGTTAATGAAATCAATTAAATGAGGTTTAGCAATATTGAAAATGGTCAGAGGGTACGGTCAGAATTGCTTTCAACCTATAGGTATCATCTTTTATCATGTTGAATTTAGATTATAATGTAATATCTTTTTTTTACATTATTAAAATAATTAACTGTCGACATCATAATTATCTATTCCCTGATTAACAAATAGGCTATGCAAGGGAAAATAGCCTAAAGCATGGGTGGCCAACCTGCCTGCCTTAAATATTTTTTTCGGCCTTTGAAATTCATTACATTTTACAAAATATATTTATTTTAAAGTGGCCAAAGTAGTGAAAACTATTATATCCAAGAATACATTATTTGTGAATCCATACATTCAAAAATTAGTCGTCAAAATTATGAGATAAAATAATTATTATAAAAATTTTTATAATTATAAAATTATTATCTCAATGTGCCCTTAGTATCATTATTGATATTTTATTATCTATGTTTTCATGTTAGAATGATAACAAACACAATAATAATAACTCATTATTTTTTATTTTTCACTTCGAAAAATGTCTAAATCTAATAAGGGGTTGTATAATTTAAATAGTGGAGTCGAGATGCAATTATAAATAAATACATACACACAATTCTACAACATTATTGGGTTGGACAACCACTGCATTAAATAGTGAAAAAATATTTCTAAATGCACTTAATTAAGTTTGTGCTGGTGCGTTAAAATCTGATAAAAACCAATGATTTGTTTTCGGAAGTTTGTTAAGAGAACTGCTAGTTTATTATAATATAGATATTGTATAAGTTTATAACCAATATTGATTGATTGTAATTTACTAAATTAAAATCATTTCAATAAGATTTTACGATGCATTTCCAAAGTGCCTGATGCATCCGGCAAGATCATTTGGGTTGGGCGCCCATGGCCTGTAGTTTAAGAATGACAAAGTTCAATTAAAAAAAATAAGGGTGAAATAACTTATCATTGCTTTATAAATATTTTAGATTTATTTTTGAATCCTCATACAAGACTGAAAAGACAAGTGCTCGACGTTTTCACCTACTTCAACATTTACTGAATAAACGCTCTAAGCTCCCAATTAATTGGACAAAAGACTCATTTACATGATAGTTATCAGACCGAGTTGAGCTTTGGGTCTCTACTAAACCATCCAAATCATCTCGTATCCGATGCTTATAATCCAAAATCCTTCATAAAATCCTCAATGCTTCTTAATATGCCACAAACTAACTCATCCATCAAGATCTTAATATCCCATATGTTGCTGATTTGGCTCAAATTAGATACCTATCCTTCCATGACAAGCTCCATACACTTTTGAATCCGTCAGTCTCTCAACTTGCTTCCCATACTATTCCTGATAACCCTCCGAGGCGTCTGAAAAGAAGAAGAGACCTTCTACTATAGAACTTTATTGGTGTGCAACCGATAGGTAGTTTTTCCTCAAGTGTTTTTTTTTTTCATGTCATTTGTTCATATTTTCATTTGCTGTAAATATCAATAAATTAATCTAAAAAAAAAAGATTTATTTTTGAAGGATGAGCAATCCCACAATATAAACTTTAATGTTAATAAAGAAGAGAGGGACAGTAAGAAGGAAGAAACGTTTCTGAGCATTTTGCTTTTTTTCTATATACTTTCTACTTTCTTATGCAATTAGGACATCATTTTGAGATTGAGAGAGAACTTTTGAATCCGCGCCCCATGTAGGACCTGTCCCAGGACATTCTTGGGGATGGCAGAGTCCTCCATTCTTATAACATGGCCTGCCCAGCGGAGCCTAGCCAGCCTAATGAAGGTCACGGCGTCCACATCCTTGTAAAGGTGAGCCACTTCTCTATTTGTTCTCCGTCTCCAGACTCCGCCCTCCTGCACTCCCCCACAGATACACCGGAGGACACGTCTCTCAAACATGAGGATCGCCTGCATATCGCTTCTAGTTATCGTCCATGCTTCAGACCCATAACACAATACTGGGCCTATAAGAGTTTTATACAACAGCTTTTTGGTTGACCTTGTGATGAGGTTGCTTCTAAGCTGGGGCCTTAGTCCAAAGTAGCATCTGTTATTCTCTTCCTAATCTCAGATGAGACGTCGTTGCTGGTATTTACAACCGAACTAAGATATGTGAATTCGCTGAACGTCTCGAAGGAATATTCCCCAAATTTCACGCTATCTCCAGAAACTGCAGGTTGCTGTGTAACCATGTACTTGGTCTCACCTTCATTGACCAGCAATCCTAATCTTCTTGCTTCTGCTTCTAGACGTACATAAGCTTCTTCAACTGCTTTTTTGGACCTTCCGATAATGTCCACATTGTCCGCATATCCAAACAGCTGCATACCCCTGTTGAAAATAGTGCTTGAGGTCTGAATTTCTGATGCCCTGACAGCTTTGTCCAGCAGCAGATTAAAGAGGAGGCAGGCTAGTGCGTCGCCCTGTCTAACACCGTCACTGGGAATGCAGCGGAGTACTCATTCTGTACCCTAACTCGACAGTTTCCACCACCCAATGTCACTTGACACATTCTGATGAGCTTCTTGGGAATGTTAACTGATTCTAAAGCTCTATTGAGTTGTCCCCTGTTAACACTATCATATATGTTCATAAAATCAATAAATAGATGGTGTGTCTGGATCTTTTACTCCTGTCCTTTTTCTAAAATTTGGCTCAAGGTGAGCAGCTGGTCAGATGTTGACATTCCTTTCCTGAACCCACACTGGTATGGTCCCAGGGCTCCCTCTGCAAATGGAAGAAGACGGTTAAAAAGCACATTAGATCATATCTTATATGCCACTGGTAATAAAGATATTCCTCTATAGTAGCTGCATTTTAGGGGTTAACCTTTCTTGTGGATCGGAACTATTACTGATTGGTGTCAGGCTGCAGGGATTATCCGAACTGGCTTCGCATAAAAGATACGAGGAGGGATCGACATTGTCATTCTTATAAAATAAGATTGAAGAGTATTTTCTCTGAAATTATTACAAAAGAAAAAAAAAACTGTTTACTCTAATACATAGGTGGATCCAGAGGGGCACGAGGGCACGTGCCCCCCCACCCCGAATGATTTTTTGTGTACTGTGGAGAATCCATTACGATACATACTTATAGGCAAATCATGTGATGATAGTTGTTAAAATATCTGAATAAAATAACAGAAATAACATGAGTGAAACTATTGTTTACATATTTTAATAAACCTTTGAAACCTTTCTATAAATACTACAAGTTTATTTCTAAGTTATTGTTGATTTTTTTGCCCGTCTGCTCGTTGTGCCCCCCAGAAAAAAATCCTGGATCCGTCCTTGCTCTAATACATAGACATCAAAATCATTCATCATCCAATATGAATTTTAACTTAAAAAAAATGAACGCTATTGTTAAATATATTATTAATTATTATCTACATGTCTTCTACCTATACTCAATTGCCATGACGACGGCATGAACGCCATGCGGGGACCGTACGACAATATCTACAGCCCCTAATAATAAGTGAATATATCAAATTTTTCCCCGAGTGAGTTTGTTATATTGAGTGAAGCAGAATCGAGCTACTCTCGTAGTTTTGGGCTTGAAGCGGAGATGAAATATAAGCAATAACTACTTTTCAAGCCAATGCTTCAGGTTGAGAAAAAAAAAAAAGGATTCAGAAGAATAAGAGAGAATTGGAAAGAACGCACAACCAACATTGTAACAACTAGTGCCTTATTGCAAATTAATATCAAAGCCCTACCTGCAGTAAGTTGTCGGGTGCTGTGGGCAGAACGTCCGGCACGATTTCGTTCTTCTCCATTGCAGCTTTGACTTGACTGTCCGTCTGTCCGTCCACGGCGGTGGTCATCAGGGCCAGGATGGACAAGTAACCCAGGTGTTCACACAAGAACAACATGGAGGTCACAATATAGATATTTGCTTGTAGTCAAGCCACCAAAGAAGTTATCGAGCCGACTAAACACTTTAATAACGAGTTGATTCGACGAACTGTTGCAGACTTATGCGCTAACGTAATACGATAATTTGGAATCGACCAGCTGATACCTACATAATTATTTACGATAAATATTTTTAAATAGTATTATAATATATTTAATATGCTCTTGATAATTTTAACATATTTTTTAAATCTGAATTTAATTTCCTTTTTTTTATAAGAGACATACCAGCTGATTCAATTATGACTATTTCGAATAAATCTTAGGTTTGCATCAGATTTCATTAAATTAGGAGTTAACGGAAATTTAATTATATCAATTCCGTAATTTTTGTATACTCTTTTCAGAACTCACACGATATAGTTGTATATCAACACTTTTCATTAATAAATCCATACAAACGTGTTATTTCGAGAAAAAAACCTGTTTCACTACAGCCCATGAAGGGTCTTTGTAATGGGTTCATTACATGATAATGACTGCACTGTTTCTTGGACAACGGTTGTACAAGGAAGCGATTTATTTAGATCACGTTCAACCGCCAGATCCTCCCCTTACTTTGGATACCATAGTCCTCCGGGCCCTACAGATGAAACAAAAGTCTGCCAGCGAGCGGGATTTAAACATAGGACATTCGGCGCGGGAATTCAACGCTCCACCACTGATTCAATCCGCTCCCAATTAATAAATTATTCTCCCTAAAAAAATTAACATTTCCATTACAAACCTAACCTAACTACATTTTTACTATTTTCGAAACTGAAGACAACTATTTTCTATTATTAATATTTACTTCAACGTTTGAAGTAACTATTAATGGTATCTATACATATTATAAAACAAAGTCCTCGGCCGCGTATGTTCGCGGTAAACTCAATAACTACTGCACGCATTTTCATGTTTTTTCACCAATAGAGTGATTCACCAGGAAGGTTTAGGCATATAATTTAATTTGTTTATTTATTTATGATATAATTATTTAAATATTTTATTTGAAAAGAAAAGATATGACCAGGACCGGGACTCGAACCCGGGTCTCAAATAAAATATTTAAAAAATTATATCATATAACAATAAAATAAATTATAATAATATTTAATGACTTAAGTCAACAAGATCTAAAAATAAAAGTAATGTTCAATTAACATTCTCTCCGTGTATACATCGCAAATTGCGAGAACACGGAGATATAGATCATTGAAAAGAAGGCATTTGACTGACCGTGAAGCGAACCAGGATGGCTGAGATGGTTAAAGCACCACGACGGAGAGGTGGGACACCTGTGCTCGAGTCCCGGTCCTGGTCATATCTTTTCTTTTCAAATAAAATGTTTCGGTATAGAATTTGTGGAGGTTTTGTGTAAATGGGTTTATCATCCATGTGCAAGATAATGAATTCTTATATAAAGAAATATTTGGTTTTGTTTTTATTTTTATAATTTCTATATAATAAAGTACATTAGCTGAGAATGGAAGAAAGAAAATCAAAACTTCCAAAGAAGCCTAACCAATGATATTCGCGTGGCCCTTAGTGGCCGGTACGTGATAAAAAAAACGACAAAAAAACATTACACAGACAAATTATGTAGGCATAATATGCCTTATTCCCCGAGCAAAGCTGGGGTGGGTCGCTAGTATAATATATGTTTTTTTACTATAAGCTTGATAGTAACGACTAAAGATATTAATTACGATGGAGGCAGGGGAAGATGTAGGATGTTGACACGGAGCCATGTTTTTAATCCTCGCTCCGCCTTATCAATTTTTGATCCCCCCCCTGACAAAACCTGAGGCGCTGATTGAGGTTTTGGCAGGTGTGATTGGTTGAATTTTGTAGTGCGGTGTCGAACATCCGCTGGCCCCCGTTGGTTACACGCACATCGATTATTTTAAAAACAATCGACACGATTCCTGATCCGTTTGTTAAAAGTTGATTCAGTTAATGCGTTTTCCGGCTCCTGCCAGCCATTGCAGACGAGTCCGCTAATCCAGGGAGGTCGGAGCGTGTTTTAGAATAATTGAATTTGCCTTCCTCGCTGGAGAGGGCCCGGCCTCCTAAATCAGGCGGGTCGATTTAGCCCTAATTATATAACTTCTTAATTACTCCGAGGCGATAAATTTCCATTTTATCTCGTTCTTGTTTCGCTGGAATCTATTGGCTGCCTGGAAACGCCGATTGGTTCTCCTGACCAATTAGATGAGGCAGTTGATAACCATTTGTTAATGAATTAATAAAATGTAAATAAGGTATGTCCGTTTATTTTCTTAAAGTGGGGCGAGATAACTTGTTTGATTGTTTATTTATTTAACGCTGCTATGCTTATCGCAAGATGCTACAGAGGGAGCTCTAAATTTTGCCTGTCCAGGTTTAATTAGGATAGGGATTTTTAACGAGTAACTGACATCGTACAGGTTCGAGACCCCCGTTTAACGTCCCTTCCGAAGGACGGCATAACCAAGGATTTTTCCTCCGTTTAAAAATCCTATGGCCACCTGCCGGGCTGCGAACCCGCGATCTTGGGCTTAGTAGTTTGTTACGCTAACCACTAGACCACAGGTCGCCTCAACGAGATAACAAAAAGGACACTTTCTACTAATCTTTAAGTTATTTTTCTTTGGATCGATTGCTTCGTTTCTGTAGATCCATGTGGGGCTCACCTGAGCTCTATAAAAGGTGAAAAACAGTGGTTGAGCGTGATATTTCCAAATTCATTGCTCTCCTTACCAAGGAACATTTTTCTGTTATTACATTTATACTGTTGTATTATACAATCAAGCCTAAGAAACAATATATCATGTTTATTAAAAGCTTTGTTGGTAATGCTAATGCATTACAATATAATGCCCGTAGGCTAAATTTGGATATTGAAAAATATTAAATTAAAAAATTGGATAAACAATAAACAAATACCAGTAAAATTGAAAAAAAATCTGTAAGTTTGATAGGTTTAAATTTTTATTAATTCAATTATGATTTTTCCTTCCTCATTTAAGTTTGTATGTCTGTTTATTTTACGTCACTTTATGGTGCTATGGCTGATCGGACGATGTTAAAGTTGGAGTCCCAGTTTTTTTTATATCCAGGTATAATTAGTATCTGACGTTGCACAGGCCATTTTACATCCCTTCTGAAGGACGGTATAACTAAGGATTTTCTACTTTAAAAAACTGACCTGTTGGCCCTATCTTCAAAACAAGCATTTCACTTGAATTTCATCGTAGGATCACTCCTTCGGCCGGTATTCTCACGAAAGTCGGCCAAATTGGATTTACACTACTCAGAAATGCCTTTACAACATATTAAAAATGTAACTCTCTTCGATTTTTTGCGACCCTCAAACACTAGGCCGCTGGCCAATTAGTAAGTATATATTCGATATAAATAACGATATTTTTAAAAATGGTACTTGTGACTTAGGCTGTTCCCATCCCCTTTTTCGGGTAACCTCTTCTTATCACTAGTATCATTTGAATTATTTTTCTGTGCGTTATTCAATTATTTTCTGTATTGCTTATATTGTCTATTTAAATTTTTATATTCTTTATAAAATTCAAATTTGTGTTTTTGTCTTATTCCTTTGGTTGCCTATTTAAAATTAACAGAATAATAATTTGGGAATAGCCGTCTTCAATATAAGCTGCGAACTACTTCCAGAAGTTTGGAGTAATTCCAAAGATGGGGTCATCAAGTGGATTTTGACAAGAATAGGGGTGGAGATGTTCTAGAGGCGAGTTAATTAGTTCATTTAACCTCACTTCATCCTGCTGTGGCTAATCGGACGATGCTACAGTGGGAGCTCTAAATTTTGCCCATCCAGGTTTAATTAGGATAGGGATTTTTAACGAGTACCTGACATCTTACAGGCTCGGGAACACCGTTTAACGTCCCTACCGAAGGACTAAGGATTTTTTACTCCCTTAAAAAAATCCTAGGGCCACCTGCCGGGCTACGAACCCGCGATCTTGGGCTTAGTAGTTTGTTAACCACTAGACCAGAGGTGACCTTACACCTGTTCTAGAGGCTAGATGGGTCTAGAATTAGAATGGTATTAGTACATTTTGTATATTTCACTTACCATTAGTATGAACAAGAAGGTAGGTGTTATCAGCATCAGAATGGCGGATAACAGTCCCTGGAGACCGGCCAATACGCAATTACCCAGACTTCTTTGCGCATGCGGTTTGTTTAATATGATAAATATAATTTATGGACAATACTTCTCCTCTCCTTCTGCTATTCACAAGGCACAGTTATACGCATTTGGTCAGCGTACGTAACAGCTGTGCCTTCTAGATACGCGCGGGTCCTCGGAACTATTAATGGTGAGGAAGATAAAGGAGGTGGTGGGATAATTCATTGAACCGGTATTTAGCCGTTATCTTTTAATTTATTAGGATTTAGCCGCTACCAAAGCCGGGAGATAAAGCTAATGCAAATACTAGTGGTGCTATCTGTAGGACTATAGCAACACTAATGGTCTCTTGGCCCATTCTCAATATATCTACTTCCTTTAGTTCAATTAAATTCCAATCTAATAGCACCCGGGTATTTTGTTTCGCAATTTTATTACCTAGCCTTCTAACCAGTTATTATATATTTAGATTGTTCGATAGGCATATGTTAATATCTCTCCAAAGAAAATAAAAAACCTGAAACAACTTTACATTTCTTCTCATCGATTGAAGGATAAGATATATGGTTATTTTGTAATTATTGTATTCGCGAAAGTACATTACATATCCATTTTATCCATCTCTGAATACATTTTGATTAGTGCCCAGGTGTCTTCTGAACGAAGATCGAATGTATTCATCTTCTACATCGTTCAATAACAGAAATATGAATATTTTTAGTTGAGTTTGATCTAAGATCTAGTTATGTATACGGTCACCTGTGGTCTAGTGGTTAGCGTAACAAACTACTAAACCCAAGATCGCGGGTTCGTAGCCCGGCAGGTGTGGCCCTAGGATTTTTTTTAAGGGAATAATAAATCCTTAGTTACGCCGTCCTTCGGAAGGGACGTTAAACGGTGTTCCCGAGCCTGTAAGATGTCAGGAACTCGTTAAAAATCTCTATCCTAATTAAACCTGGCAAAATTTAGAGCTCCCACTGTAGCATCGTCCGATTAGCCATAGCAGCATAAAGTGACGTTAAATGAACAAACAAACAATCTAGTTATGTATTTGTTAGATCTACATTACTACCAGATTCTACAGAAACAGTACAGACTACTGTAACAGAAATTATAAAAGCTGTGGAGGTGAGGGTGTACCCCGCGCTTTTTTGTTGTTCATTTAATGTCACTGTATGCTGCTATGACTAATCGGACGATGCTACAGTGGGAGCTCTAAATTTTGCCTATCCTGGTTTAATTAGGATAGGGATTTTTAACGAGTACCTGACATTGCACAAGCTCGGGACCCCGTTTAACGTCCCTTCCGAAGGACGACATAACCAAGGAATTTTTACTCCCTTTAAAAAATACTAAGGCCGCTTGACGGCCTACGAACCCGCGATCTTATGTTTCGGATAATTGATGCTCTAATGTATGTAGTTTACAGCATTTATTTATTTTTCGCATTTAAATTGGTAAGAACTTACTCAACTATCGATAGTATTGAACTGTCGATAGCGGCCAACTATCGACTACCGTCCAATCCTATGAGAAGGTTCCAACAGCTGTTTGTCTGATTAATAAGCAGAATGGCCAACACAATAAACGCCATTGCACTGATCTCATAAAAAACTAACGACATACACATTGTTAAACAGCAGTTGAACGCTGTTATCATTTATTTCGGCCAATCGAAAAACGATTAAGTATTTAAGGCAAATTAAATGGTTAATTGGTATAATTAAATTTGTTTCTGTAGAGAGGACGCTGCTAAACTATTTACGATCGAGTTAACACTGTATCATCAAAACCCGGCCGAATATAAGCTCCGAATAAAATAATTTGAAATATTAAATAACATGTTGATAAATAGATAATAGCCAAGGTTGTTGAGATGATATTGCTAATTTAATTTAATAAAATCTCCTCTAAATTTTAGTGGCTCTGTAATTAGTGAAATTTGCTATTATCCGTGCATCTCATTAAGGATAAATGGAAATTATACTTAAATTATTTTCCTAAATGCTTGTTCGATTTCCTGTGTCAATCGATTATATATAATTTAAAAGTATTGTTATAATATTCATATATTGTTATAGAATTCCAAAACAAAGCTTTTAATCAATCTAGCTATCTTAGATAGGAAAATAGTTGACTGGAATATCTAATGGAGGATGGAAATAGTTGGGGAGTACAGTCATAAATTAACACCAAATAAGTGAAGACTTATTTATTATTTGTGCCGACGTTTCGGTCTTCTTCAGGGCTATGAGAGAAAAAACAAACAAAACAAAAATAACTATAAAAAACATTACATCACTAAGAATATAATAACGCATAGAGTAATAGAAAAGTCAAAAAAGTGATTGATATATTATTAAGGATATATGAATAAAAAAATTACAGAATTATTGTACAGAAGGGTGATAATGTTAACAAAATACAAAGTGGAAGAAAAATGAGAAGATAAAGAGAAAGATACCAAATGAAAAGGTATAAATAAAAAGGTGAGATATAAAAGAGTGGAAAACCTAGTTTAGTTTAATTACAGACCTCTCATAGCCCTGAAGATGAACTACAAAGTAGGTCGAAATATCGGCACAAATAATAAATAGGTCTTCACTTATTTGGTGTTAATTTATGACTGCACCCCCCAACTATTTCCATCTTCCAATCTTTTTATCATTATTTTTATCTAACCACTCGTGGCACCATTCAAGACATTATGAAAATAAGAAATAACAAACTACTATGTCAAAGATCGCGGCTAGTCATAGAAGTCACCTAGATGAAAAAATTCCTGGTTCATGTTATGGTTCACCCAGCCTCCGCTAAATTTGGGGGAAAAGTGACGGTTGAGGGTGATCAAGGACAAGCCATCTCCGTGTTAAACCGTTGCCCTAACTAACTAACTGTTAACTGTACAGTCTCTACCAAGTACTGAACCCATGGCCTTTCATGGGTTGTATGGTACAGGCCTATATACATGCACGTACAAATTAATAATAATAATAATATTCAATAAAATAGAGCCAAAAATTCAAAAAGAAACACTATTATCTATTATAATGCAATTGGGAAAAACCAAAATGCAAAGCCTTATGTTTCAAATCCAGTAATCCACCCACTTACCAGTCCATCATAGGATTCTCTAACCTTTCCAGCTGGTTGCGTATTACCTTCTTTTTCACTTGTATGTTGAACGTCTTGGTGGTGGGGTGCTGTCTCATGTTTGGAGCCTGTTTGGGTCGATGATCGTTGGGATGTATTGCACCTTTTTCTTCGAGATGTGATTCACATAAAACTTTTTTGTTTTTGTGTCTTGATAATGCCTGAATAAGCGAAACGTCGACTGGTAAGTAGGTGGATTACTGGATTTGAAACATAAGGCTTTGCATTATGGTTTTTCCCAATTGCATTATAATAAATAATAATATACTGTAGTTGAAATGTGATAATTTAAAATACTTGTTGCCATATGCGTAGAATTTATCATGATGTTTGATTATTTTTTTGAACCACTTAATTAATAGTCGATTAGTAACAAGGAATTCATGTGGTGTTCACACGAGATATTTTTATTTTCATTAATTAAAAAGCGTTGGAACTCTGCCGAGCCCAAACTCTCGCTAAAGGGCTACCGTACTCCCGCAGCGTACTCCTACACCACTCTGGACGCCCCCGAAGAAGAGGGTATTAATAGGAGATACAAAGAGGTACGAAGTCCTAAAAGGTACGCCATTAAACTTGCGGCCTCTTTGGTTTCGAGAGCTACTCACTTTATTACACAGCCCTAAACTGTCGGGCTTTTAACATCAGCTACCGTGGGCCTTGCGATCTAGCCTCTTATCGAAGCATTAGGCTTGATGGCACTCCACTCCGGCCGACGGTAGCCGAGGAATTTCCTCTAAATCTTCTTGGATCGGCAGTCAGGGTGATAGGATGGCATCTGGAGAGAGATCCTGTCCGCTTTAGGAGGAAGGCCTGATACCGGAGTGATCCCTAAGGAGGAATCCAAGAACTACCGAATCCGGTTGAATCGAGGTATGAGGGCATGCCATATTCATTCTTCGAGCCCCCCCAAAACACCATTTTACTATCAGAATGTAGAATACTGATGATTACTTAAAAAATTATTAACGAAGCTATTAAAAAATCCAGGATGTTAAGATGATTAATCGGTTCAAATATGAAAATCGATAATTTTTTGCATTTATAATACATTCTGTAAAGCGTTAGGAAGCAAACATCTCGATTTGTGCTTATCAGCACAAGTCTTACACCTTTACCATTTAATGATCGAAATGTTAGTTTAAAGATATAATTTTTTATAAAGACCTTAAAGTAAAATAATACATTTGGTTATCATGTTGTTACTAAAATTGTAAAATAAAAAATATGTTGGAAAAACTCTCAACACAAAATTATAAAGAAAGAGTACGGATAAGTCAAGGAAGGCTATGACGCCACAAGTCACATGACCAAATCCTGGCTTTTGATTGGCTGCCCATAAGTGTCCCAGCTCCCCCATTTCTTATCTACTTTCCCACTATATAGATATTTTCACAATTTAGAGATGAATATAAAACTCCTATACTGGCAGGTTGGAGAAACTACGTTGTGACAATAATATTTTTTCAAATAGATTAATTTATTGATATTTACAACTATAATATTACAACAAGTAAATTTGCTAATATGAACAAATGACATGGAAAAAAAAAACACTTGTGGAGAAACTACCCATCGGTAGGACTCCAATAAAGTTCTATAGTAGAAGGTCTCGAGGCCATCTTCTTTTCAGACTTCCCGGAGGGTTATCAAGAATAGTATGGGAAGCCAGTTAAGAGCCTAGTGGATTCAAGTGTGTATGGAGCTTGTCATGGAAGGATAGGCATCTAGTTTGGACCAAATCAGCAACATATGGGATGTTAAGATCATGATGGATGAGTTTGTTTTTGACATAATAAGGAGCATTGAGGATTTTACGAAAGATTTTGGATTGTAAGGATTGGATACGAGATGAATTGGATGGTTTAGTAGAGCCCCAAAGCTCAACTCCGTAGGTCCAAATAGGTCCGTAGTCTGATAACTGTCATGTAAATGAGTCTTTTGTAATTAATTGGGAGCTTAGACCGTTTGTCCAAATGTTGAAGTCTTTTCAGCCTTGTATGAGGATTCGACAATAATTTAATTTTCAAATAATATGTTCAATATGATGAATAAAAAAAACCTTTTCCGTGTTAGATTTCGGGACTAAAGACTTTATATAATTATCTACTATAAATTTAATACGCGCCTGATGTTTTTTAGTTTAGACAGATAGCAATCGATTTCCAGATTATTATTTAACTCTTTCAAATGAAAAAGGGGAGAAACAGCTAGGTGGAACCCTCCCCACAATGACCCCGGGACGCCCCTCGAATGAAGTGGTAAAGAACGCCCCCCCCCCATTTAATATGTTAGGATGTAGCGGGGGGACAAGTTGATCCCCGCCCTAATGAAAAACATATTCCCCGATGGTTCGGGAAATTGATAAAGATGATAAGTTAATCAGTTTAGCGAGCTGAGTTTAGGTCGTCAACCTTTATTGGATTCTTCCTCTGACGGCCGCACTTTTCCCGTCACTCTCGATGACCTCTTCATTATCCTGCACTTAGCTTATTGTACTAGCCATCTGCTTCGTTCTACTTGTCTGCGGTTTCTGTCGATGCCGTAATCCTCTGTTGAGGGAGCGAAGTGGCTCAGTGGAAGAGCGCTGAGTTGCTGTCCCGAAGGTCCCAGGTTCAAATCCGGCTTTGGCAGATCTGGATCCCCTTCGGGTTCACTCAGCCTCTATAAAGTGGCTACCTGTAGGACAAATCACTTAGTAACAGTACAGAATGTACAGACTGTACTAGTACAGACCCCATGTTTCCTGTTTTAATACAGATTTTTTTATAGGCTAATCAAAACCAATTCAAAAAAATATTTCCTCAGTCCCTGATTAGGTGTCCTTGGGCAAGTAAAACGATTTGCTTGAGGATTGGCGATACATTACATTCACAAATCCTATTACAAATCTGCATTTGGCAATTACAGTTTAAGTAGGAACACAATTACCTTGCAATGCTATGGAAATGATTTGAAGCAGAAATAATATTACACGTCGAAGTTTGAAAATCTCTGAATGCTTTAATAACAAATTGGTTCTTTTGCCATTTATTTGAAATTGAAAAGGGAATGGTAAAAAGAGGCCTCACATAAATGTTAAGACCATGGAAAAATTCCAACGAAAAGCCCTTAGTCTCCAAACTAAAACAGAAAATGGAAATATCTGTCCAAAATTCAAATTATATTTTCATTTTCTGTTTAATATAATGAATGCAATTGGGAAAAATCACAATGCAAAGCCTTATGTTTCAAAAATACACCCACTTACCAGTCGACGTTTCGCCTATTCAGGCATTATCAAGACACAAAAACAAAAAGAGTTATGTGAATCACATTTCGAAGAAAAAGGTGCAATATATCCCAACGATCATCAGCCCAAACAGGCTCCAAACATGAGACAGCACCCCACCACCAAGATGTTGGGATGTATTGCACCTTTTTCTTCGAGATGTGATTCACATAACCCTTTTTGTGTCTTGATAATGCCTGAATAGGCGAAACGTCTACTGGTAAGTGGGTGTATTACTAGATTTGAAACATAAGGCTTTGGATTGTGTTTTTTCCCAATTGCATTATAATAAATAATAGTGTTTCTTTTTGAGTTTTTGGCTCTATTTTATTGATTTTCTGTTTTAGTTTGGAGACTAAGGGCTTTTCGTTGGAATTTTTTCCACGGCCTTAACATTTCATTTCAATATAAATAGGAAATCTCAGGGATATATAAGATATATATAAAGGGAAATCTTAGGGACAGCAGCTGCTATAGTATTAAAGACGTGTAGTTCTCGGGAGTATGGGAAAAATCTAAGCTGGAAAAAGCGCTGTATTTTTCTCTATACTAAAAGCCGTTTTAGACAAAGCGACTCTCGGAAGTGCCATTATGAAAAGCTACCCTCCTCCCCACTACTACCCCCACCAATATTGGCTAAAACGTTTCCCGGTTACTGCCTTCTCGTCTGAATGTTTAAACCGAGTTTAAACAGGCCTCCAGCTCCTCATGAATTTTATAGGAGTCAGTCTCACCTTAGCAGTCGGTTCTTCGCTTAGGGCTCGATTGTCTTCCATGGCACAATGAGAAAGTGGGTACCTCGACATTCAAGGTTATAAAAGAACTCTGATGGAAATTTTAGAAATTGGAGATATGCTGTGGCTCACCCTCCCTCAGAGTTCTCAACTCTGATTTGGGAGGAAAATCTGGCGGATGAGCTTGATCTTGGCCAAATTACTTCCTTGCAGAAACGTTGGCTATGAAACAGCACGCTCTCTAACATAAAAACCATGTACCGAACTATAATTTAACGATTATAAAGTGTTATCAGATTTTTTTTTGTATTTCATCCTGAAGTATTCTCCTTAAAACTCATCAACTGTTCTACGTCGTGGAGGAAATTAAGGAAAGAAGGAAGAAAAATAGTTATCTGCGCATAACTGGAAAAATAAACATTCTCTAACCAATCAAATGATTCGAAAACAATTCTTATTCTTATTCTGTTGACATGGCTGGAAAAATAGCCTTAAGCATTTTTAAACGATTGCAGTTAATATTTCGAGTTTGATAAATGATATGAACATGTATTTTCTTATGTATCTGTAGGTGTGTAGTATACAGGTACTTGTATCTTAGTAAGAGAAGTTTAAAATGTTAAAATAATCTGAAAATGTAATAAATTAAAAAATATTGGAAGATTTTGCTTCATACGAAGCTTTAAAAAAATATTATATCTACTTGCTAGAATTTATATACCGTGTTAAGAAAATTACATTACACAAATATATAAAAAGAAAAGAAAGAATTTTTGGCGCAAAATGTTTAAAATCTCTCTGCCCTGGGAATATTTGCGCATTGATGTCGCCTATAGTAAGGTCTTCATGTCCAACCTTTCGTATCAAACATTCGTACTAAAGTCTCCATAATAATCTTACTAATATTATAAATGTGAAAGTTTGTATGTTTGTCTCTCTTCCACGCAAAAACTACTGAACGGATTTGGATAAAACTTTACAGTAGGTTATACATCAGAATAACACATAGGCTATAGCAAGTGCAGATTTATGGGGGGGGGGGGGCACGGGGGCACGCCCCCCCCCCCCCCGACTGTTTTATAGGTACTTTGGAGAATCCATTATAGTACATAATTAAAGACAAATCGCATGATCATCATTGTTAAAATAACAGAAAGAAAATGAGCGAAACTATTTGTTTTAATATCCTACTAATCTTACTAATATTATAAATGCGAAAGTTTGTATGTTTGTCTCTCTTTCACGCAAAAACTACTGAACGGATTTGGATGAAACTTTACAGTAATATAGTTTATACATCACAATAACATATAGGTTACAGCACGGTCGGATTTAGGAGGGGGGCATGTGGGCAAGTACCCCCCCCCAGACAATTTTTTAGGTGCTTTGGAGAATCCATTATAGTACATAATTAAAGGCAAATCAGGGACTTAGCATATTGAAATTTGCAGATAGGTTCTTTTTATAATTTAAGAAAGAAATTAGGATAATCCCATCCCCAAGGGTTTTCTCCTTAATATAATAGAGGTTCAAAGATTGTATGAAATCCGTCAGTTTTGAAGTTAGACATCTGAAATTTTGGATGTACGAGTAACTTATCGTTAAAAAAAAAATATTTATTTTAAATGATCGTCATGAAGCTTTATGTGGTAGACCAAATTCCACGCGAGCGAAGCCGCTGGCAAAAGCTAGTATATTATAATGCTATAAAAACATAATGAAATTGTGCTGAGATATTTTCTGATACATCGAATGGAGTCATCATATAATCGGGATGCATTTGTTTTATTTTCTTAAACTTCTTAAAAGTCATGGCCAGGAAGTTTGAAGGCGGTGAGATATCATTTCCTATATTAAAGGAGTCAATTGATGGTTGCAGGGACCTTGAAGTGGGATAGTGTCTGTAAGTTTGTATTCTTTTTGGGAACGGGTTTAAAAATAGTGTAGCTATAATGCGAGTGGGGTAGGCAATGTAGTTGGAATATGCGATTGTAGAAAAATGAATGAATGATATATAATATGTATACGCTAATTTGAGTACTATATATTAAATTAAACCCCCCCTCCCAAAAAAAAATTAGTTAGGTTTTATAGAGGAAGACTTTAGGACTAATAACGTGAGGTTACGACACATGAGAAGGGAGCAGTTATCATAAATAGAAAATATGCTAACAAAATGTTCCTAGTGGTCACCTAGTGGTCAAAACGGTCACCTGTGGTCTAGTGGTACCGGCGACAGCTTTTATTTAAAATAATTAAATATATATTATACTTATGCCTTGCCTATGAATATATATTATATTTATGTATTGCCTATTATATAGGCAGGGAATGCTGTAATAAAATAAACTGTATTTATAACAGATCAAGCTGAACGTTCACTATGTAATATTGTTAAATATTTGTCTGCTCGCAAAATAACTTTTGGATTTTTCGAAATTACTTACAAAACAATACGATTTTAATGTTAGAGAAAAGAACTAACACTTTGTCAGATAGTTGTTAAATAATAAGAGTTTCGTAATATCATATTGAATTACAAAAAAACAGGGAATATATTTGTATTAAAAAATAAAATAAAAACAAGAATATATTTTTAACATAAAGTTGGATTTAAAAAAAAAAAAAATAAGGCAATGTTGGACATATCCCTTGTCTATGTTCGTTCTTTTTTTTTTCCGAGCGTGCTCTTGGCTTTCTTATTCAGTCAAATTACTATATATTTTTTACCAGCTTTTAATTTTCCTACGTTGTATAATTATGAATCTATTACACTTATGATGTTTTTTATAGTAGAGAGTGTACTATTCAGCAATTAAAAATAAAAGAAATGGAGAGATATCGTCGATACAAAGTGTCGAAAGTGAAAAACAACTTTTCAGGAGAAAAACTGTTCTAAGGCTCATCAAAATCAGTGCTTAAGTTCAAGGTTCTTATTTTATCTATGTCATCCGTGGTCTGCCGTCCCGGAGGTCCAAGTTTGAAACCCGGCTATAGTAGAAACTTTATTTAATCTGTTAACGAGGATGGACCTTGCGGGATCTGGAGACCATCCGGGGGTTGACCCATGCTCTATAAAGTTGGTGCCCTATAATGCGTGATCTTGGACAAATAATCTCAATACTTCGAGGGTTACATTGGTACAAGTTTTTTTATACATGACTCTACATGGATTTTATATTAATTATCATTCCTAAAGCAATCGCTATTGATCGAAAACGAAAATTGTATTTTCTTTTCACGTTCGAAACTTTTCATGTATTTGTATCAACGGTATATAAAAACCCCTACAGATTTATAATTTTATTGTGAATTATACTACAGATTGAAATATACTATCCTTCAAACTACAGATTGAAGGATCACTGATTACACAGATGGTTTTTTGTTTCCAAGAAAGCCCATTACAATAAGTTTAAATGAATTCCAAGCATTTTTTTTTCCATTTCCATTTTACTGACAAAGCTTTCATCTTTAAAAAGTTTTCTGATGTCTGGCTCAACAAATACTCCCTCTTTCAGCTTAACATCGGATATACCAGGAAACTGTTCACGATGATACTTGAAACACTCTCCTTCTTTGGGTATTGCTTTCACAAACTGTTTCATTAGCCAAAATTTGATATGAAGAGTGAAAGTCAGATCTTTTTAGGATCCACTAAACTTTGTCTTTCAACATTTTTAACTCCAGGAATAAGAGCCTTTCTGATTGGCCACGTCTGCTTGACATATTGTACATGCGGAATAGGCGTGGCGGCTATCCCATTCACAGAGGAAACATGGAAACTTTGTGTAACCACATTGTTGACCTAGTAACATGGAAATAACTTTCAAATCCCCACAAATGGTCCATTTTTGGTGAGAGTAGCCGAGCTTATTAAGAACAAACTCAAGATTTTTTTAGCATTCTTTCAAATGGACTAAGTGTCAAACAGGCACAGAAGCATATCGGTTACCATTGTGAAGAAGTACAGCTTTCAAACTACTTTTTGATGAATCGATGAAAAAAATTTGTTAATCCCACTAGTTAAATATGCTACAATTTTTGCATGGCAGGCCTGTGTTATCCGTGCGTTTTGTATCTATTTTGTATCGAGAGTTGGAATGGAGTTCACCGCTGATTCATTTTGCCTAAAAATCCATCGGGCCCGAACTGCAGCGTTGCCCCCGGTAACAAATGCACCAATGACATCCCTGCAATCGCATCGAATCAATTAGCCTTTCGAAACATTTATTGTTGTTAACTTGTACAAAGGTTATGAATATTGTAGCCGTTGCGCTAACTGGGATTGGCAGGGAAGAGGGCTGCAAAAACTATTAATGTGGGGGGGGGGAGATTTGGGACGATTTGTATGGATGAGCGTTCCCCCACTCCCGCGGCAACCAGCCAATAGCATCTGATTATAACGGAGTTTTACACGGGAGTTTTGACTAGCGCCATATCAATGATTGAGGAGGATGGGTAAAGTTTAATAAAGCAGCTAATGGGTCGAGTTTAAAGTGAACCAGCGTAGCCAAAACAGCGGACGGGCTCTTGCTCAATAATGCAAAGGTTTCCTTCCCTCCGGGCTTCGACTTTAAATCAAATCCAGCTCGCTCTAATGAAAAACATTGCTCTTTGCTAATGACTACCTCTTTGTTCGATAATTTTATAGTATCGATTCGAGGGTTAATTAATTGTTTTTAATAATTACTGGTCTTTTCATGATTGATATATTTTTTTATATCAATTATACTGTTTTATTTGCAGGATACAACAATGCTCTAAAATGATTGTGGGCGGTTTACACTGAAAACATGATAAGTTACCTTTTTAGCCGCTTTCAGCGATTTGCGGCAGGAGAAATATTCGCGAGACTAGCGACGCGTCCTGTTAATGTGCGCGTATAATAATGAGCTATAGAATTTGTTATAATTAACTATAGTTTGAAGGTTATTCGTTGGATATTGGATAGTTTGCTATTCACACTACAACCCGTGAAGGTTATAGGGTACATAGTGGAGACTATACTGTTTCTTGGTTCTGCAGGAAGGTGATTTGCTGTATATCACGCTCGATCACCAGATTTCCCCCCTTCATTTTGGATACCCTCTTTATAGAGGCCATAGGATCCATCCCCGGTCGCTAACAGATTAAATATAAGTCTTGCCAGCCTCGGGATTTGAACGCAGGACCTTCGGCATAGAACCATTGAACCACATCGCTCCCGTTTGCTTCTCATACTACTAACAATAACATAAAAAAAATAATAACTATTTAAACTTTTTGTTTCCCTTTGTCATGGCTAAATTTCATGTTTCAATTTGCTTCTTGATGCACACGTACAAGAATTTGGATGAAATTTCCAAAATTATGTCACGAAAATAGGATACAAAATCAAGAAATCTTAGTTCACGCTTCAATCTCTCCACTTAATAACAATAAAACTATAATAGCGAAACGAAAACGTTTCCCATTTATTTCTGCTTTAACAATAACTATTCACAATTCGTGGGGAGCGGAGTGGCTCAGTGATAAGCACTGCCGTGCCTAAGTCCCGCTCGCTGGCAGATTTTTTTTTTAATATGTTAGTGGCCGGAGGTGGATCCTATGGGATCTAGGATCCCAATAAAAGGCGAAAACATCTGGCGGTTGAGCGTGATATAGGACAAATCAGATCCGTATTAGACCGTTCTTCAGGAAACAGTACAGTCTCTACCACGTAATGAACCCAAGACCCTTCATCGGTTTTAGTAGTAGAGGTTAATTACAAATCGTAGGGAGTTAATTATCAATTCCAAAAACAAAAGCTTCATGAAATATCAATTCATAAACTATAGCTTCATATTTTGTATCTAGCTTGTGCAGCCAATTAGATTTTTTGATAAATAAATACAATAATTATTTGAAAATGTATAAAATTTTTGCTTGGAGTGCCAATATATGGAAAAACCAGGCTAATATTAATAATTCCAAATTATTAAATTTAAATATTTCAGATTATAATTTATGCTGAAATTCAAAACAGAACACAGCTATTCCTAAGTCTTGAATTTTTCATTTCAGTGAGCTATCCTCATGATCTATTATAATTTTTTTATGGACGTTTGATGTCAATTATTTTAATTGGGAGAGCACTCTGAAAATTTTAAATTTAAAACCTTAAAATGACAACCGGAAATGTTAGAGAGGAAAATAGTTGACTGTAAGACAAAACAAAAATAACTATATGTTATTATATTCTTGGCACCTTAATGTTTTTTATAGTTTTTTTTTCTCTCATAGCTGTGAAGATGACCTACAAAGCAGTTCGAAACGTCGGCACAAATAAAAAAAAAGTTTCACTTATTTGGTGTTATTTTATGACTGGACCCCCCAACTATCTCCATCCTCCACGATAATCGGAAATGTTGATATGAAATGGTAAGAGGCACAAAATTATATATTTTTGAAATACTGATTATATTAAATATTAAATTATATGAAAATTAAAGTTATGTTATAAATAATTTAACATGCAGAAATGCTTGGCATGTAACTAACGACATGTTAAAACTAATTCTGTTATAATAACGAAAATAAAATCAGTGGCAACTCTGATATTATTGGTCGTCAAATTATTTATCATGTAATTTAATAAACCTTATTTATTCATTATTTTAATATGTTATTATTCACTTGTATTTAGCCTCAGCATTTTCTAAATGAAATTAGTTTCTCGTGTGATTTTTAGTGTTCTGTTTTTATAATTCTTATAGATTTTTATGGGATCAGGGTAGTTGAATATGTAGCGCAGTAATGGACCAAACTCCAGCTATGGCAGATAAATGATTTAATCTGTCATCTGGATGGACTCGGTATTGGGGACCCTACCGGAGCTCACCTAGCCTCTATTTTGGGTATCCTTAATAGGGAGAAAAACCTGGAGGTTGATTGTGAACTCGGACAAAACATCTCCATGAACGACAATCGCCCTTGAATCAGTACAGTCACTATCCTGTAATGAAGTATAATCTCATGGGTTGTAGTGATACAGTTCTTTTATATAGTTTAAAATCACTCTTTCACACTTGTATTTTTTAAATTCTGCCTTTATACTTTAATATTTTTTCGTTTAAATTTCCCATCATTTCTGTTTATTAAATATTTTCTTCTTGTGTTTAGTACTCAACACCAATAATGGGATGAAAGTTAGGCCGAAAAGTCGGCACACAATAAATAAGTTTTAAAAAACCTATATCACTACAATCCATGTAGGTTCTTGGGCTCAGTACATGATGGAGACTGTGCTGTTTCTACCCTAGTCCTAGACCACATTCAACCATCAGGTTTTTCCACACTTAATAAGAACTTCTACAATGGCTCTCGACTCTGAAAGAGTGGCACGGTTGGTTGGGTGCTTCAGTCCTTGCAGGACTTGGGCCTCTGCCACCATACTTCTCCATTCCTCGCGGTCTTCAGCGAGGATTCTCCAATTTCTTGCTCCAATCCTTCTTAGATCATCCTCTGTTATCCATCCACCTAGGCCTGGGTCTACCCATTTTCTTTTTCCTCCTGGTGAACCATTTAACATCACTTTAGGTAGCCTGTAGGGCTAAATTCTTTCCACGTGCCCTAATCATCTTAGCCTGCTCTTCTTAATAGTACAGAGGACACCAAGCTCCACATGTGCTGTTCTTCAGATAGGTCCAAAGATCTCAAGACTTCTCTCTCATATCTTAAGAGCTGTTCTTTGGTCGGAGCCCACTTCTCACTGCCAAATGAACTAATAGATTTAACTCATATCCTTTGTTTCTGGTGGAGTGAGTAATGTTAATTGCTGTTTATATAATTTTATTTATTTACTTATATGTATTTGAAAGAGGAATATTATATATAACATTCTATCAACATAAGAAATAGTTGACGGTTATCGTTTGATAGGCCGGCAGCGGTAAAGATGTGGTTTCGGTTCTGAAAGGCAATTCCGCCGAAGGACATGGATTGGGTTGACCTTTGTGGTTCTGCTCAGTAAGAATAAGCTCCACTCATATAAATGGTTTAAACTGTTGTCTAGGCTAGCCAGAACTGAGCTGATTCGTATATCTTAGTAATCGCTTATTTATTTTTTTTTTTATTTATCTAAAGAATTAATGAGCAGACAAAAAAGAAAATCGTTAATATTTGAACACTATTCGACCCTCCAATCTTTACCGAAGTGGCTCAGAAACGTGTAAATATATCGAAATCTTGGATTCCATTTTTTAAAAGTGAAAACTTAAAAAGCCGCGGTAAGAGACTTTTGATAAGAGGGTAAACTTGTGGCTCCGCTTGGGCAACATGCTCGAGTCTGGCTAGATCTTATCCATCGATGGGTTTTTAAAACTTTCAGATTGTTTCCATAGGTGAGATAGCTTTATGATGCCGTCATTGAGAAATTAAAATCGGTGACGGTTTTGTACAGTCCCTATTATCTATTTAAACCAGGACCCATGCATTCTAGGAGTTACGGTCTATTTTGAAGTCTCATATAAGACTGAAAAGACAAGAAACTGCTAGACGTTTTCGCCTACTTCAACATTTACTGGACAAACGCTCTAAGCTCCCAATGAATTACAAAAGACTCATTTGCATGACAGTTATAAGACCTATTTGGACATACGGAGTTGAGCTTTGGGGCTCTACTAAACCATCCAATTCATCTCGTATCCAATCCTTACAATCCAAAATCCTCAATGCTCCTTATTATGTCACAAACAAGCTCGTCCGTCATGAAATTAATAACCCATATGCTACTGATTTGGCTCAAACTAGATACCTATTCTTCCATGACAAGCTCCATACACATTCTCTCAACTTGTTTCCCATACTATTCCTGAAACCCTCCGAGGTGTCTGAAAAGAAGATGGCATCGAGACCTTCTACTATAGAACTTTATTGGAGTGCGAACGATGGGTAGTTTCTCCACAAGTGTTTTTTTTATTTTATGTCATATGTTGTTATAGCAGATTTACTTGTTGTAATATTATTAAAAGTTGTAAATATCAATAAATTAATCTAAAAAAAAATAAAAAAAATTTTGAAGTGGAATCTTTTTTCAATTAAAGCGACTTTTGGTAGAGGGTAAACTTGTCGGTTCGTGTCCACAACATGCTGGAATCTGGCGATACCTAGTGGCCTGTGTATGAGTTTTACAATTTCTTCCAATCAACTTTAGTTAAAAGTTTCGAATTACATTGATATGAGAATAATTGTATTTATCTAAAACGTGGTTTAATAGTTGTCCAATTGATACTAATAATAACTTAAAACATCAATTTTAATATTATTAGTTGTAATAGTATAATTTTATTTGTAATAGTTAGATGCCTTGTTTTATCTAATGATTGAAAGTACAAATGATCTAAGCATTGTTGAACTTAACGATGATAATAGTGCTATCAATGAAAATAAAATCTATGTAAGGACTAGTACAAGGTGTAAAGAATACAACTACATACTAATTATTATTTCAATTAAATTATTGCTATTTTATAATGAACTTGTGCAGCTGATTATATTTTTCGATTAATAAATAAACTACTTGAAATGTATATAATTATTGTGCGAAGTATCAATATGTGTATAAACCAGACTGATTTAAATAATTCAGACTATTACTGAGTTAGAAACTAAAAAAAACAAACAAACTTATTCCTAAGTTTTGATTTTTCACTTCTTTCGACAGCGAAAGATTATTGCATCGTATTAACAATACAAATTTAAATTAATTGAACATGAGAATAAATTATCCTTTACTATATATATAAAGAATCTTTATTACATGCAAATCCTTCTAATGGAAGGATTCCGGGACAGGAGAGTGAAGAAAACAGGACGAAGAATACAAGAAGAAGAAGAAACATAGTGAACGGATGAAGGAGAATTGGAAGAAATAGAAAGAAAAAGAAATAGAAATTGGCCATTACAAAAAAAAAAAAAAAAAATCCTTCTTCATTTATTAATCTTCTAGATCTGAAACCTCTTTCATAATAATTCTTATGCATGATTTGTTTGTGTTTTTGTGTTATATTAATAATTTAGTAATTATATGTTGCTTATGTGTATTATAATAATTAAGTGTTAATATTTAATAATTGTATGTTACCTTAATTGAATTTAAAAACAATTAAAAAAAACTACCACTACAACCCATGAAGGGTCTTAGGTTTAGTACATAGTAGATACTGTATGTACTGTCCCTGTACGATTGTGCAGGGAGATGATTTCTCCGAGATCACGCTCACCTGGTTTTTTATCCCCTATTTAGGGTTACCACTTCATAGTGGCTGGGTGAACCCCAGGAGGGTCTGTAAACCCGTGAGAGTCCATCCGTAACTGTAATGTATCTGTCACAGCCGGATTTGAACCCGGCTCTCTACACATTACATACTCTACCCAGCTCCCTAATTATGTATTATTATATCATATTATCAAAAATTAAACTTTCACGAGCACGTCGTGTAGATGTGTATGCAGAATCACAAAATTCGTTATATATTTTTGTCTACAAAATATTTATTATATTGTACAAAAATAGCGGGAGCCGAAGTTTTATATATTTTTCAAAGTTAAAAACTAATATGAAATGCCACACTTTTTGAAAATTATATTGAACTGTTTTTATTTAGCCTTTTCCAACTATTGTCCTGCAACCTTCCTTTTGATCCAGAAGTTGCATGAGCCTTGGCGGTGCCTTTGTGCTGTATCTGTTTCTTTTTCCTTTTTAATATTCTCTTTCTGATGATGCCTAGGTTGGCGAAACATCGGCAGGTCTTTCCTCTACTGTTTTATAGACCGGAGGCTTTCTTTCATATGTGAACAGCAAAGTTCTTATGAGCCTAAGTAGGTCAGAAAATGTATTTAGTTGAAGGTTATTTCCTTTCCTATTTAAAAAAAAAATATTTAAATTTACAACTGTATTTTAATAATACAACAATAATGTCATGGTTTAAGGCAAGCAAAGAAACTAACCCTATGCTAGTACTCAAATAACAAACTCAACATAGAAGGTCACGATGCCATCTTCTTTTCAGACGCTACGGAGGATTATTGGGAATTGAAGAGGTTGCTAGGTTCGAAACTAGTGGGTTTGAGTGGGAATAATGTTTGTCCTGAAATATCGGATTTGGGTCAAATAAGTAACAAGTGGATATTGAGGTCATTATGGACGATTTCATTAGTGACAAAGTACTTTACGAAGAATTTTGGATTACAAGGATTGTATACGAGAGGAATTCGATGGTTTATTGAAGCCCCAAAGCTCTACTCCGTAAGTCCAAATAGGTCTTATAACAGTCCTCTAAAGATTCTTCTGTAATTAATTGGGAGCTTAGAGTGTTTGTCCAGTAAATGTTGAAGTAGCCTGAAACGGCGAGCAGTTATTTGTCTTTTCAGTCTAGGGCGAGCACTCCAAGTTAAGCGTTTGTCAAGATGTAGACCTAAGTACCAGATTTGTCTGCAGGAGTCACTGGGATGTTACTAAATAATAAATGGATTTGTGGGATTAATTTTTTAAATTATTTAATCTCCAAACAGCCACAGATGGATTCTATAGGTTTGTAAATTTTCCCAGGACTCGCCCAGCATCTGCAAAGTGTGTACATTCCAGAACAAACTTGGTTGTTGAGTTTTATTAAACCAAATCACATACCTGATGAATTTTTGGCATAGAACAGTCCAGTCTCTACCATCTACTGAAACCAATTCCCTTATTGGGCTGTTGTGTGGTACAGGTTATTTTCCCAGTCTAGTGGACGCCTAAAAAACTCATAATAAAATTTGCGTTTCTGCTTTATTCGGTGCAAGCTGACTCGCGGTAGGAAAATTAATCCCGACCGAGCCCTGTCGAATAAGGGCACCGGGAAAATTGAGAAGGGCTCGGATGAAAAACTAAATAAAGAAATGCGGGAAAGAGGGTATTTCATTAGGGCGTCAGCGGAGGAAGACAGTGAGGGCACCTTTACTCTATTTATTATTTATATTCTAATTTATATACCCTGTGAAGGGGGGGGCGCAGGATTCAACTGGCAGGATAATTCCCCGGAAGGATATTTAAGATTTAAGGACCCAAGTTTTGCGAGGCTTCCCCCCTTCAGGCGGACCATCCATATTTTACAACATTTTGATTAAAAACTCTTTTAACGAGCCTAATAATGAACCCGTTTCCGCAGCCCGTGATAATTGCAGCGCTAACGCCTTTACTGATAACAGATTATCCTTATCGCTCCGTAATCAGCTGCTATGGTCGCGTAACTTAGCAAAATGGTTGCCACTTAACTCTATTCTCTCTATCATGTCTTGTTCTTTTGGAACCAATATCTAATTCTTCATTCAATCGATTACTCACAAGATAAATCATATTTGACGCTGTTTTACATATATTTTTGGATATGATAATAATTCATATTTAATTGTATTATCTTCATTCCAGCAACTGATCCTTCTTATTACAATAAACGCCAACTTGTGCATAACAATTCCTTTTATTTTACGATCGATTCATAATGCACTCTAGGGAATAAAGTTAACTTTTTGACTCAATCTGTAATGCACAGGGAGAAAGACGTAATGTCCTAATTAATTGAGCCAAAAACTCATGTTTTTGTACCAGCTGGAGATCAAAACATATTTTTATATAAATTAAAATTAATGGGATTAAGTATTTATTGTTTCAGCTTTCAAGGGATTAAATAATCAAAAGTTGTAAATAATATATTTACTTAGTTTAACGATTTTGTTTAATTGTTACTTTAGTAATTAAAACCGATTAACTCAAATGGAATTCTCCATAATTAACTTCCTTCGGTTGTGCTTACAAATTAATGTATTCCCAACTAGGAGTAAACTTAACGTTTTATTTTTAGTTTCGGGATTAATTGATTACTGAATAAAATTAAATAATAATACTGTATAAATGGAGATGGTGAACTAGAAGGCAATAATCCAAATTGATATTATTGTAGATTATTTGACTTAATTAAGTTCCAAAGTAATAAATTACAAAAACCTAAGTAAACGCTAAAGTTCGGAGCCTAGATATTCAGTAAGATCGATCTTAACGCAATATCCTCCCACCTACGGCTCGGATTTTTCCATGTCAGTGCTTATTAGAATTTTGTTCGTTATTGAATCCAAAATATTTAGTATGCCATCTTAATTTTGATCATGTTATCAATTCAACTAACCGGGTGCACGCTTTGTCATTTCGGGTCGCTTAATTTCCTATACTTTCCAGTGGTCTCATCATTTTTCCGACCGAATATTCTGTGCAGTGTCTTATTTATGTTGTACATCGTTCAACGCTAACGCCCTCATTTACCCTATAACATACAAGCCCTACATAATCTTCGAGATCCTATCATTTCCTTTAGATATTATTAACAGGGGGCATTGTGAAAGATGCCATGTCTCACCTCATAAATTCTCCAGGTGACCATTGTGGCGAGGGTAGCATAACAAGCTTCGGGTTCGCAGCTCGGCAGAAGGTCTCAGGGTTTTTTTAGTAGGTGTGAAAATCTTTTGTTATGCTGTCCATTGGAGGGGACGTAAAATGACTGACCCGTGCCTGTGCGGTGTCGGTTACTCGTTATAGACTCCCCCTGGTTCATCGTTCGACTATCCGCAGCACCGTGATGTGACATTAGGTAAATAAAAGAAATTCAGGATTGCACTCTGGAGGTTCTTCTTTGTACCAAATATTCCACTCAATAATTAATAATCGAGAAAAATACTTATATGTTTAAATGCTATTATGCATTTTTGACTTTAATCTGGGATTCAACATACTAACTCTTCTAAATACAGATAGATTTGGGCATTAAACTATGTTATACTAAGCAAAAATATTACAAGATGTACGCAATCGACTGTAATATCGATATTGATGGAATTTCGGTTCCCTCGTGTTTACTGAGGTCAGCCCAGCATATTATTGCAAAATGGCGGACGTGAAGGTGTGTATATAGTGGATTTAAATATTGCCTAAGCTAACCCCGAGTAGGAACCTATCCACATCTGGTTAAAGACTGTAATCAGCTGGTGGAGGCAAAGGCCAACCTGAATATTTCCAAAACAATCATAATGTATTTCTAAATACTAAAAAAACAAAACAACCTGTACCACTACAACCCGTGAACGGGTCTGGGGTTCAGTAAATGGTAGAGACTGTACTTTTTCATGGACAACGGTTCTGCAAGGAGGTGATTTGTCCTAGATCAGGCTCAAACGCCAGATTCCCTCCCTTATTTTGGGTACCCTATTTTTATAACATTTTATAGAGGCTGTGTGACCCAGGAGGGTCCTAGATCCTATATGATCCATCTCCGGCTGCAAACAGACTAAATAAAAGTCTTGCCTGCTGCGGGATTTGAACCAGGATTTCCGGCATGGCCACTCAGTGCTTTACCACTGAGCCACTCCGCTCCCTATTTCTAAATACTAAAGCCTAATAATTACATTACAATACAAATACAATACATTACATCGATATTTTTAGAAAAAAAATAAATAAACTGGTAATTTACAGGCGTTGGCTATTCAATGTTTTAGGTTTCTTGCTGTTATAACTTCCTTATTTAAAAAAAGTCTTTTTAAAATATACTTTTACTAACAATTATCTACAATCCATGTTATTTTCTAATAACTTGTATATAATTGTCTAATCAATATTAATTAAATAGTGATTTACTTAAATAAGTTCTCCAAAAGATTGTTAGGTACATGTGACTTAGCCGTTAGCCATGAAACTTACCTCTTTGTCTCGTTTAATGGGAATCACTTTATCTTGTTATCACTCTTCTCATTTGAGTTATTTGTGTGAGCGATATTACATTGTTTTCTAGTGTTTTTGTCTTGTTGATTTTGTTTATTGTTTATTAAATTAAATTTTGCGTTTTTGTCTTATTACTTTTGTGATTGCCTACAGAAAATGAACAGAATAACACTTTCGGAATAGCCTTCTTTGGAAGGAGAAGCTGTGAAATTCTTAAAATAATAATTCCAAAGATAGAATTATGTGAAAATGTCATCAAATGGATTTTGATTAGGACAGAAATGGAGATGTTCTAGAGCAGGGGTTCCCAAACTTTTTTGTACCACGCCCCCCTTTTGATGAAATAAAAGCTTCTCGCGCCCCCCCCCCTTAACAATAAATTGTGTGGGCCAAGGAACAAAACAAAAACAAATAAGTATTACATTGAAAACAAAATATCTATTTATACTGCCATAAGGTACAACAATATCAGTTATCATAATATACAAAAATTATTAATAAGAGAAAAATAGATTAGGTTGGTTAGTGAGATGGGTGGGCTTCCATTTTTCTTACTAGTATCCCTGTTCGTCGTTTTAGTAAGTGCACAACGCAAGTCACTAGCAACATCAAGTTTATTCCGATGCTTTGTTTTGATTGCCACAAGTGTTGAAAATGCTTTTTCGCACAAATAGGTGCTTGAAAAAGGCAAAGATAAACGAAGAGCTTCCCGTGATACGCTAGGATACACTTTGAAATATTTTAACCAAAATGAAGATTTGTCCATTATACCAAAGTGGTCAATTTTCTAAACATCGTGGTTAATTTAGAATTTTAGAAAGACTACTTAAATTTAATTTAATGGTCAACTTGTCTCGCGCCCGCCCTGACATGCCCTCACGCCCCCCCGTTTAGGAACCGCTGTTCTAGAGGGTTTAACATATTCTATTATTACATTTTGCATATTTCAAGTAAGAAATTGTTAAGAGAAGAGCAACAAAAACCTCTTCTCTTAAAAAAGCTAACTAATTTATTTCATATATTTATAACAGAATCGTTTTTGTCTTTTTACCGAAAGTTATGAAAAGCTGAGAATGTGAGTTTGGCATCTACACCTCTCAAATGGTCGATATTAAACTTAAGAGTTACCACAGCCATTAAAAAAAAAAAATAATGTTGCTTATCTACCAGAAGGAAATACATTTTATTTTGTTTTAACTTAAGAGATGTTAATCTCTAGCTTTTTACTGGTCTCAAGTCGACTTTGTTGTGTTGCGAAGAAATTTAAAATATATTAGTGCAAAGATGGGGTTTCGGATGGGGTTTCGACATTTGAGAAAAAAAATAGCGTTTTTTGATAACTTTTTTTGACTCTCTTACTTTATTGCATCGATATGTTTTTCATTTCATTATTTACTGCTGCTTCGATCGTTTTTATTCATAGTCACGTATTGCTCTTAAGTTATTTAATTATGCCCCGCATGGCAACAACTTTAGCGGTTCATGATCTTGAAATACACGATTTGGACTACACAGGTTTATTCCAAATCACCCTCAAGCATTAAGAGTTCTTCCAATTAACTCCAGAACCACTCGGGCGGACGACCTCTGGTACATTAATCGCCGTTGCAGGAACCTAATGGCTAATAGAGCCAGGAGAGGAGGGGGCAGGGTTCCCTCTCTCTCGACCATCCCTAATAAGTGGTCATGGAGCTGCCATTGTGGCCGAGGTAATAGTTGCTTTATATAAGGCGATTAGGATCGTGGTAGCGGGTAATGGCTTCGACCAGGACGTGCCGCGGGTCCCAGATCATCCTCCGGGATTCGGGGCGGTTCCTCCTAGGGATGAACTTTTAAAGAAGGTTCCTCGACTACTTGTACTTGTACCAGCTAATTCCCTAACAGGATTAGCCGATCGTTCCCCCGAACATTAGTGGATATCGTTCTCAATATTGCAGCCTTCCAGTTCGTGACCTTTTTGCCAATACAAGGCCTTTTGTGGGCTCACTCCCTTCCTAAACCTAGGCTAATCTAATAAAGGCAATAGCTTAGTGGGGCTTGGGAATAATTCATTCCGAACGAAATTGCATTATACCTTTCAATTATTAACGGAGTAGATTGTTGATGAAATCTAGAAAATGAAAATAAAACATACAGTTGTTAGCTTTCATTAAAAAAATAAATAAATTTGCATTCATGAAGACTGCTTACAGAGTGAAAATTGAAGAACTGGACTAACATAGGTACTATGAGGACGGCCGACCGAAATGCAAATTCAAAACTTTGCAATTACTGTGATTTTTTTTTTTAAATTCTAAATCAATTATAGTCTGAATTATTTAAATTTAAGATTTTTAATTATAATACAATTAGGAAAAACCATAATGCAAAGCCTTATGTTCCAGTAATAAAGCCACTTAGCAGTCGACGTTTCGCCTATTCGGGCATTATCAAGACACAAAAACAAAAAAGGGTTATGTGAATCACATCTCGAAGAAAAAGGAAAAAAAACGATCAACAGCCCAAACAGGCTCCAAACATGAGACAGCACCCCACCACCAAGACGTTCAATATACAACTGAAAAGAAGGTAATACGCTACCAGCTGGGAATGATATAGAATCAGCTGATCCACAAAACATATCAAGTAATACTAACCTATATAAATTTATACACATTAGCAAAGTTAGCCAATTTTTTCTTTTAAAATATTTAACGTTTCCGAATAATATGATTTGAAACATAAGGCTTTGCATTCTGGTTTTTCCCAATTGCATTATAATAAATAATAGTGTTTCTTTTTGAGTTTTTGGCTCTATTTTATTGTTAAGATTTTTAAATTTAGCTTCTTAACATTGATCTGGTTTTCACATATATTGACACTCGGAACAATAATTACATACATTTTCAAGTAGTTATTTTATAAACCAAAACATATCATGGGCTGCCTAAGAAAAATATATCCATAATTTAATTATACCTTGTATTAACCTGTACCACTACAACCCGTGAACGGGTCTGGGGCTCAGTACATGGTAGAGACTGTACTGTTTCATGGACAACGGTTCTGCAAGGAGGTGACTTGTCCTAGGTCACACTCAACTGCTAGATTTCCCCCCCTTATTTAGCTTGTTGCGATTCAACTCGAAGCGACGCCCTGCGGAATAATTACCAAAATCATTGATGACTCACAGATTGTATCGATTCTTTGTGTTAGATATTGGCCAGAGGTTATCCACTATAATTGCAACTTCAATGTCCAGAATTTGCTGCGTTATTAGTTCTCAGCGTCGCACACAAAAGCAATTAATATAATTTATTTAATTGTTGTATGATATAATTTGTTTAAATATTTTATTTGAAAAGAAAAGATATGGCCAGGAACGGGACTCAAACCCGGGTCTTTCACCTCTCCGTGGTTGTGCTTTAACCATCTCGGCCACCCTGGTTCGCTTCTCGGCCAGCCTTCCCGGTCCTGGCCATATCTTTTCTTTTCTTTTAATCTTTTCTTTAATTAATATATTTTAAAAAATGTTAATATTTGACAGAAATATTGTAAGGTATTTTCGTTTAATTTTAGAGACTTGAGGCTTTCCGCTCACGTCTC
The DNA here is from genome assembly GCA_037127475.1 of Arma custos. NCBI lineage: Eukaryota > Metazoa > Arthropoda > Insecta > Hemiptera > Pentatomidae > Arma > Arma custos. The sequence continues at coordinate 1,685,828 of CM073763.1, read as the reverse complement.
ATGAAATATTTTAATAACAAACCCTATGCAGTTAGTTGCGAATTCCTCTAGTAAGCTATAGTGTTGCGCAGGGATTTGAGAAGGATTTGCAGTATCCAACAGAATTTTTTTTTACTTCACCATTTAGTTACACATATCTACTTAACCACATTAATGGGTTGTTAATGACTTTAATGTCCTTAAAACCTTGAAGTAATCGGGTGCCTACCACGAACCAACCCAAATTAAATAAATTATAGTCTCTACCTTGTACTTAATCCCAGATCCTTCACTGCTTGTAGTGGTACAGGTTTCTTATACCCTCTCTTGTAATCTGACTATATTCATCATTCTCATTTGTTCTTCCTATTCCGATGATGACCTTAAACACGACCATATCCTAAGAAAAGAATTACCTATCTATGTTACATATATGGTTATATATGTACATAAGAAGGAAAGTATGTTGCCATGTTTGGGAGAAGAATAGGTTTGATGGAGCCGGTAAGTATTGCGGTCGTAATGGAGATGTCTGCTTGAGCCGGTCACGATCTGAGAACATTGCCCATCTACCAAGCTATTCTTTCCCATAGTTATCTTACTAGCATCTTATATTCAACAAACTTGCTAGTAATGATGCGATATCTTGCTTTAGTAGAGTTTTCTTTTAAATCCTAGATATTAAATTTATTATTCAAATTTATGATAATACATAACTTTAAGATCGTTGAAAAACTAATGATATATATAGAACAACTAAAAAAAGGACTATCAATATGGTATACTCGTAATAATTTCTATTGTGCGCATTTCAAACTAATTCGTCTTAATAAGTTTTCATATTTTACGTATCTACAGCTCTAATTTTCTCCAAAATGAGTTTCTTTACTTAAGTAAGCGGAATCGAGTTATTTTCGTAGTGAATAAGGGGCTAAGTAAGGTATAGGCTTGAAAAGCAGTTATTGTTTATATTATAACTCTATTTCAAGCCAAAAACAACGAAAATGATACGATTCCGGTTATCTGGAAGCAATTAACTCTCTCTGGACAAAATCCGAATTAACCACTTATTGTAGTGGGGCTGTAGGTATGGCTGTAGATATGGAGTGTAGTAAAAATATAGGCGTATTAATGTATTTATAAATACAAAAATATAGTGACGTCAATATCCGATTTTTCAAGTATCCGAACCGACTTCGCTTAAAACAGTGATTCCCAACCTGTAAAGGGGGCGCGAGACCAGTTGAAAATGAACAATTCTCATTTAATTTTAGTTATTTTTCACATGCCAGTGATTATTTACCTTAAATTAAAAGTTGTAATGTTGTATCTTATGACAGTAAAACTAGATATTTTGTATTTCATATGCGCATACAATATACTATGCAAGGGGGGCTTAGGAGGAATTTTATTTGAACAAGGGAGGCGTGGCACAAAAAAGGTTGGGAACCTCTGGCATAAAAGATACAAGAAGAGATCGGCATTGCCATTCCTATAAAATAATATTGAAGAATATTTTCTCATATATTTCATTTCCTTGAATTATTATTTAAACCTTTCTACTATTCTTAAAAAAGAAATTAAAGACAGCAGCCACGAAGAGCAGGTCAAAATTAAAGAAAACTTCTTTTAAATCAGCCTAATGATATTGCACATACGTATTTTCTTCATTGAATGAATGAGAGGAAAATAGTTGACTGGATGATAAAATGGAGAACGGAGATAGTTGGGGGGTGCAGTCAAAAAAACAGCAAATAAGTACTAGACTTATATTTATGTGCCGACGTTTCGACCTACAGTTTAGGTCATCTTCAGGGTGACCGGCTGAACAACAATCAATCAGTTGTTCAGCCGGTGCGCCCAGCGGCTCCTCTCCCAGTCGCCCTGAAGATGGCCTACAAGGTAGGTCGAAACGTCGGCACTTACTAAATATAAGTCTAGTACTTATTTGGTGTTTTTTTTACTGCACCCCCCAACTATCTCCGTTCTCCATTGTATTTTCTTGATGTTGATTTCTTTATTTACCTGCATGTGTTATAATAAAATACATTTTCGTTTTCAAGTTAAAAATAAAGGGCTGTCTAAGGCATTACTAAAATATGGACGGACAACAACAAATAGAATTGTTTTCATTTAACGTCACTTAATGCTGCTATGGCTAATCGGACGATGCTACAGTGGGAGCTCTAAATTTTGCCTATCCAGGTTTAATTAGGATAGGGATTTTTAACGAGTACCTGACATCGCACAGGCTCGGGTCCTCCGATTAACGTCACTTCCGAAAGACGGCATAACCAAGGATTTTTTACTCCCTTTAAAAAGTGCAAGGGCCACCTGCCGGGCTACGAACCCGCGATCTTGGGCTTAGTAGTTATAACAAATAGTATTTAATATATTAGGTTTTTAATATTTTTAAGCTCCAAAACTATTAGTTTAAGTAAAAAATAAATTTAAACTGTTAAAGGTAAAAAGAAAGCTGGGGTAGCTAGGAAGTTAAGACATGAGTTGCCATGCTGATGATCTTGAACTCAAATTCGGCTTTAAATTGCTCTTAATTTTTAATTCTTTTATATGGATGGACCTTTTAGGATCTGCCGACCCTCCCGGGGCTCACTCAGCCTTTAGAAAGGGGATCTACATCATCAGGGGCTAGTTACCTCCTTGCACAACCGTTTTCTTAGTAACGCAGTACAGACCTTACCTTGTACTGAACCGAAGGCCCTTCATGGTTTGTAGTGCTAACCATTTTTAAGTTACTAATAATCTAGTTGTATTAGTATAATACAGTTGTAAATTTCAATGAATAAATTATTAAAAAAAAGTTACTAATTGAAAACAAATAATAATGAGACTACTATATCTGTGGCACCTGTGCATAGTGGGCTAGTCGAATTTTGTGAATTTCAAGCTATCTACTTAGAATCGTAATTTTTCTGAACTTATTTTAAGTTCAAGATTGGAGTATCAGCCCACGATTCACCAAGGAATATACTTCATTGCAATGGACGGAACACTGATGTTAGACACAAGGAAAGATAAAAAAATTACGATTCTAAGTAGATAGCTTGCAATTCACAAAATTCGACTTAGCCCACTATGTACAGGTGCCACAGATATATGAGTGGAAACACTTGGTTTAATGCTTGCACTTTTTGTATTGATTTTTTCTCGGAGGACTATAAATCCTCTATGTAAGAACAAACCCAAAAAACTAGGTTTTATTTACTTTAAAAAAATTATTATTAGTTTTATTAAAACATTTGAATTTATCATGTTAAACCGAGCATGACGGTGAATCCAAGATGGAAGATGTTCCGGTCCTTAACGAAGACTGTGAAGGGTTTCTTTGTTTTCTTCGTTCGGTTCGCTTCATGGTCCAGCACCTCGAGCTGCTCGGGGTGGCTACCTGCTATCGGCTAATAACCTGTCTTTTTCAATCACTTTCGAACTGAGGAAGAGAGAAAATCAAGACCCCCAAAGAAGCCTAACCAATGATATTCGCGTGGCCGCTACGTGATAACAGTATACTATCCCTATAATTTAGGATAGCAGTGTATACAGTGCCGAGCTGCTGTGCGGAAGGTTCCGGACTCAAATCCTCCTTGGGTTCACCCAGCCTCTTTAAAGTGGGCACCCATAATTGAGCGAAACTTGCTAGATCTTGGATGAATCGACTCCTTGCCTAACCGTTGTCTAAGAAATAGTACTCTATATCTACGCGCACTGAACACAAAACCCTTCATGTGCTGTAGTGGTACAGATTTTTTATAACAATATGGCTTGTCTTAATTTTGTTTAGAATACCTATGAGGTACGTTAGTGCCTCAGAAAAATCGGTTAAAGCCATTTGAACATCAAATTGGAAGTATTTATGGAGAATTGAAGGTTAAATTCAAGATTGCTGATTGTAAATTTGATGATTGCTGATATCTCGTTGGATGACATCGTCTACCTTACTTACTACAGTCCTACAAGGGCCTTAAACGAGTCATTCCTGTCTTGTGCTCGCTTATCCATCTCCTTATCTTCTTCGAAGTCATCCAACCATCTCATTCTTGGTCCATATGGGAGGCGCCTTGGCATCCTAGTTTCTGACATCCGTTCCATATGATCCAGTAATCTGAGGCGAGATTTTCTTCATCGTCTACCTTAGCTTCCTCCTAACTGCTGCAGCGTAGGCTCGACTCTGGCCTTAGGACGAGATTGCCGCTCTTCTCACGAGCCGATGTCCTTGCTATCATAGCCCATTAGCTTTTTTATATTGGCCACATCTGTGTCCCAAGGGTTCGAAACCGATTGCTGATGTACCTGTCTCAATGATAGCAGTTAAAGATAGGTACTGTGGTCTTTGTCCCACTATCCCAGGGCAGGAAACACCAGTGCATCCGGTCACTTTCAACTGGCATTAATGTCGGAGTTACAATTTGCTAGATAAGAACTGTTACTGTTAATATAAAATAGCAGTTAAAAATATCTGTTACTCTATCAATAGTTGGGATCATCAAATTGGAAGTATTTATGAAGAGTTGAAGGTTAAATTTAAGATTGCTGATTTTAAATTTGATGATTGCTGATTCCTCGTTAGATGACGTCGTCTACCTTACTTACTGACGGGCGCTACAGTCATACAAGGGCCTTAAACTAGTCATTCCTGTCTTGTGCTCGCTTATCCATCTCCTTATCTTCGAGATCTTCCTCGAAGTCATCATCTCATTCTTGGTCCATATGGGAGGCGCCTTGGCATCCTTGTTTCTGACATCCGTTCCTTATGTCTCAGCCATCTGAGGTGGGATTTCTTCATCGTCTACCTTAGCTTCCTCCTAACTGGTGCAGCGTAGGCTCGACTCTGACCTTAATAGGTTGATATATAATTCGTCAATCTTGGCCTTTCAACTCTGGTTAGAAAAATTAGGTAGGTCTTTGAAGGAATAGAACTTCCTGTTAACGGAGACACTTCTCAACCTTTTCGTCTTGGTTTTCCTACTTGATACATCGATATTCTTTTAACATCAATCCCGTAACCCTCTTCGATTTGGACTAGCTTATGTAGTACTTTAGTATTTCAGTAATCCTCTAGTACTTTATTGAAAGAGGTAGCCTTGAGTTTCCTCCGATGAATGTATCGATCTATACAGATTTAGCAACCCGTTAGAACTATCCAGCTTCTTTTCCTCGAGAGTATTAATGATAGTAATTGAAGGAGGCTAAGAAGATGGAGCGAGGAGGGCAGGTGGCCGCTGAGAGCTGTTAGTGGTCTGGCTCCTTTCAGACCAGTTTGCGGTGGCCGGGTCGACCGCAGGGCACTCTTTTACGTCGTCAACGGAGCAGTCTTTTATTTCATCCCGCCGTGTAATGGCGTAGTACCCATCGTATAGCTATCTTATCACCATGGTAGCGGCGTATAGGCGCGTGGTAAAGCTAGGCAGCAGGATTTAGGTATCAGCTCCGCAGGTTGTCGCTTCGAGTTGAGTAATAACAACTTTTAACTTTTCATTTGTTTCCTTTGTAATTTCGAATATAAAAAGAATTTTGAGTTTTAGTACGAAATAAATAGTGTAATTATGACAATGAAATAGAGATAGCAATTAAAAGTAGACTAGTAGCCGCTAAAAAATGCTATTTTGGAACGAGAAGTATTATTTCGAGTAAATTGGTCTTGAAGAGAGTGGAGTGGCTGAGTGGTAGAGCACTGAGTTGCCATGTTCGGTTCAATCCTGGTTCAAGTCCCCGAAAGACTTTTATTTAATCTTTTTGCAGCCGGAGATGGATCATATAGGATCTAGCACCCTCCTGGGCTCACCCAGCCTCTATAAAATGCTATAAAAATAGTGTACCCAAATTAAGGAGAAACATCAGGCGGTTGAGCGTGATCTAGGACAAATCACCTCCCTGCAGAATCATTGTTTATGAAACAGTCTCTACCATGTGCTGAACCCCAGACCCGTTCACGGGTTGTAGTCGTAGAGGTTAGGTTAATTGATCTTGAGACCAACTAAATTAATTCTATATAAGACCTTTATCCGCCTTGTGCTTACCAAAGGACCTGAAACTAACGTACTTCCACAAAGTCGGGAGATAAAATGCTCTAAAGTTTTGAAAGAAATATACTCCGACGAATCTTCTGGTAGCTCAGTGGTTTAGAGCACTGCGACGGAGACGCAAATCTTTTCTCTTCAAAACAAAAATATTTAAAATGTAATCACTATCAAAAAATAATAATTAATAAAAATAAATTATAAATAGTATATTTATTATCATAATAAAGGCCTATATACTTTCTTAGTTCGATCGAAACAATCAGTTAAAGAATAAATCAAGTATTTTAATTGTTCTAATGAATATGAATTTAAAGTTGAATTTACTGCAGCTAGTTACATTAAAATCCGCTAGATAGCTTTAGTGCGGGATTGATGAAGCGGAATTACCCTGAAATTTCACCTCATTTTCCTTTATTCACTTTATTTTGTTCATTCATTTAAGTAAGTAAAAAAACCAGAGCAAGAGAATTAAAATAATTTATTTTGTTCTTAAATCCAAATGCTTATTGAATTATTCACCTTTATTAATTCTTTTCAACAACTTGATACATCTGAGCAGGTATAGATCGGAGGAAACGGATATAAGAAGTACGTAGTAGGAGAGTTAAAGGCGACAGTTAGTGGCGCTTAGGGGACGAGATTGCCGCTCTTCCCACGAGCCGATGTCCTTGCTATCATAGCCCATTAGCTTTTTTATATTGGCCACATCTGTGTCCCAAGGGTTCGAAACCGATTGCTGATGTACCTGTCTCAATGATAGCAGTTAAAGATAGGTACTGTGGTCTTTGTCCCACTATCTCAGGGCAGGAAACACCAGGGCATCCGGTCACTTTCAACTGGCATTATTTTCGAAGTTACAATTTGCTAGATAAGAACTGTTACTGTTAATATAAAATAACAGTTAAAATTATCGGGTACTCTATCAATAGTTGGGAGCGGAGTGGCTCAGTGGTAGAGCACTGAGTTGCCATGCCGAAAATCCTGGTTCAAATCCCGCTGCAGGCCATGATTTTTATTTAGTCTGTTTGCAGCGGGAGATGGATCATATGTGATCTAGGACCTTCCTGGGGCCCACCCAGCCTCTGTAAAATATTATAAAAATAGGGTACCCAAAATAAGGGGGGAATCTGGCGGTTGAGCGTGACCTAGGACTTCTCCTCCTTGCAGAACCGTTGTCCATGAAACAGTACAGTCTCTACCATGTACTGAACCCCAGACCCTTCATGGATTGTAGTGGTACAGGGTTTTTTTTATTAATAGTTATCGGATTAAGTAAGTTACTGTAATTTATACCCTGAATATATTTATTTATTATTTAAAGTAATATCGCTCCTTTGAAAGAACAATGCCATTACTCAAGAAATCTAATTTTACCTTAGAAGTATTTGAAATTTCATGTCTTGTTACAATAAAAAATAAAAAAGCTGTACTTTGATAACCCAAGGAGGGTCCTGGGTTCAGTTCTTGGTAGCATACTAGACTGTACTGCTAGACTACTTGGTAACTAGACTGTACAGACTACTTGGTAGCATACTAGGCTGTACTGCTAGACTACTTGGTAACTAGACTGTACAGACTACTTGGTAGCATACTAGACTGTACTGCTAGACTACTTGGTAACTAGACTGTACAGACTACTTGGTAGCATACTAGGCTGTACTGTTTCTTTGACAATGGTTGTAGAGGAAGGTGATTCGTCCTAGATCACGCTCAACCGTCAGATTTTCCCCCTTATTTTTGGTACTCACTTTATAGAGGCTGGGTGAGCCCCAGGAGGGTCCTAGATCCTATAGAATCCATCTCTAGCCATGAAAAGACTAAATAAGTCTTACCAGTGAGCGGGATTTGATCCTAAAATTAAACAAGATGAGTTAAAAAAAAATTGAGCATTGGTAAATCAAAGCATTACTATTGTAATTATGTATTCAAATTTTACTATTAACCATTAGATCAATACTGTATCCATCTAAATAATGGGGTTTATAAAAAAATGACCGTTTTTTAACCAACTATTTGTTAAATATTGGAGAGAAGATGGCGACTAACAGTATCTTTCGCCACAGCAGACTCCCTGGCAAGTTCGCCAGTACTTGTGGACGAATTTGACTTCAGAACCTCATCAATATCCATTAATGGTCGCCCGGAGCCCTCAAAATTCTCCAGTAAAGCACACACTTACCGGTCGTCGTTTCGCCCTTTCAGGCATTATCAAGACAATAAAAAAAAGGTTATATAAATCACATCTCGAAGAAAATGCACTATATACATACATACTAATGTGTATAAATTTGTATAGGTTAGTATTACTTGATATGTTTTGTGGATCAGCTGATTCCCTAACCTTCCCAGCTGGTTGAATATTACTTTCCTTTCAGTTGTATGCTGAACGTCTTGGTGGTGGGGTGCTGTCTCAGGTTTGGAGCGGGTTTGGGCTGTTGATTGTTGGATGTTGTGCACCTTCTTCGAGATGTGATTTATATAACCTTTTTTTTGTGTCTTGATAATCCCTGAATGGGCGAAACGTCGACCGGTAAGTGTGTGTATTTTTGAAACATAAGGCTTTGCATTGGGGTTTTTCCAATTGCATTATAATAAATATTAGTGTTTCTTTTTGGGTCTATTTTATTGTTTTTTTATACATTTTTTCTTTCATTGTAAATTATGGTTCTGCACAGATACATTTAAATTTGTACAATTGTTTTTATTTGTGACTGGTCTGTTTGGTACAGCATGCAATTTTGTGAATTGTAGCAAATTATACAATAAATAAATAAATATATGAAAAATTCAGATGATGACATAGATATGTATCTTTCTTGGGTCCAGTTCTTTTCTCGATGGGTTACATTTCACGGTTCCAGGCTGTTACTAGACGTACTCTACGTAGTTATGCAAGAGACGTAGCCTTCAAAATCGGGCACGGAGGGATTAAATGCGAGTAATGGACAATCCTGGGACGAAGAACTGTCGTTATGTTAATGCCAGCTCTGCCATGACAGTGCTATTATCCATGACCGTACCATTATCCATAATAGCAGCCTGTAGCCGTACCTCCACTTTTTATAACCCTCCATCTAAACTGTATCTAAGAGTGCATTATCAACCCCAGCTTTAGGCAAAACTCCCAACCCGAATACGACCATTACTTTTTTCCGTGACTCTACTCCGAGTCGTTTGAGCTTAATACGTCTTAAATCTGGTGGGAAGAATAGTCCCTGAATCGATCACGTAGCGAATCGATTTAGGGAAAAAAATGTAATCGGTTCCTTTTATACCGGTTATCATCTGTCACTGGCCAATTAATAGTTACTTTAGTTTTATTCTGATCATTGCTTCAATAGCAACTTTATCTATCTCATTGTGTTTTAACTATTATCATATTATATTATATCCTATATTATTATAATATACGATTGGAAAATTGGTTAAAGTGTATCGAAAAAACACTAGGAGGATATACACAAAGGAAATATTTTTGAAAAAAGTATTTTTATTAGTCCTTTTTACTTCAGTTAGTCATTATTACTACAGAAAAAGGAGCATATTTGCGTTATTTTTGCTATTAGCGTTGCAATTATAAAATACTTTATAGGATTTACATAAAGTTATTTTTTGAAATTTTCACTTTTAACTAATAACTACCTAACTTTTAACAATGACAGTTATTAGTTACTTAGTAATTCGTTATTTAAAAAAAAATTCTAAAAATAAGGTCCGCGTGTTAGCATAACAACCTACTACACCTAAGATCGTGTATTTGCAGCCAGCCAGGAGTACCTAAGATTTTTTAAAGGGAGTAAAAAGTCCTTAGTTACGCCGTCCTTCGGAAGGGACGTTAAACGGGAGTCCCGAGTCTGTACGATGTCAGGTACTCGTTAAAAATTCCTATCCTATTTAAGCCTGGATAGGCAAAATTTAGAGCTCTCAATGTAGCATCGTCCGATTAGACAAAGCAGCATAAAGTGACGTTAAATTAACAAACAGCAACGATTGAAAAGCAAAAACTTGTTGTGACTCAACGCGAAGTAACAACCTGCGGAACAAATACGGAAGTTGTCGATGTTTTTGAAAAAGAATAATAACTGAATTTACCCAATATTCATGTCGAACGAATAATTACATACTGATTTTGTTTTTAAATTCTGCGGCCGACATAACTTTATAGATTCAACTAATATTTGATGAAGCGAGCGGCAATCAATGACTTAAAGAGGCTACATGAAAAAAAAAAAAAGGAAAGAAATATAAAATTTAAAGGAATTAGATATAATTTAACTGAAACCGGTGTCGCTTTTGTAAACAGTTGAATGGACTCATTGGGAGAGCGGACGGTAGGGGCGCTGCAATAGCTAATGGGCGCTGCATGTTTAACCTTCCTATTAGCTATTTATTTAATTTTATTATTGAGAGCGGATCAGACGGGAAATAGGATCCAAATGAAAAGTGCCCCGAGGAGGAGGAGGGACCATTCCTGTTAATGGCAATCAAACACTCATTAGTGACTCACTCAAATATTCACGACAGGGGGCGCGCTCTTATCTCATCCTCTGTTATCACAATTACACTCACTCTGTATGTTCCTCTATTTTATTGTACCTATTGTGTATATATCTAAATATATAGTAATATTTTTGTTTGTTTATTCATTTAACGTAATTTTTTTGCTGGTAATCCCGGAGAAGACTGCAGACTCGAAGTTTCGTCCCTGGTCAGCGTGAAGTTCCATGGGTACTCCAAACCTACTGACGAGCTGCTTCACCAGTACGTCCGCAACCGTGACTGCCTCCTGATTCGGAAGGGCGTAAGCTTCCACCCACTTGGAAAAGTAGTCCATGGCCACGAGAATATACCGGTTACCTTCATCCGTCACAGGGAAAGGGCCAGCGATGTCAATTGCTATTCTCTCAAACGGTGCTCCCACGTTGTACTTCTTCATTGGGGCCTTCTTTCTTCTTATGGGTCCGTTAGAAGCCGCACAAGTCGCACAACGCCTGCACCAGTCCAACACATCGTCCTTAAGGTTAGCCCAGTAAAAGCGTTCACGTACCTTTTCCAATGTACGGTGAATTCCAAGGTGGCCGCCAGATACTCCGTCATGAACTTCCCTGAGTACTCTTTGGAACGATGAGCTGTAGTCTGCGCTGATCTCCTTCCGTGTTCTCCAATGCCCGTTTCAGCAGCCCGTTGTCCACTAGAATGGAGTCCCATTGGGCCCAGTAAGTCTTTACATTCTTCGACATTTTCATAAACACTACATCTGTTTGTTTGGTTGCCAGCACGTGCTACTGATTTCATTTCTACCTCTCCATCATCAGAAGCAGGATAAGAAATACCAGATAAATCTTTTTTGTCATTAGTATTCTCAGCGTGTTCATTGACTTCTGTAACGGATATTGTTGGTATATCCTTTGAAAAATTTTGGTCTGACTGTTTATTTTCAACTTTTTCTTCTTTTATAGATTTATTACAAGTATCCACAGCCCAACTTCGGAATAGCGAGCTTAGTGACAAGCTTACTTCTAGATCGTCTCCTTTTGTACGGGGCCAGTCTATTGAAATGGACTACCTTGGGTTTTCCTTTAAGCCGCTAATCCTTTGCTTCCTGTGACCGTAACAGAATGATGCAACAGTGGAATTCTTAAATTTTGTCTATCCAGGTGTAATTAGGATAGGGATCTTTAGCGAGTACCTGAAACCATAGCCATTTTACGTTATTTCCGAAGGACGGCACAACCAACGATTTATACATACTTTCAACCTATTTCTTCATAAAACTGTCCAAAGAATCGTTCCAGTTGGTAAAGTTTCAAACACTGGCACGCGGAACGCTAGTTAAGTTATACCTTTATATTTATAATATTATTAAATTGTCATATTTTCCGCGAGCAAAGCGCTTTAAAAGATTCACTAATTGAACTGGACGGTGTGAGCAGAATGGAAAGGGACCTCTGAGTAGCTTTGCTGAGGATTCTGAGTTAATTCAGCAGTAACGGATAAATTCATTAAATCTTTAACAATAACATATGGTCCCTGTGTTCTTTGAAGATCCTCCTGAGGCTCACCCAGTCACTATTAAGTGGGTTTTTGTAATGAAATGAGGAAAACCAGAAGATTGAAAGTAATCCTGGACATGTCATCTTCTTGCACTACCTGTAAACTGTACAGTTTCTACCATGTACTGAACTCAAGATCCTTCATGGTTTGTAGTGGAACGAGTTCTCAGGAACCAAAGCAGCCAAAGGAGCTGCAGATATATTTTTCGATATTCACTACACCTACACCCGGCCTTGCCAAAAGTGACACTTACTATTAAATTTTGTAGTAATAATTAATAAGAAATTATGAATTTATCATATACCTGTCCTAATATTAGTAATATTCTGCTAAACTAACAGATAAAGGAATTATGATTTTATATACTACATAAAATATTTAATATCTTCATAACTGATCTCAAGTCATAAAAGTATCTTCTTAACAATAAATGATTACGGTATTATTTATAGCCGTTCCATCAAATCAGAACCGGCCGCCACACCCCGGCAGTTACGACCCTCCGAGGACGGCCCCAGATCGGCTCCTCGAGAGGATGAAGTGTCCCCACCCCCTCATCAATCCCGACTCTATTTGTATTCCTGGAAGATAGGGAGCTACTTTACGGTCGGCGGGTTGACATTGATCTTACTTTATCTTGGCCGCCTTGTCCCCACGGGGGGGCATGCAGTATTCAGCTGAGGTTTGACGCTTGTAGGATTATTGATGGCTTCCACCAGCCTGATGGTTATTGGTGCAGCGGACAATTGCTCCAGCGGATATTCGTGCCGGGATTGGCTGTTGGTTAATGCAAGGATTCGCCGCTACTTCCGGTGGCGCTGCAATCCCAGCTAATCCCACCTTCCTGCTTACTGACAATAATAAAGACACTGATGATCCCCCGGGCTATTTGTGCAATAGATTGTCTTTCGACAATAGCATGCTAATAAGAAATTAATAAGAAATTAACCAAACAACAAGCCCGACGTATTTACCTAATACTGACAGGAATATTTGGAAATCAGCTCTACTATTTTTTTGTACCACGCTTCCTTGGACAAATGGAAGCCTCCCACGCCCCCTTGTATAAAATGTGTAAGGGCATATGGATTAAAATAACTTCATTTTCTGACTGAAAGGAAGGAAAAAGGGAACAGATAACTTTTTGCATGGTTCGTTTAATTTCATTATTATTTGCGAGGAGGTATTAAGAGGAAGATTTTAGAAAGTAAAGTACATTTTCGGATTTACCTTGAGACCTTCCTGGAGCTCACTCAGCCTTTATAATGTTTGTAACCTTACTTGGGGGAAAACATTCATAACGGTGTTATTGGATAAATATCCCTCCTACACAACCGTTGTTATGGAAACATTACATTCTCTATCATGTTCTGAACTTTATCAAATCCTTCATATAGTTGTACAATTTTCTTTTTAATTTAAAATATAATATCTTGTGCGCATTTATATAAAACTGTTGAGTATTAAATTTAAAACTAAATAATTTTTTGAGAAAATATAGATTTAATAAAATTTTTAAGACGAACACTGTGTGACTTCCTAGATAATGTAATGTAACCATTTTGAGTTATGTAAGACATCCTAACGTACTTACAGGTGTCACTTTGAAAATGATCATAATGTATAAATCAGTTGATATCTGAAAATCAAAAATTATTAGGTTAGTATTAGAGGAAAATAGTTGACTGGATGATCAAATGTAGAAAGGAGATAGTTGGGGGGTGCAGTCAAAAAAACACTGAATAAGTGCTAGACTTATATTTATGTGCCGACATTTCGACCTACAGTGTAGGTCATCTTCAGGGCGATTTGGAGAGAGAAGCCGTTGGGTGCACCGGCTCACTAACAATGATATAATAAATAAATATTTAAATAAATAAATATAAATATAAGTCTAGCACTTATTCAGTGTTTTTTTTTTTTTACTGCACCCCCCAACTATCTCCTTTCTACAATTATTAGCTTAATGCGTTCAAGGCAGCAATAATTATGAAGAACAGGCAGATTTTATTTAATTCGATTCAGAATCAGTCTTTGATCCACCGATTTATATTGGAATAAAAAAAAAAAAAAACCTGTTGGACTAAAACTCATGAAGCGGTTCATTAGTGTCAGATGCTGTACTATTTCTTTGAAAATGGTTGTGTATGGAGGTGATTTGTCTTAGAACACGCTTGACTGGCAGGTTTTTCCCGCAACTTTGGATGACCCTTTTTACAGTTCCACATCCCAAAGGATTCATCCCCGACTGGTAACAGATTAAACTTTTCCTAGCACAGTCGGATTTGAACCTTCAGCATGACAACTCAGCGCCTTACCACTGAGCCAATCCGCTCCCTAATTATTTTAATATAGGTTCTTGGAAATCATAAGTGGCATAAAATATGTATTTTTTTATTTTGGCGAGGATTTATATACTGTATCTATTATATCTTTGATCCTGTTAGTACTTTCGGAAAGGACTCTAGGTATCACCTGTTCCTCTTCAGCCTGGTGTTGAAGGATTCCCTCGCGAAGATACCTGACGCAGGACCTCTTGGAGAAAGCCACAGGCCTGCATAATGGACCCGGTAAAGGGCCTGAAGACGCTCGATTGACCGAGTCCTACCTTATTTATGGACCCTGCCTTCAGCAAACATTATCCCCCTCCTCCTTCAGTATTTATTCATCTCCACGGGTCTCAAACCCCCGCATCAATATTCAGCACTCTCTTTTCTCCTTCAGATGGGTCTTATTGTTGCCAATTCAGTCCGACAGGACAAAGTGCATCTATTGTTTTATGTGATCGATTTACTTTTCAACAATTTAAATATATTTAGAGTTTTATTTTGTATTGGATCCAGGAAGATAATTTCGCAGTGTCCTAAGTTGCTCTAATCTTAAATCCCGAGCTGGCCGAGGCATATAATTATTTGTTCTGGTAAACGAAAAAACCTGTACCACTGCGACGCATAAGGAGTCTTGCATTCAGTACGTGGTAGAGACTGTATTGTCCTCTTAGATCACGCTCAATGGTGAGATTTACGAAACACAATAAATAAGTATACACTTATTAAGGTGTTTTTATTGTCTGCACCCCCAACTATTTCTTCCTTGCATATATTTTTCTCTTCTTCTAATCTGTTTTTTAAATATTTTTATTGGAGGTAATTTGCATTTTTTTTCATTAATCTTCTTACTTATTTCTCACTTATAAGTATTATTTTTAATCAACCTTTTTTTATTACATTTATCGTAAGATTCATGTAGTACCGTTTTCTTTTTTTAATTTTTTATTATTAGATAAATAATCTATTCAGTAAAATAAAAAGTATGGCATTGTATTCCATTCTATTCAGTATATTTAACATTTTTGAAGCATGATACCATATAGCAGTATCTGTTACAATTTTAAAGAACTTTGGTTATGAAAGTGTTTGCCTAAAATTCACGTTCAGGAATTACTGAAAAAAATGTGACATATTCGTTAATCGGGCTCAGCTTCAGGTCTATATTGTTATTGTTATCTATATTGTTATTGTTCTATATTTTATTATACTTCACTATACAACCTAGCGATAGCCTTATTCAATACCCTCCAGTTTTTACCTGCTGCCACAGCAAGAAGTTGAGGACCCGCCAGGACATAAGTACTTCCTCTACATCTGTCGCAGGACATTTACACTATTATATCCACATTATCAAAGCGGTCTCCTCTAAACGCTTCTAACTGCTCCGACAGAAACTTCTTCTGGGAACGAAGTGTAGGACCTTTCTTTGTCTTTACTTTCCTTGTAATTTTATTTACATCGTTAGGAGATCGAGGCGCCGTTACACGAGAAGCTGAGATGAAGTAATATTTCTTCAATTGTAATGATTTCTTTGTTACATGGAGTGAAAAGTGTGTTCATGTATTCTAGACTATAATTCATTATGCATATTTAGTTCGTGCTAATAAAAAAAAAAATGTACCTCTACAACCCACAAAGAGTATTGGGTTCTGTTCCTAATTAATAATAATTAGGCTTATCGAACCCGAAGGTTCGATGCCGATACCATTAATCTCGCCTTACAAACTTCCCAGGATTTCCTGTGGGCCTTTTCCCCTCCGTCGAGATCTTGCTGGCGATTCTCTCTGGTTCCATCCTAAAGAAGTGTTCGAACCACCTTAGTTTGTGCTCCTCTAGAATGATCTCAGCTGATTTAACTTCGAGATTACCCCGTACGGTTGCGTTCGGTATCCTATCTTTCCGTGTTTTCCTTTCTAATTTTCGCAGCTACCTCATTTCCATTGCCTGTATCTGAAACTTATGCTTTGAGGTGAACATCTCAGTTTCTTTGGACAACTTCCGTCCACACACCACTAACCAAACCCAAATCCTCCAGATCACCCTCAACACAATCACCCCACATACCTCTCGGTCTCCCCCTTACGCTTCCCAGTCCCAGACACAGACACTTATTAATATATTAGAAATTCGTTGGTTACTAAGCCTAGCAACTTTACTTGAATAATAATAACAGAATATAAGCCTCGCAATTCCGCGTTGTGGAATCTCCTAAATTCTCCAATGGTCTCATCCTTTTTTTGACCGAGTATACTACGCAACAACTTATTTTTTAATACCTTAAGACGTTGTTCAGTCTTCAACGCCCGTCACTATCACATCCGTAAAGAATAATTGGAACAATGATGGTTTTATAAATTCTGATTTTTAGATTTTGAGATAAAAGATGGAAGCTTAGTAATGTCGAGGCCGAATATCTGTTCATAATCACAACAATTAAAATAGGAAAATCATTGCTTTAGGAAAATCGGAAGAAAGAAGGAAATAGCGATTATCATTTCCAAGGTTAAAACAAATTTATTACTACGACCCACGAAGGGAATTGAGTTCAGTACATGGTAGAGACTGTACTGTATCTAATACAAAGTTTGTACAGGGTCACTGGCAGGTTTTTCCCCAATTAAGGGTACCAACTTCAAGGCTGGGTGAGCCTTGTAGCTCGTTATGTTTATGTTTGTGCTGAAACATTTTAAAATAAAATATACAAGCGCAAACTTTTCTTTGAATCTACTTTCAAATAAAAAAATTCATGAAGGTTCTTGGGTTACGGTAACGGCAGGAACAAGAGCTGGTTGGAAGCACCTTTAGCCGCCAGCTGTTTCATCAATGAAGGGTTATATTTTCGTTTATCTTTTCAAGACAATTTTAATCTAAACTACGATGGAACAAAGTTATTATAAAAAATATGAAAAGAAGTGACGAAAATTAAAAACATTGATTAAAGGATGGAATTTGTTGGGGGGGGGGTGCTGTCATAACTAACGCCAAATAAGTGAACACTTATTTATTATTAGTGCCGACGTTTCGACCTGCGTTGTAGGCAATCTTCTGGGCTATGAGAGAAAACAGACAAAAAAAAAACATTGCAATACCAAGAAAGAATATAATAATATAAGATTATTGAAAAGTAAAGAAAATTAGCGATAGATATAATAATAAGGAAATATATGAATAAAAGATTACAAAATAAATGCCCAGAAAGGGGATAATGTAAAGAAATACAAACAGAAAGAAAAATGATGAGGTAAACAGAAAGATACGAGATGAAAAATGAAGAAAAGGCACAAATGTAAAATGGTGAGATATAAAACTATGGAAAACCTAGTTAAATTGCAGGTAATGATATAAAATGTAAAATGATTGATAATTTACTAATAGACTGTTATATAAGTAAATATGTATGAAAATTAATACAAAATATGATGTTAAAGTATAAATACAGAAGAAATTAGTCGAAAATAATATATGGGCTTATCGTTCAATAGCAGCTAGTTATGTAAGATGTTGATAATATAAGTATGGGATGTTATATAAATATATTTAATTATATTAATTTATATTAATACAAAATATGATGTTAAAGAATAATTAGAAGAAAAGTATAGAAAGTAAAGATAAAATTCTAGTTTGAAAATGAAGATAAATTATAAAATTATCATTGCTTGGCATTATCACCTTTATTTTTCTGCAATCTTTTGTTCATATATATCTATCGCTAATTTTCTTTACTTTTCTATAACTACATGTTATCATATTCATTCTTGGTACTGCAATCATTTTTTTTATAGTTATTTTTGTTTTGTTTGTTTTTCTCTCATAGCCTTGAAAATGGCCTACAACGTAGGTCGAAACGTCGGCACTAATAATAAATAAGTGTTATATATTTGGTGTTATATATTAGTATTATAATAAGCGGCGCATATTTGGTGTTATTTATGACTGCACCCCCCAACTTATTCCATCCTTCATTTCATCTTCCAGTCAACTAATTTCCACACAAACATAAGATTTTTTTCACTCGGTAAGTTTGTTGTAAAAAAAAAAAAACTTGAATGTTTGAAACTGTTATGGAAAATATGTATGTGGTAAAGATTTATATGAAAAATATAAATACCTTTTATCTTTTTTCAATTTTAGTTTATTTTTTTATGAGGGACCGAGAAAGCTCAGTGTGTCGAATGTTGCGTTGCTTCAGGTTCAATTCCAGCTGTGGGAGATGTTCGTGCCCCGTGGGATCTACAGACCCTCATGTGGCTCAACAAGCGTCTATAAAGTGGGTACCTTTATAAAGTGGGTACCTTTATAGACCTTCAACCTATCGGACAAATCATTTCCCTGCACAGCCGTTGTCCTCGAAACAGTTCAGAGTGCACTGAATCTGAGACCCTACATGTGTCTATCTTACAAGATTGTTTAGTAAATTTAATAGAACCAGGCTTATCAGAATAAATTCAGAAAAATATTTTCTCAGTTCCTGAATAGTTGCCCTTGGCCAGGTAAAAGGATTTGCTGAGGATCTAGCTGTGAGATTAGCGATACATTACATTTACAAATCCTATTACAAATCTGCATTTGGCAATTACAGTTTAGGTAAGAACGCAATTACCTTGCAATGCTATGGAAATGATTAGGCGCAGAAATAATATTACACGTCGAAGTTTGAAAATCTCTGATTTAACTGCTTTGATTACAATCGTTTCTTTTTGCCATTTATTTGAAATATTATTCGCTGTAATATCTCTGTGCATTATTGAAATGTTGAACCTGAATACTAATGTATCTTCGAGAGTAGATAATTATCTCTTAAAGCGAGTATCTACAATGTTCTGAAAGATTTCGAGGCTCAACTTCAAAATGGGTATTGTATGCTATGGTAAATTTTACTGTAGTAAATATGTTATAAATTTTATAAGTATTTATGGGGGTGCCTTAAGTAATACTACTTTATAAACTATTTTTTTTATTCTCCAAAACTAACTTTAAAAAAATTTTCATTATTTTATTTGGTGCAAATACAATGTGAGTACATATTTTAATAGATTCAATAATGAGGTACACAATAAATGCTATGATTGCGATAATAAATAATTATTTGGGTAGAAAACGCAGTAAATCTACAACCCCACTACAATAAGTGGTTAAGTCGGACTTTGTCCAGAGTTAACTGATTTCAGATAACCGGAATCGTATCATTCTCGTTGTTTTTGGCATGAAATGTAGTTGTAATATAAGCAATAACTCCTTTTCAAGCCAATACCTTACTCAGCCCCTTATTCACTACGAAAATAACTCGATTCCGCTTACTTAAGTACGAGAAACTCATTTTGGATAAAATTAGACTTAACCACTTATTGTAGTGGGGCTGTAGAGATAATGTATATAAATTTTATGTTAATGCAGAAATAATGCAAAATAGAATCAATGTATCGAGTAAAATATAATTATATCTGTATTTTTCTAAACTGAATTTAATTACTGAATTAGTTGTTTGAATTATTCGCTATGCTGGTTTTTAATAACCCAACTTTGTTGGGTTAATCTATCTTATCTTATCTATATATCAACTTTGTTAACTAATCTATCTATTCGATTATTTTTATATTGAAATAAATAATCTTATTTTTTATTTATCGAATAAATAAATTTATTATTTTAAAAAAATATGAATAATGAATATTATTTATAAAAGTATATATGCTTTCCATTTAAATTTATATTTAACATAACGTTTATTAATTAATAACTTTTTTATTTATTATTAATTACGACCATACCACTTTACACAGCCTAACGCTGGACCAACTCCCATTTTACAAACCATACCTGGTACCTGTACCTCTTCAGTTAAATGTACTGTAAGTACCAACTTAATATCGTTTTGAGATATTGAGTATTTTGCGTTAAAAAAAAAATAATAAAATGATTTTTTTAAATTTTAGGTCTCTGTTTACAAGAAGAATGCCTTATTTCCATGATTTTCTATGTATCGAAATAACAGTTTGAAAATCGATATATTAGAATGAGGTCTAGCTTGTTTTTAATTTTGTATCGATGCATTACATTTTTTCTATTTAAATTCCAAAGCTCATACAAGACTAAATAGACAAGGAACTGCTCGACGTTTTCGCCTATTTCAACATTTACTGGAAAAACGTTAAAAGCTCCCAATTAATTACAAAAGACTCATTTACATGACAGTTATCAGACCTATTTGGGCATACGGAGTTGAGCTTAAGGGCTCTACTAAACCATCCAATTCATCTCGTATCCTATCTTTATAATCCAAAACCCTTCATAAAATTCTCAAAGCTCCTGGCTTCTTATTATGTCACAAAAAAACTCATCCATCATGATCTTAATATCCCATATGTTGCTGATTTGGCCCAAACTAGATACCTATCCTTCCATGAAAAGCTCCATACACACTTGAATCCGCAAGTCTCTCAACTTGCTTCCTGATATACTATTCCTGATAACCCTCCGAGGCGTCTGAAAAGAAGATAGCCTCGAGACCTTCTACTATAGAACTTTATTGGAGTGCTACCGATGGGTAGTTTCTCCACAAGTGTTTTTTTTTCATTTGTTCATATCAGCAAATTTACTTGATGTAATATTATAAAAAAAAAAAAATCCAAAGCAGTGATATATTTGTGTAAAGGCTTACAGAAGTAAGAAACAGTGGCATTAAATTTAATTAACAGCATTTAAATTTTTTTTAAATATTTCTAATTTATCTGGCCACGCATGACAGAAGGCTATACAGAATTAGCTCATCGACCTGTTGCTAGACAACTCCGATATCATATTACATCATTATAAACATTTTGTATAACAGAGGGATAGTTCTAATTTATTTAAATTATGCATTATGCAGTACATCTCACATCAACAGTCCATCCTTACTCCAAGACGTTCCACAAAAAATATCTTGACAACACTTGAGTTGTTTGTGTTTATATATTAGAAAAGTGTTTGTGTGGTTGTTTAAGCCTTTGCTTTCTGGGATTTTTTCTTTTGCATTTTAGTTTAAATATTTTTTTTTTATAAAAACACACATTACTCAACATCATTAACAAAAATGTCTTGGTCTCTTTATCTAAGCATCATAGAATTATTTATCTAATTTTAAGCTCTATAAATGTGTATAACATATGGATTTAATCATTTCATTGGTTGTGATTGGCATTATTTTTTATAGGAATTTTGATCTGTATAGGAGTCGCTCATTTCTAAATCTTCCTTTATCCAATTTTTTTTTTTATATTGAGTTACTGTTACCATGGCAATCTATATAGTTTTTCCCATCAAATTGACCAAATATTTATATACAAAACGTCCTTTAAATCATTTAAAATAAATCTGAAAGTTGTGAGAAATTTGTTTGCTTTCTAAACGTCCAATCCAATATGGGTGCCATCTAATAGGAACTATTTTGTTTTCAAATCGTCACACATTGTAATAAATGGATGTATTCAATTTTGTTTTCAAACTGTCTCTTATGTCAAGTGTAGTTGAGTAATATTTTTCTCTCTAATATATATTTATACCTCTTTGTCCAATATTCCAAAGCTGAAATTTGTTGTGCTAGAACTGCTGTTAAGCTGGGAAAAAATCACGCTACTTCATTTCAAAGATTCAAATATTTCCTTAATTCTTATAAATCTTAAATCTTTGCATTTCCTTAAACTTGTATTTGGCCATGGGAGATAAATATTCCCTGGATGAAGAAAATTAATATTACAGAAATGGATTTTAGAGAAAAAATTGACTTGTAACATTGTATAGTTATGTGAATTAAAGCTATGTATGATGCATAGAACCATAAATTTTAGCAATTGATATTGACTAAATGTCGAAACGTGTGAAGAATTAATAAAAGATGAATTATGACTGGATAATGTTTTTTATCTTCTTTATTATATCACGCTAATTTTGACGAAAGGTTATGAAATTGATTCAAGCAGTCCCTTTTCCTGTATTTTTAGATTAAAAAAAAATCTCTTGTCCATATTTTGGTTTCAAAACAACCTTTTTTTAAATAACAATGTAAGATATCATTCTTGAATAGAAAACAAATAAAGCTAGCAA
Source organism: Arma custos (assembly GCA_037127475.1). Taxonomy (NCBI): domain Eukaryota; kingdom Metazoa; phylum Arthropoda; class Insecta; order Hemiptera; family Pentatomidae; genus Arma; species Arma custos. The sequence goes on along the minus strand of CM073763.1, from coordinate 1,663,342 downwards.
TTTTTATGAATTTAAGGAAACAATTTCCAAATTGGTATGACTTAATTTAAATGTATAGGTTTTATTTTGTTGTTTGCCAAAATTTTCAGCTGATGGATATAGGACGATTTGGAAATGAGCGACTCATATATTCTATAATTATTCCCTGGCTATTATATAAATTATAATTAATGCTGTAATTATATTAGGGCAGATAATATTATATAATATTATAGACGCCTGTATTGCCTCATCCCGTTACTAATGCAGGGAGGTGTCATATCATATCCTCATACATAATTCAGGCTCGGGCCATTTCACATCTCCAGTAACAGCTCTAATTAATCATATAGTCCATATAATTAATAAACCT